>JARHVA010007479.1:80000-182500 GCA_037957365.1 Torreya grandis | reverse complement strand
CTTTTCAATCATATATTAGCTTAATTCATAAGATACCAAGGTTATGCCTAAATATTACACTACTTTTTATGTCCCATGATCATCATGTTATGTTAATCTTCCCCCTAATGATAAAGATTTTCCTAGGGTAGCTGGCATTAAAACTAGTAGATTTGATAGATATTATTTAAGATTCTAAAATGCATGTTTACATTATTCATTCTAGTTAAAAGTATCATTATTTTTCAGTAGATAGGTGAATGGGTGGAATATGTCTTCAAACTAAGATATGAATCTATGGATAGCTTGAATTTTCCCTTGCAAACCACAGAGTTATTTGAGTTAATAGTTGGAGGCATTTTTGTTATATTTCTAACTTATTCTGGATCCACTTCTATACCTCTATGTGATAAAATAAAACCTAGAAGCTTACCTGAAGTAACCCCAAACACACATTTATTTCAGTTTAGGTGAACCTTTTATTCTTTTGACTGTTAAAAAATCTTGCATGGTATTATGGGATGTTCTGATCTTGTTATATATCTTTCCAAGATGTCATCTACATAATATTTTACAAGATCTTGAAGCATGTCATTAAAAATGACTATCATAACATGTTGATATGTGGATCCAACATTTTTTAGACCAAACTGCATGACTTGGTAACAAAATATTCCCTAAAGTGTGATGAATGTAGTTTTATGGTCATCTTTAGGTGTAATTTTGATTTGGTTATATCCTTAAAAAAACATCCATTAATGACAACATATCATGACCTATTGTAGAGTCTAAAATCATGTTGATATTAGGAATGGGAAATTTATCCTCTAGACAAGATTTATTAATGTCTCAAAAATTTATACAGATTTTAGTCCCTATTGGTTTATTGTTAATTGACATTATGTTAGAGGTCCATTCTGAATATTTTATTGGTCTAATGAAGTTGACTTCTAATTATTTATCAATTCATCCTTTATAAGTAGTGCCACTTTAAGATGCAATTTTATTAGTTTTTGTTTAATAACTTTAACATCTTTGTGAACAATAAGGTTGTGGAATATAAGTGATGGGTCCATCCCATACATATTTGTATATGACCAAGCAACACATCTAAAAATTCCTTGAGAAGGAGAGTTAGGGATTTTTGTTCCTTAGGAACAAGAGAACATGTAATCTTCACCATTTTAGGTTCTTCATCTATTATAATATTTACATCAATAGTCTTTTCAATCAACAATGTGTACTCTTCTTGAAACTTTTTAGGAGGAAGAGAAGGATTAATATCCTTATCAATGTCTTGTTAATTTTATGTTTCTTCATCTAATATTTCTATAAAATATTTAATTACACTGATTTTATTGTTATGTGGATGCTTAGATTCTATATTCTCCCCAAACTATGTTTAATTGTCTAAGTAGATTGAAAAACCTTTCTTATGATCCCCTACTATAATGTGATCCTTAAATTTCATGGATTCATAAATTGCTTCATCATTTTGAAAATGGTCAAGTGAGGATATATTTTATTGGTCCCAATTTATAAGATGTGTGTACTTAAAATCAAAGGAAAAAATAGTTATGTCATGGAAGAGGTTTTTGGTTGTAAGTTCTTCATTTCAAATTTTTATGGAAATTGTTTCAATATCAAAATATGACTCCTCATATAGTGTAAAATAATCACTATTGTAATCATCTAGGCTCACACTAAGTGTTTTAAATCCAGTACCATAAGAATATTCATTTTTTAATTACTAATAGGTTCTACAATCCCTTAGTCAATAATACTAAGGCCTTTGCATTTATATTTCATAATGTTTCACATATATTTAGATTTTGGAAATTGGTTGTTTTTGGAAAAATGTGGTGAATTCATCACTATATAACCAAAAATGATTAGAGTCTTCAATCTATTCTTCAGAAAGGAATTTTACTTTAACAAAATATGTCTTGCCAAATTATCAGATTAATTATACTTTATTCCTATGATGGGTCCTATTATGGTTATTGAGAGACATGGATTTTTCTAGATAGTGGGCATTATGTATTTCATACTATCCCATAAATTTATCCACAATAATAAACATAAATGGTGTAATTTTGGACTTAGATGTGGATGGATGACTTTCAGATGTAGATGGTTGGTTGGAAGATGTAGAAGGTAGATCATTGGTATGGATTTAGTTTGATAACATTGATGATTCATCATTAGTTTCATAAGTATCTTAAATAAATGATAAATAATTAGTATTTATGTATCTCCCTTCCAATAGTTTTCAATATTGAAAATGATGAGGGCTACTGGGAATAGTAACTTCCATACCAACATGGGAAAACTTGAGACACTAGTAGAGGGTGGATGGAATGGCATTCATAGCATGGATACATGGATGTCCAAGGATTAATTTGTATTTTAAATCAAGATATATGTCATGAATTAATTTATAATGGATAATAGGCCCCATTATAAGTGGAAGATATATAGTTTTGGCTAGCTGTCACTCTGCATTATCATAAGCCTTTATAGTGATAGTTTTGGGATCTTGTTTTTTTGAATATCCCAAATGTTTTATAAAACTTAATGTACAAATATTTAAGCCAAACCCATTGTTTATAAACACCTTTTTCACTTCATGCTTGGAGATAATGACTTCAATATATAATGAAAATTCATGGGATGTACCCATGGGGTAGATATCTATATGGTCAAAATTCATTTGATTATTGGAGGACAAATGTCCTAGAAGTGATTAAAAGTTGGATGGATTAATTTTTTATAGGACTTTTGAATCTTAAAAATATTTGGCCAAAATTTCCTTATAGATAGTGGAGGTCTTGAGAAGGCCATAATATAAATTTGGGCTAGTGTTTTCTCTAGCTACTTGATAATATTATTCTTACCTTCAAAGGTGGGTAAAAGAACACTTGGAATGGTGATTTTTACATGCCTCATAGTGTTAGTACAATATTTGTATTTGATCTTAATGAATGAAACATGATTGTCTATAAGTTGAATATGATTAACAATGCAATCAAATGGATGACTATTTTGATTGACATTATTATTATTTTTTAATCTTGGGTTCATTCATTATAAATTTGCTCATGTTTCAGGAAGAGATTTTGATATATCCATAAATTTTGATTTTTTTATGTGGATAAATGATTCTCTAATTCTATGTCAACATGATTGATTAAGTCTTTGACCTAGTTTTTAAGTCACATGCATGCATTAGTGGGATGCCCTTTTGATATTATGGTATGCACAATATACATCTTATCTATACCATTTGGGTTTTGGAGTATGTTCATAAAAGGGTTTTGTGTTTGGAAATGTGATCATGTTAGTGGCTACCAACTTTTGAGATACCATTTCAAGTGGTACCCCAAAGGGGGTATAAGTTATTTTACTAAAGAATTGTCTAGGTTGCCCACTAGGTACACTAATATTGTAGATAGGTTGGATATTTTTCACTCAATTCACATTTGTTATACCATCTCCTATATGGATTTTTTTTCTTGTATGTGGATTTTTTTTCATTTTGAACTTGATTTTTATTTTACTTAGTGAAAATATTGACGAGGACTTTGGAAATGAGTATTATTTTAATTTGAAATCCTTTTTCAATTATTTTATCAAATGAATTAACATAATGGAATTGAAGTTAAAAGGCCATTTTATGATTGATAGTTTATATGAATAGTGTAGTGAGTTGTTTTTCAAGAAGTGAATATGGAAACTTATTTACTAGTGCATGCCATCATTTTATGAAAAAGGATAAACTCTCCCCATTGTGTTGTTTGGTGTTGAATAATTATAACATATTAAATTCATGTTGAACATTATTAAAAAAGTAATTTAGAAACTTATCTAAAATATCTATGAAAGAAGTGATTAACCACTTAGGTATATGTAGGAACCATTCTAAGGATTCGCCTCCTAGGCTATGTGGAAAGAGTCTAATTAGATAGTTGTCACTATAAGTGACCTCATGACACACCATATGAGATTATTTAATGTATTACCTAGGATCTCCTTTTCCTTTGTACTTTTCAAATTTTGGAGGTTTAAAATGAATATGAAAAGGTTTTTGCATCATTTTTATGTTAAATGGATATTGACAAAGTTCTTCAAATTTATATTTCTTGCTCTGGGAATAACTTCCATATTGTAATCCTTGTATTGTATCCTTTAGGTTTTACCATTATTAGATAAATTATATGTTCTTGAGTGGTGAAGATGATGATTGATTTTGGATTTGATTTTGATTTAGATATGGATTTTGATTTGGGTTTAAATTTTGATCTTGATTTTGATTTTGATCTTGATCTTGATCTTGATCTTGATTTTGATTTTGATTTTGATTTTGATTGTGATTTTTATTTGTATATTTGATTTGGTGGATGTTGGATTTTAAGGATTGTTTGATAAAATGGATTGAAGATAAAATAGTTATTTATTTGACCTTTTAACATGGTATGCAACTGTAAAGACATGGATTTATTGGGGTGTGTCTATATAACTACTTTTTCATTATCCATGTGAGTATGTGAAATATTCTCAATATTTTTATCAGATGATCCTATGATGGTCTTTTTATTTCCTAAGGAATTAGATATCCCTTGATCATATGTAGGAGAAGATGTATATTTCATAGAAATTAGGAGAGATAAGTCCTTGGGATTAAAATTAGGTGGAAACTTAGTTCTTATCCCTAAGAGGTGTAACAAGACTTCATTCTTATTTTCTAGAAGGTAATCAAAAACTTTAGATTGTGTATCTTTAGGAAGATTAATATCATGTTTGTATTCATATTGATATGGTCTATTATCATTATCATTGACCTTAACATTTTATTCTTGATTCCCAAAAAGGAAAGGCTAATTTTCAAAGGATTCTTATTTATTACTATTGGAATGTTTCACATTATATTAACAAAAAATATAATGCATAAGGTTATAAATTAAATTAGACAAACACATCAATACTCAAACTCATTATTGGAGGATAAATATATCTCTAAAATAAAAACTTATCAAGTCAATGCATGACCCAAAAAAATAAAAATAACCACATAGCATAATTTTATGCACAAACCACCACCTTAGGAAGCAGAGGTAGAGGATCATCCTTTGGAAGTGTCAACCAAGCAGGAGGTTCCATGTCAGGAATCTTTAGAGAATTATAGCCATCTAGGGGGTCATCATTAATAGTTATAGGATAACCATAAATTAATTATGAAATAAAAATAGTGATTTTTAGAGACCAGAAGGACCAACATAAAACTTGCCATGAGAAATCTAGCTAGCCCCTTGGGGAGGGTGAGGAGAAAAGTGGCCCCTACTTCTGGGCCAACTTCTACTTTGATGTTTCCTAGGAGGAGGAGGAGGTGACAAACCATGGGGTAGGCCATTAATATTAACTCTATTCATGGTGTAAAAGGAAATCCCCCAATGGTCAAGAAGCTCCTACAGGTGGTAGAGGTCTAGATCCATCTTTTCCACATCGGCTTGATTTTGTAAATAGACTATAGAAATAACAACCTTTTCATTAACAAAAAATGATATTCCATAGGCCTCATGATTAAAAGTAGCATTATTCCTAGATTTACATAACTAAAAGATAATAATTACATGAAATAATTTATAGAGAAAGGCAATAGAGGTTGACCAATTAAAAAAATCCCCAAAGATTGTTTGTTTCTAAGAGAAAGGCTTAGGGTGATAAGGTGGAAATAATGAATGGATCCAATGCCAAGAAGACTAGGGTTTCCAACAAAACCAAAACATATGTTTAAAGGATTATTGATGATTTTAGGATAGATATAAGGGTTGGGTAATGTGAAGGTGGAATATCCTCTCATCAAGGGGGAGTCCTTAGTAAATTAAAAACCGTAAAAAATGAGCTAGCTTAGGCTCCAGGCCAGGGTGCCACACTTGATCCAAATGGGTGAACCAAGTCCTAGGAGAGGAATAGAGGCCCAACACATATTGATCTTGTTTGAATTTAGATATTATAGACTCATCACATAATAAAGAAGCCTAGGAGAGTATTTTTTGAAGTGTATATCATAGTTCCACCTCTAATCTTTCTACTAGGCCCTAATAGGTTGTAGGCCAAGTTTATGCAACATAACATCAGGTAGTAATTCTTGAATGCAAAGAATAGAAAGTAAGTATACATTGTTTAACTAAAACTTGATTTTGAGTTTAGGATAGGGAATTCAATATTTGGAGTTAACCAAATCATAGATAGTGTGAATCCCTTTTCAAAATAATCATAGAGCTTTAATACCAAGTAATTCATCTAGGGAAAGGGAAGAAGTATTAAATATAGGGGACTACCATAAGCTATGGTCATTAAAAGACAAACATTTGTAAAAACCATCCATCACCTACTTTAGGTGGGGTTTGACTATTTCAAAAACCTTCCATATGATTTTGAATTAAAAAAATAGATAATACTTATGACAAGAATAGTAGTGATGAGAAGGGATTGGAAGCCAATATTCTACCAATTGGTTTTACCATAAGGAAATCCTACATAGATATAATGTCTTAGAATAATTTTCCAATATTCATTACCCTTTATAGCTTGTTCAACCCACATTTCATATGGGGCCATACTTTTTTGATAGGTGTCAATGATGCCCATGTCATCTTTATCATGAGGGAGACATTAAATATCTCATGCCACCTAATTAAAATCCCATCCCCAATTAGAATTGGCCTAGAGGAAATATGTAAGGAGATTGGATAGAGTATCATAAGAGGCCTTATAGTGATCCTATAAAGAGTAATAATATACATGTATAGTGGCTAAGGTCTTGGTGCAAATCTAAAGATTGCCTACTAGAGATAGGGGCTTAGTGATCTAATATAAAATCTTATTTTCAATCCTGTTGAGGACATACTACCAAATCTCAGCTATAAAACCTATCAAAATCAAAGGCAATACCAAAGAAATTAAATTATATCCCTCTACTAATCCATTACCAATTATACTTGTGAAGCCACTTATGCACATGCATCATACTTTGATGAAAACACTGGGTTTTCTTCCATCATAGGTTGGAGTGAAATCCAAACATAAAGTGTCAAGGCATTGGATAGATTCATTAAAAGTGGCCTCTGATTATTTGATTTTGAGGAAGGTGTTAGCTATAAAGTGCCTAGTGGTTATTTGGAGGTTGTATTTAGGCTAGATAATGCCATGAATAATCCCTTGAGAAACTATAGAAGCAAAGAGAAAACCTAGGGCTTCAACAATAATAAAAAAAAGTGTTATAACAAGGGGACAACCTTGGATAATATATATATGGAGCCCAATCCCCTTGATTTTATGCCCATTAAAAGTAAGTTAGGTTGAGGAATCATGAATTAAAGTTTGTATCACATAAATAAAGTAGGGTCCAAAGCTAAGATCCTTAATCATGGCAAGAATAAATTGCCTCTCAATCTTATCATAGGATTTTTCAAAGTATAATTTAAGAAAAATAGTTCTTTGAAGAGAGAAATGAACCCAAGCCATGCCTTGCAAACCATAATAAGATTATCAAAGACATAACACCTTCTAACAATTCTTATTTTATCTAATATAAAAATGGTATGTAAGATGATATGGATGTGGTTGGCAAGGGATTTGGCAAGAATCTTTTAATAAAATTGAGCAAGTTTATCAACCTGTAACTAGTAGTCAACTTAGGATCTCTAGATTTGTGAATGAATTTGATATTACCTTGGTAGATCATGGGTCTAAGAGACTAATTCTTCAATGCTTCTTTGTATACTTGTAGTAAATTAGGTTTGGTAAACTCCTAGGTCACTTTGTAAAATATGCATTAGAAGTCATCAAGGACAGGGGATTATTATTGATAATGTAATGCATAGATTTTGTGAGGTCCTAAAACATGAGTAGGGCATAACAAAGCCAATGATCATTTGGATTGAACTTGTAAGGCACCACATTGAGGAATTTTTAAATCACCTAGGATTGCTTTGTTATGAAAAGTTGATTTTGAAAAACTAGCTTGTAATATTTAAGGAAAGCTAAGGAGATATCAGACTAAAAGGTAAGCCAAGATTGATCCAATTGTATGGATTGGATTTTCCCATGTTTATTCTTGGATTTAAGTGCTTTAAATAAATACTAAGAGGATTTATCACCAATTTTTATCCACTACAACCAAGTGTGGAGTTGAGTGCCTCTAGCCACATGGTTTTCTACCAATTTAAGGGGTGTTTGAGAGAGGTTACAATCCATTACAACTACACATTTAGAGGATTATTATTGAGGGAGATAGAAACCCATTATAACTCACTAAGTGTGGCCTCTTTTGAATGATTTCAAATTTGAGTAATATGTTTGCCATGGTGGCATATGAAGGAGGTGGCGTACATAATGGCCTCATTCCACCACTTAATATAGATAATGGAGTATGGGGGCCATATGATGAGGTTATAGATCTAATCAATGAGTTGGATCATTCCATCATGACTTAACATATAATTATTAAGGATAAATTAATTATCATAATAAATTTTACTACCCTGAGGTCTATTCTACTTTACAAGAAATAGGGGAATAGTCTGACAAAATGATACCTGAATGGATGTTGATAAGTTGGCCATCAATGCTAGAAAAGGAAAAAATATTTTACTCTAACAACATAAACTGGTATAGCTATTTGATTATGTGGTGATCCCTACATGTGTAGTTGAACCATGTAAACTAAGACAAGGGGTTAAATGTCTATTGTCAGAGGAGTGAGTTTGTTAGACTCCATTTATTTTTGAAATAATACAAATCCTCATGTTTACCAATGCACAAACACATGAGGAGGCCCCAATCCTTGTCTTAGGGGTGTTTAATCATATTAAAATCTCCAAACACTAACCATGTGGTATCAAATAGGTCATCTTCCAAAGATTGCCAAAGTAGGAAGTGGTTAGGGCTATCATTAGGTGCATAGATGTTGATAATACCAAATGGATGGCCATCAATGTCAATAATACTCCAAAATTTCCAATGTGATGGGTCCCCCTCCATGTAAATAATGAGGGGAGACATTAGGAGAAACTAAAATACAAGTGCTTCCACATCTTACCTCATGCAAGGTGGTGATCTAGGTCGTATCATGCCAAATGCTTCATAAAGATATTTGAAGGAGGAAGTTAGACACTTTAAATTCCTACAGATGGATAATATATATAAAACCAATATACTAACAAGAAACATGCACAGAGTATTTATGAATAGAATCTATAAGACCCCTAACATTCCATGATAACATATTCATAGGAAAGGGTCATCCATATGAATCTCTCCCTATCCATCCTCAAAATCCACCATAACCATAAATTTTTTTGTGTTAGTGAGGGTGTGAATTTATGATAACCACAATGATGCATTTTTTACCTTCATGTTCCTCTCAAGGAGAGTCTACACCCCTATGAGGTGGGTTCCATGACTATTAAGAGAAAGAGCTACTAGTTGAGATAACCTTAGCCAAAGGAATCATAGTATTCTAAGAAAGTATATAAATGATTTTTAGTTGGAAGGAATTAGGATGGTAAGGAATGGTGGAGAATTCCCTTGAGAGGGTTTTATATTTGGAGAAGAATCATCTTGAGGTAGCGACTAGGGTGGACTTTGTGGCTTAGGGCTTGAAGACCTTTTAGGGGACAATGTGGTCCAACCATCACCTTAGTTTGTTAGTTTTGGATTTTTAGTCTAAGGAAGTGGTTGAAGAGGCTTGGGAAAACCCATTTTAGGACACTCCTTGATGTAATGGTCCAAATCTTGATAGCAAAAACAAGTGTTGGGAAGGTTAAGTTAAATAACCTTTTACGACCATTGGGTCTCCCTAACTTGGATCTCTATGAACTCCTTCAGTTCCTTGGAGAGGTAAACCTCCACATAGACCCACTTGTTAGGGAGTGGGAAAACCACCTATCTATCTTAATCATAAAAACATATATTTTGGGGTAATAATTTTGGGTATGAAATCCTAGAGGTGAATTGGTAGACTAGGAAGCTCAACCCAAACAATGACATGAAGGGTAGAATTGTCAAAAACTTTAAATTCATTAGAATAGGAATATAAAATCATAATTTGGTTGTGAAATAAATATGCATTGGAATTTTCAAGGATAAGCTACATCTTTTAGGGCTCCTTTAAGGTAAATAATAAAAAACCCTTTGGTAAGGTTATGTATTCTAGAGACATGGATGCCCAAAGCTCCCAATGGTTATGGAGCCAATTTTGGAGGTAATATTGCAAGGAGATACAACCAATAATGTAATTAATAATATAAAAAATTTCATACCATTTACAACATTTCCCAATAACTATAATATGAATGCTTACCTCTAGAGTGGATGGGGGTTGAGGGTTTACCTCATCGTAGACCTTCAAAGCAAAACTTTGATCTTACTTGGGCACCATTAGCTCCAAATCCTACATCAAAAGACATATTAAATCATTGATAAGCCATAAATAAAGGGTCTTCCCTCTAGAATGGTGTCACACCAAGTGTAATTAATGTGTTGAAGCCTTAGAAAATCCCACAAGAGAAGTAGTTTTGGTAAGGTGACCCAAGAAAGAAAGCAGGAAAATGTAAACAATGAAACCCTAATAGAATGATTCTTTCCTCTAGTTCTTATTTATTTGGATTATATTAAAGATAATTTAAATAGTATTGAGGCCTAGTGATTGGATACATTTTTTAAATTTTGTGTTTGACTCAAAAGGTATATGACTCCAAATTTAAAATACAATTGTCTTATATTATTTTTAAGTTACTTGGTCTTAAATTTATTTGGATATATTTCTATTGATTAATTATTTTATTTGAAAATTAAGGACTTATTTTCATTTCAAAATACAATCTTTTTTTTTCAAAACAAAAATAGATTTGAATTATAGGTTTTCCACGTGGAGATAAAATCAAAGATAACACACAAATTCTAACTAGATACAAAAAACATGCAGATCACATAAAATGATAAAAATTAGGTAAGGGACTAGAGTGACTTATGGGATTTTGTTTATACTTGTTTTTCATTGAATATTGATAGCTTAATATGTCATATCACTAAATATGGAGGTAATTCCATACCCATGTCCCACTAAAATTAATTTCAAGGATATGTTGAAAGTAACTTCCCTAGGTGATGGGATCCTATTAGGTGCACCACAAGTCAAATAGATGAATGGAATTTTTAGGATTATGGTTTTCACAAGTTTAACTAGTGTATTTCCTCTATATACCTTTCATTACAATGAGTCCCAAAACCATGGAAGAAGTTTATTAATAGACTGTACAAAAGGGTCTAATCCATATGTGCCCACTCCATAAGATTTAGGTCGAGTGTTGTCTAACAATTAGACTTAAAGGTATTTATTGAAATATTGAGTAATGGAGGATGAAACCCCCTTATGTAACAATGTTCTAAAATCATACAACCATTTAATTAATTGAAACATATGATATTCAATTTATATACCAATTAGTATAGAAGGTTTGACCTACCAAGTGGTTGTGAAATCCATGATTGATAGATCCCATAGAAATTTTAAAAAAATATATTATCTAGTTTCAAATTTCTAAGGATCATCACCAATGTGATGTGAGGAAAGATAATACATGAAAATAACTCAAGCAAAGACAAAATTACAAAAATTGTTTTTTATTTACAAGGATTGTCACTGATGTGATGTGAGGAAAGAGCATAAATAATGTCTTGTAATACACATAAGAAAAATTTTCAAGAGATGAAACTAATTAATTAATACTTAACTAATTAATCAAACCTTGAAATAAAAATAAAAATAGACACACAAAAAAATTAAATTTTGGTTTAGTTTTTAAATTCTTTGGCTTGTGGTCCTACACAAAACTATTAGTAGTTTATATGTGAAGACCTGAGCAATCCAAAAACCTAAAAGTTATCCAAAAAATAAATCAAAAATAAAGATTAAATCAAAAAATATCAACTCTATAGAATAAAACCATCATTACATAGTCATTAATTCACTGCTAAAAAAATGATGAAAACATAAAATAGTTAAAATAGAGATAAAAAGATATAAAAAAATGACTGCTTTACAAAACTACCACTATATTGAACAAAACCATAGAATATTTCCATAAAACTACCAAATTTTTATACAAATTATCTATTTTATCCTCCAAAACCATTGATCTACAAAATGATGAAAGTAGAGAATAGAAAATAATAGGAGGAAAATAAACTGGAAATGAAATCGTCATTTCACAAAATGAAACCACTGAAGTTTGGAATAAAACTAAAAAATTTCATATCACTCTAACAAAAATATGTAACAAATTCATAAATTTATGCTACAAAACCATTTCTATACAAAATGACAAAAAAACATAAATGAATAGAAAAAGGAAGACGACAAAAAATGAATGATAGAAAGACAACAAAGTTGAAAAGATTGAAAAATAAAAAGACAAAACCAAAAAAACATGCCTAGAAATCATCTAGAATGAAAATAATGATATACATCACAAAATTTATTAATTTATGCACAAACCCACCAAAGTTCAACACAAAACCACCATTCTATAGAATGAAATTATTGTTTCACATAAAGCGTAAAATAACTCTAAAAACTCTAAAAACAAAAACTAAAAGAACCTTATAGACCAAGATTAAGTAGTTATTCACCTTAGTAGAATTTGAAAATAATTCAAAATTATATAAAACATATAATATTAAAAATATTTATGAAGAATCACACTGGCATGCTAGAATGTGATAGATAAAATTTTAGAACCGATGCAAGTTAGGAAATCAAATAAGCAATTAACTTCTTATTCTAAAGACTAAACTAAAACATTAGTTAGAGATATTTAATTAAAATAATCAAAGCAAACATAATTAAAATGCACCATCTTACCAAAAAATTAAATCACTTTATACATTTACAAACTTTGATTTTCTCTTAAAATGTGATATATGGATGTTCAATTCATTCTCCAAGGTAAAAGAAATTTCAGCACCATATGGACATAATCTATTGATTTTATTAGGGATTCACAAGGTGATTTTGATATAAATTTGATAGTTTGATGATGGATTTTCAAAATGAAGGATGACATTTTAATTTATATGCTTTCAGGTGATAAGATGAACAGTTAGGAAAAATTCATACTCATTATATTATGTTAATTTTAGATGGTTGGATTTGAGTTCTCATCTAAGTGGAAGAGACCAATTCCTCATGTGTTTAATAAATAAGGGTGAAGTTAGTTTATAGTTGAAATTTTCTCATGAATGAGTCAAGATATTTGGATGAATCACCAATTTTTTTGAAATTTTCAATGATGACTTAACAATTAGTTGAGGAAATTAAAGAGGTGGTTGGATGACTCAACACTTGGTTGAGATAAGTATGGAAGATGTTTAGTAACTTAGAATTATGTATTTTTAATTAGTTTTTTATTTTAATATGTGTGCATGAATAATTAATTGATATGGATTAATTTACTATTGTAGAAAGAGAGGGAAATGATGTTAGGATGAAATTTTAATTTAGAATCATGGTTAAGTTGGTTTGAAATAATGGAAGTTGTATCAATATTTAGCAAATTTAATTTTGACACTAATTGTGGTAGTATCTAGGTGTCTACAAAATGTATATGAAATGTAAAAACAATAATGCTACATATGATGTTGTCTCTAATACTTATGATTCTAATATATCCATCAATACCATTTTTCTAAGAAAACCCAAGGAATAAACTCTCTCCCCACATACCAATGTAATTCCCTTTCAACATCCTCTTCCTCCATAAAAAACAATCATGAAATCTATTAGCCTCTTTCTATAACTAAGTTTAGAAACATGTTTTTAGACACTTAGTGATTTTGAATCTTATTATCTCAATAGTCATTGGTATGATCCCCAAAATAATTTGGTTTTACACAAATTAAGGTCATTCTCATCATAATTGTAATAAAATTAAACATAATTTTTTTGAGTTATTAATTGGTCTAAACTTTGATAATTAAGACATGAATAGAGAATGGCACCAAGCCTATGATAAGGTATATAAGGCTCATGACTATAAGTTCAAATGTCAATCACGTCACCAAGCCATTGATAACCTTAACATATATTCCAATTCACTTCCAAACCACACTCCAAAGCAAAAATATAACAACCAAAACCAAAATCAAAGTCAAACCCCCTCCCAACCAGTGACTAATGTTTTTGTAACCATAATTAACCCTAATTCTTTAAAACATGTGTAAATCTTGGTTAACATGAATCATGTTGCTTCCTACATCGATCCATATCCTCTTAAGCCTCATATTCCTTATTTGACTTAGATAATAGTTTAGGATAATCCCCCACAACATTTTTTTAGCTATTAGATATGAAGAAATCATCACTTTTGTGTTTTTGGATAGCCCAACTATATCAACCAACCTATTATAGTTATTTGTTTCATATAATATATTGACTAACCCAATAAAGTTCCATGTTTTGAAAAATATATCAGAAAACTTGGTAAAAATATTTATTTAACCTTATTTGTCCCTATTGTACCAATAAACTCAGTATAATCTTTCATCTCCAAACTAAGTCCAACTATATTGACTAGATTAGTAAAATCTATTTCTCTAATAATTTATGTTTTGATTGTATCAACTAACCTAATATTTTTTATTTATTTACCTAATTTTAATTATATTATATTGACCATATTGATACAGTCTATTTTTTATGTTTATGTGTCACGAACTACATCGTCCAAGTTGATGCAGTTGGCTCAACCTATCACATTTATAACATCTATGTTGAGACCGCATTCTTTAACTTTAAATCAAAATTTTTTTGGGTTAAAATTATTTTATAGTTGATCTTATTCAAAATTAAATCCCTCTTTTATAGTTATATAAATCTCACATTAACTTTGATGTGGGATCCCATAAATTATTTTTTTGTATTTCCATCTTAGATCTTGTTTCATGAGCTCATGAGGACTTCTCCATGTCTTTGAAACCTTCTTATGCATATTTTTTTCTATATGAACATTCCTCTACCACCACATATGATTCAAAAATTTACCTTTACTAAGTTTGATGAAAGCATTTTACATAAATGTGAAGAGATATCCATCCACATTGATATCACTATGGATGCATCTCTATCATTGAAATTTATAATTGCATCTATGATCCTCAATAAAATATCACTTTTTTTGGATGATCATCCTTTTTTTTATTAATATTAAATTTAGTGATATCCAATTCAAGTGAGCCTTTATACATTAAGGATTCGAAACTTGTGTTCCCTCCTTATATTCATTAAAACCTTGGGATATTTTTAATGTAACCTTAAATATATCCAAAACACGTGTTAATGATATGATCAAAGATAAATTCCTCCTCTATGATGTGTTTGGATTCCTATAATTATACCACCCATTATTTTTAGAGTCAAGGTCATAATATTAAATTTCCCTCTATCATACAATAGTTTTCTTGGCCATCCTTAAACTCATTGTATGTGGTTCTTTGCCTCTTTCACATGCTGGAATGTGTGAATTTTACATACATGGATGATATTTAAAATATATAATGTGATTCCAACCCTTTGAGTTTTAAAAAATTCCAAGAAATTTGTGTCGATAAAATCCCAACCCTTGAACCTTTACCTAGTAAACTATTCACTAAATATCAGTGTTTTATTTATCCTATCAAATCAAACCAAGGCTATAGTGGTCACTACGAGTTTATGGGAAAAATTACACCAAACCTAATTTATTATCATTATGATAATACCAATGATATTATTTTGAAAATTAAACATTAAATGTTCTCTCTATCATCATCATTCACTTGCCTCCTACCTTGTGACCCCATTCTCACAAGAAGATAATCGACAAATTCCCCACTTCGATAGTCATTCCCAAGAATACTCTTTCTCATAAATATTATAGTGACATATAAATTAAATACCTTAACATATATATCCAAAATCCTAATTATAATGATGGTTACACTTTAAATGACCCATACTTATTTGGCTACACCTAAGATGAAGATTCAAAAAATCTCCATTACCATTCATTCATTCAACACTCTTTTGAGAAACCTTTATCTCCTCCTAATATTAATTTAATTAATATAATTTTATCCATATATATTTTAATCCATACATGATTAACATTATTCCCCCTTCAGTTAATGTTGACAAGTCTAAGATGGAGCCAATTTTTCCTTCTACTTTATTTATAGTTCTTGACATCTTTGAGCATCTTCAGAGCTTATGTAATGATCAAGATACAGTTGGACCCTATTGGTTTTTTTTAAATTCCAGTCCATTTATTTAAAAATTCCTCTATATATGTTGGCCAAAATTATATTACCTACACTGAAGATGTCTCTAAAATTGATAGCAACACTATTGGGTCCAACACACCCCATACTCAAAATTTTCACATGGGGACCCTCTTACTTCAACATATTTGTTTATTATTTCTATTATTACCTACTTACATGGCCTCATATATAAATAATACATAAATTTATTGATATGTATTTCCATATTAAGGTTTCAAAATTATGAATGTGTTTGATGAAATTGAACAACCTTCACTTGACCATTTATTCAGAATGATTAGGCAATTCTTGTCTAGAGTTCAAAAAACAAAAGATTGGACTTTTTAAGTTTTCTAGAGTGATTAAATTTTTTATTAATAATTGTGTTATATAATTTATATCATCTCAATAATCCTAGATAAAGTGGTGTTTCATGTGTTTATTTTATTATTATTTTGGTTTGCTAAATACTTCTGACTTCAATCTTAGAGTATTGGTCTATTTGTCCCTTGTTCCTTAAAGGGTATTATTTTGAAACATTTGTGCTTCAAATCCTAAATCATGACTTTCTTATGGGTTAAATTTTAAAAGAAACCATCCTGATTGGTTGAATTCATTTGAGCCTTGGCATAATTATTCTAATTTTTAGGTTTGATTTATAATCTATGTTTATTTAAATATGGTTATGTCATATTTAATTGAGTTGTTCAGTATTATGGATTATTTATTTTGGTTTTCAAAATTTTTTACTCCAGTTGATAATGTCCATAATCACTTTTCTTAGAAAAAAATTACATTTTAAATTAATTGGTGTATGGTTTTTACTTAGTTTCAAGCCTTATTTGTTTTGTCTTCATGTTTGTTGTGATTAATTATCCAAATCAATTTAAATTTCATAAGACTAATATTTTTAATGATTTCCTAAAGTCTATCTATGTTTTATTTGTTTATAGGATTCGGTCCTTCTGAGCAACTAATATCTTGATAAGTGTTTAAATATTATAAACTTAGTTCATTTAACACAATATTTGACATTCCAAAATTTGATAGTCAATTTCCCCCATTATTCTGAGCCATCCAAGTGTCAGTGGTTTAGGTAATCAAATATTTATATCTTTTCAAAAAATATTCCAAATGTATAAAAGTCTTAGAAGCCCTAGCCTTCTGGGATTGTAACATGTTGATGCATCTCAAACACCTAGGTCTTGAAGGGAGGTAATTAATTGTATAAATTTATACAATCCCTTGAGATTTTATGAACCATCCATGTGTAGATAGATCAGGTGATCTAAACAAAGTAGAAGCTTATATTCATCCCTATCCCAAAGTTATGAGATTGTGACATGTGGTCTCACCTTAGAGAGTAGGGAGCATAAGGTTGATGACATTCCATATAATATTCAAGGCCTGAAGGTCTATGATGATGCCATGTTATACCTTAGTGGGAACTAAGGACTTAGAGGATTGAATCGAATAGCACAAGATTCTAATGGAAGATTAAATTCAAAGGTGCCATGTGTCACTATTAATAGATCATAACTCACCCAAAAATGAAATAAGTAGAATTTTAGAATCAACTAAGTGTTGAAGGTAGAGGAAATCTGAGATCATGCTATGTGTCATGATGTAGATCAATAAAAATAGACCATTTTTTTTAAAAATTGCTATATTGAAGAACCTAAAGTATTTATATTATAACACATGGTTACATCTCAAGGATTCAAAGATAGGGGAAAGAAATGCATAGTTTGAATTTATTTCAAATCTAAAATTTTGAGATTGTGACATGTGGTCACATCTTGAGGACTCAGATGGAAAAAGAAATAAGACCAATAATGAATTCCTAAAGACCCTAAGCTTTTTGATGACACCACATGGAATCATTATGAGAGATATAATGTGGAAGTTGTATAACATAGAGGCACATGACACAATCTTATGGGAAGGTTTATAAATCTAACTATGAAGCCTGAAAGACCTCGTTAAAAGATCAATTTTGACAAGTGTCAAAATTACATGCATCCACATTTAGAGAGTCAAAGTGAAATGTTGATACATGGCATCACCCTATAGAAGTATATTACATTTATATACAGTGGCCCTAAATTTTAAGGCCAAACAAAGAAGAGAAGCAACTATTAGGTGATAGTGTGGATGTATTCCTAATTGTAGTTTTGTTGATGTGGTTTTTATGCATGCCATAGTCAATAAGGTAACCTCTAACATTTTAGGACCTTAATGGAGTTAAACTCCACTCTAGGGTAGGAGTTGTAGGTATGCATTTTGAACAACCTATTGATGGAATAGTTAGTAGGGCATGTAGGTTGTTGACAAGGGTTTTAGATGGAGGTGTGATCTCTTGAAGGGTAGTGAATCTTTATGTAAATTGGATGGACAGCTGGTTGCTAATATAAAGTGGGAAGATCTCAAAACAAACTCAAAAAAAAAAGAGGGGAGGTTAAGGTATAAAATAATATTTTGTATTTTTAAGAATCATCTCTCTAGTTGGTTTCTAAATGGATAAGTGATTTCAAAACCTATGCTTGTTACAAGATGTTATTTCACACTAATACTTAGACATGGTTTATAAGTCTAAAAGGATATTGATATAGGAAACTCAAAATCCTTAGTCAAAGGTTTCCCCTTTTAGAGAAGCTATTTCACACCCTTAATTATGAGATTATGGCTTGAGCTAATGAGGTATTTGAGGCAACTTTTTCACACACATAGAAAACTAGATCAAAATAAAGCACTTATACACACTTAAGAACATGAATCAATCAACTTAATTACCAATAATCAATGTAATTTACTAATCCTTCAATATCTATTACACATGTAATATTAGCATATCAATCAATATAAGAAATAATTCATTCCATATATTACAAACTAAGAATAATTGAATCATGCAACCAAAAAAAGATAAGCCTAATTACATGAAAATTAGAGAGATAATACATAAACACATTTGTTGACAATCAAAACTGATGCTACTCCTATATATTGAATTTTTTTTTTACTCTTTTAACTATTAGATTAAAATTGTTTAAATAGGCTTAGGGAAGGGGTTGCCTCATCCTCCAAGTCCATGAAAAATCATTACATGTGATAGTCAAAACTTGAGTTCTAACTATGGTCAAAACCCTATAAGAGTCTACCTACAGTTATTAGTTTAAGTTATCCTTTACAAAATCTATGTAACATGTGCATGTGTATAAATAAGGGCAAATTTTTCAATTATAGCTTGAGTTGCAAGAAAACTACAAATATACGCATTAAATTACAATACCTTCTTTTATAAGTTGTGAGAATAACATATCAGATACTTTAAGTCATTCATTTCAAATGGAACTCAGACACTTGTGAAGGACAAATGGCCCTTTCCAAATTCCTTAGAACTAATAACACTATTTAACTATGTGTTACATGTTGCCCCTACCTTTATAGAATATAAAACTCCTTTGAAAGGATTTATAGGGTCTTTAAGTTAAAATAATATAACGTGTCAATTTAATTGACCTTTGAGATGCCTCTATAACTACAACCTTCTCTTGTTCTATTACCATATCTTCATTTTCATATTTGCTAACCAGATTAAGTCTAAGACACATTTGTTCACATTCTTGATCTTCATTGGTTTGAGAATCCAGCATGTCATGTCAATGTGGCAATGCCCATGTAGACTTGTCCATTTGATGAAAAAACATGACCAATATTGCCTTTAGACACATGTCCTTACTTTGTACTCTCTCAATCCAGATCAATTTTGAACCTTTGATCTATTTTATGTCCATTAACATTAGCTTTCATCACAATCCATTGATCTTCATCTTTGATCTCATGACATTATGCCACATGGTAGCATCTCATGAGATCTGATATCTTTTCATCATTTGGGTGTTATCATACCATATGGGAGCCTCTCACTTGCTCTAAGCTCCTTTGAATTGTCATCCCTCACTTTATGTCATTAGATCATCCTTGCCTGAGTTGATGTCATTCATCAGATGTTGTTCAGTTGAGTGAGCATGATTTGTAGGATCTTGCCATTAAGCTCTAAGATCATGCCACATGGTGAATCCTCACTTATCTCAAGGCTCTTGACTTTTGAAATTATTTTCTCCATTAGATCTTTAGATTTCCCATCGAGATGGTGACACTTGTCACTCTCATGGTGTGCTTAGATCCTTTTGACCTTTTAACCTTTTTCTCTTTGTTAGATCATCCTCTCCTAAGTTGATGTAGTCTATCAAATCTTGTTTGCCTGAGTAAACATGCTTTGTATGATCTTGCCATTGAGCTCTAGGATCATGCCACTTGGTGAATCCTCACTTGTCTCAGGGCTCTTGAATTTTGAACTTACGCTCTTTCTTGGATCTTTAGGATACCCACTGATATGGTGACATGTATCACTCTTGTGGTGCTCTTAGATCATTTTGACCTTTCAACCCTTTTCTCTCCATTAGATCTTTAATGATCAAGTTAATGTGCATCATAGATCAAATTCTTAACTTATTGACTTTCAATCCTTACCCATGGGTTGTTGATTTATTTTCAAACCCCTACAATATCACCACATATCACCTTCAGGTTTGTTTGTTTTTATGGGCATAAAATAAAATACATAAGCATTTCAAAGACTATAAAGAATAAATTTTAGCCTAATTTTTTTAGTTATATTAATAAATACAATTGGGACTTAGGATAAAACTTTAGTTTAAGTCTAAAATATAATAGAGGTTATCGTTAATTAGTCTTATGAACCATTGGACATAAATAGCTTAGCATAAATATTTTAGCCTAAGGTCTGAGTTGTATTAATAAATATGACTTGGACTTGAGCTAGAGTTCTAAACTAAGTCTATAATATAATAAAATACTTCCCATGTAAAAGGTTACTATGTTAATTTGAATCTTATTTCAAAAAAATACCTAGGCTAACACATTTAGACTAAGGTTTTTAAAAAATTATTTAACCATAGATTCAATTAGATGATTAAAGATTAAGGGTTACTCAAAGTAGAGATTCAATTTAACATTGAATCATGAAGATCAGACATTGTCCATTCTAGATGGACTACATTGATCTTGTAACCATGAAACACAGGGATCTAATATTAGAAAATAATATCAAAGTTAAATGAATATTATGTGCTAATAGGACAACTACAAACTAGATTAACACAAGATATTAAATACTAGTTCCTAATCAAGTTGAATGTCCAATTTATAACACAAATTTGTATAATTTTGAACAAGGGTCCTCATTTTCAAAAATGGGGTGTGTTGGGTACAAAAAATGGTGACTCATATGGGGGATACTCCTAAGTATTCAAGAACTTATAACTTTAATTAGAAATCCTTAAATCAATCATTAAGTGTGT
Source organism: Torreya grandis (assembly GCA_037957365.1). Taxonomy (NCBI): domain Eukaryota; kingdom Viridiplantae; phylum Streptophyta; class Pinopsida; order Cupressales; family Taxaceae; genus Torreya; species Torreya grandis. The sequence continues at coordinate 160,772 of JARHVA010007479.1, read as the reverse complement.
CATAGAAGGATACTTAAATAAAAAATATGAAAGAGACTCATAAGTTGATTCACACAACATACTTTCCTTTTAATTTTTTGGATCTGTGTGTGTCAAACATGTAATTAATCTAACCCCTGCTATGTTGAGTTTTTCAAAGGCTTGATGAAGCTATAGATTTCATTCTAGTATCTCTTAAAGCTCATTAAATCTAGGGAAATTTAGGCATTACTCTACTAGGTGTCCATGGCCCTAACAAAGATACCTTAGGCTACTTTTATTCTCTTTCCATTATTATATCTTAATCATGATGCATGGTACATTGACCTTATTTCATCATGTGATCATTTTTATTTTATTGAGATATTCTTTCACTCTTTTTAACCCATTAATTCTTTGTCTTTTATTTTTTGTTTGTTCTTGTATGGAAAGAGAAGAACTAGAACCCTAATGAGATGGTAGAATTATTAAAAAAAATCATTACCAGAACATCCCTACCAGCCATGTCTATACCCAAAATTGTCATTTCCAATAGGTATTTATTGTGATAAGTTCATTTGATCCAAAAAATAAGAAAACTTTCTAAATTTATACGAAGTACTCAGAGTGCCACTTCCATATACTTGGTGAAATTATTCAATTATGAAAATATCCAAAAATATTATTGATTGCATACCTTTATCATGAAGACTCAAAACACATAAATATGCTCAATTTATAAACTAGTCCCAAATTGCCAAATTTTTAATTTTCCTCCTTTCTACAAGTCATAAGCTCCAATGGTTTAGATTTTAGCTTGGTTTCAATTAGAGCGAACACAATTCAGTTTGCCATAAAAAATAACTAATCTAATAAATCAAAAAATAATCTAAGAAAGAAAGAAACTAATTTAAGAAAGTAGGAAACTAAACCAAGAAAGAAAGAAATTGATTTAAGAAAGTAGAAAACTAAACTAATCCTACAACTACATTTTTTTATCCCTCATCAATCAATAATATATATAGATGGCACATCCCTGAATTAGTGTTTCAATAACTATCCATTGACTATATATTTTAAGTTCATTTTCTTGTAGGTCCTTTAGATGAAATGCATTATTACCTATGATCTCTAAAATCTAGTATGGTCCAATCCATAGTGGGTAAAACTTATCATGTTGTCCTTTCTTCTCATGGGATTTATCCCATAGTAGCGCTAGATCCAAAATCCTAAATGATTTAACCTTTACTCTCTAATCAAACCACTTTTTGACCACATTCTAGTGTTTGTTGAATGTTTGTAAGGTCTTAGTCCTTAAATCTTCCATTTTTATTATGTCTAACAATATAGATTATGTTTAATCACATGGTTCTATGTAGGCTTACATGAATTGATAAGTGGGTAACTTTAGTATAATTGGGAACATAGGGCTTCATCCATACACCAAAATATAGGGTGAATCTTTAAGGGGTTATTTGTATCCCATTTGGTCTACCCAAAGAGCATACTTTAATAAGTTGTGCCAGTCCTTGGGCTTATCCCCTATTGATTTCTTAATTGCATCTATCATAATCTTGTTCATTTATTTTTATAGTCTATTTCCCTAGAGGTAATGGTTAGAGGCTAACCTAGTAATAATCTAATTTTCATGTGCCCACTCAGTGAATTCTACTAATATGAAATCCAATCCATTATCACAAATTAATTAAATAAACACTCCAAATCTGGTTGTTATGTCTTCCTCCAAGAAATGAATCACATCTTATACCCTACAATTCTTTGTGGCTATGGCTTTAGTCCATCTAGTATAGTAGTCAGTAAAATTAAGTATAAACTTATGGATTACTAAATAATTTGGGTTAATGATTCCAATGAAGTCTAAACCCCATTGGGTAAATGGCCTTTCTTTAATAATTGGCTATAAAGGCATTGCTACGTGTATTTCCATTTTGGCTAAAGATTAACATTCATGGAACATTCTCACATGAACATGAGCATCCTTCAAAACTATTGGCTAATAGTAGCCCATATCAAAGTTGTTTCCAGAATCTGGATAATGCAAATGCAATGGAGACGTGATCACACAAGATGAAGCAAGTGCACACCACATAGATGCTAAAGCAATTTAAAATTATACAAGATAAATTACACAAGAGAAAATAGAGAAAACCAAAATCTGATTAACATGAGATGACAAAAGTGAGGAATACATATAGGAGAGTACGTAAGTAAATCCTCCACAAAAGGTGGACAAGGCACCCCAAGAATAGACTGTAACTCCTCCATGAAAGGTGGTGACAAGGTGTTAAGAATAGAGAAGTAACTCCCATCAAGGGAGTTACTTATGACACCTATGACACATCTATGACACACACCTTCACATAAGCTAGCCTATCCCACAAATGTAGAAAAACACATGTATACACAAGAAATACAATTTCCCTAATTAATAAATAGGGAAAATAAAAACCTGCACTAATACCCCCCATAAGCGTATCTTAGGTGGGCAGTGTGGAAATATAAAATGGGTCTCGATAACTAGGCCTAATGAGGTACCCATGTATAAATGCAATCTCTCATAAGATAGAGAAAAGGAGAAAACTCGTAGGAAAAAACTCCCCCCCCAAAAGAGACAAAAAAAATGAAGAGGCTAGAAGGCCCCCCCTAAAGATGATGATGCTACAGATGTAGACCGCACCCCAAAAAGAGTTCATAGATGAATGAACTTGCTCTCGATGAAAGGTTTGGTGAAGATGTCTACAACCTACTTTAAAGACTGGCAAAATATCAAGTCAATGACTTGACTATGAATAATCTCCTGAATGAAATGCTTGTGAATCTCTATGTGCTTGGTCTACTAGTGTTGAACTAGATTCTTACAAATCTAAATGGTACTATGGTTGTCACAATAAATGATGGTGGGCTGCCTGATAAGAATGATAAACTCAAAAAGAATCCCCTAAAGCCAAATAGCCTCAGTAGCTACATTAATAGCTCCCTTGTACTCTGCCTCTGTGGATGATATAGCAATGACATTCTGCTTCTTTCTAGACCAACTGATAGGACCAAAACCTAGAGAGAAACTGTAACCAGAAGTGGACTTGCGAGTCTGTAAATTACCAGCCCAGTCTGAATTTGTATATCCAACCAAGTCAACCTCTATGCCAAATCTATAATGAATCCCATATCTCTGTGAACCCTATATGTAATGCAAGATCCTCTTAGCTACTTTCCAATGCAGCTCGTGAGGTTCCTGCATGAATCTGGAGACAAGTCCCATTGTATATGATATGTCAGGCCTAGTGTGAGTCAAGTAGATGAGACTACCAACAATTTGTCGATACTGAGTGGCATCAACTAATGGTGAAGAACAATCAACCTCAAGCTTGACTCCTGATAGAAAGGGTGTCAGAGATGGCTTATAATCAGCCATGTGAAATTGAGCCAATAAGTCAAGAGCATACTTAGGCTGTGCAAGAGAAATCCCTGAATTTGACTGTGAGATCTCGATGCCATGGAAGTAGTGCAACAAACCCAAGTCTATCATGTCAAATCCATCTTGGAGAGATGCCTTCACCACTGCAATAGTTGATGAAGAACTCCTGGTGATCAAAAGGTCATCAACATATACAACCAAAATTAGGAGTGAATCATCCTACTGTAAGAAGTAGAAATTGGGATCAAAATGGTACCTAGTGAAACCCATTATGAGAAAGAAGGAATTCATCTTGGCATACCAAGCCCGAGGGCCTATTTGAGGCCATAGATAGATTTCCTAAGTTTTCATACTAAGGAAAAATCTTGAATAAATCTTGGCAACTTCTCCATGTAGATCTCCTCCTCTAGGTCTCTATGAAGAAAGGCACTCTTCACATCCATCTGATGCACATCCCAACCATGTGTTGTGGCAATAGCCAAGGTGAGTCAGATGGAAGTCATTTTTTCAATGGGTGTAAAGGTCTCTAAGTAGTCAATGCCTGCCACCTGTGAGAAACCCTTGGTGACCAATCGTGCCTTGTACTTATCAACTGACCCATCTGCTGTAAACTTGGTCCGATATATCCACCTACATCAAACAATCTTTCTTCCCTTAGGAAGTGAAGTCAAATCCCAAGTGTGATTTTTGATTAAGGAAGAATATTTTTCCTCCATAGCACTATCCCACTTAGGTACCCCCGATGCCTCTCAAAAAGTCTATGGATCCAAAACTAAAGCAAATAAGGCATGTGGATCTCTTTGAAAATCCCCCTTAGTACATCTATCATCTACGAGATCTCTTGCCTAAGTGCCAACACTCTCAAGTGTCTATCTAGCCCAAAGTGGCCCAGAAGTGGGCGAGTTAGGTGTTAACTCCTCATCCTCTAACTGACTAGAGGTGGATGACTCTACATCACTATCCTCACTATCTAAACTTGAAGAAGATGTCTCTGGCTCAAGAACCTATTGTGGCTGATCTGAATCTGATGAGGAATCATAATGAAGAAGTAGATCTGATGAGGGAGAAGAAGTGTCAAGTGTTGAGTCTCTAGGACTCTCCTAAAAGTGGACACTTCTCTCAATGAACAACTCATGAGTGATTGGATCTAAAAGGTGATATCCCTTAATACCATCTGGATATCCTACAAAGATGCAAGGCTTGGACTGTTGTTCCATAGATTTGCATATCTTCTTTGGAATGTAGGTCATGGCTGGGGATTTGAAAACCCTGAGGCGCTCAACATCAGGTTTCCTTTTATGCCAAGATTTAAAGGGTGTTATCCCTTTCAAAGCTTTATGAGGAACCCTATTTTAAATGTAGTAAGCGCAATTGATGGCTTTGACCCAGTACTATGGTGCTAAGGATTTGGAGTGAATCATACAGCTACCAATCTCTTTCAAGAACCTATTTTTGTGTTTTGTAACCCCATTTTGTGAAGGATTGTAAGTTACTGTGTGCTGCAAATAAATCCCCTCTATGGTGCAAAACTGCTCAAACCTGATGCTGACATACTCCCCTCCATTATTAGTTCAAAGAACCTTGATGGATTTCTCACTCTATTTCTCAACAAGAGACTTAAAGTCTAGAAAATTTTAAAACACTTCAGAGTTTTGTTTGAGAAAATATATCCAAGTGTACATAGAGAAATCATCAATGAAAGTGAGGATGTACTTGGCCCTTGTGAAAGATGGTTTGGGAAAGGGTCTTGATACATCACTGTGGACTAACTCCAAAGGTTTTGAAACCCTCCAAGCTTTGCCTTTGTCAAATTTTGCTTCAAGATGCTTCCCAACGGAGCACCCCTTGCAAAGTCCTTTTGAGAATTGGACATGAGGCAAGCCAATGACCATGTCATGTTTGCAAAGTTGCTCAAGGTAGTGGTAGTTAAGGTGGCCAAACCGCTCATGCCACAAAATGCTAACTCCATTTAAATGAGTCAGTAATGTTGTTGGAGAAGAATCTGGTGCAAAATGTGAGAAGGTGTATAACCTTTCTTGGTGATCTGTCCTACCCACTGCCACTGTAGTATCACTATGCAACTCCCTGATAGCCACTAAATTTGGTGAAAACTCAACTCTCATCCCCTAACCAATGTGAGTGATTTGGTACACTGATAAGAGATTGGTTGAAAGAGAAGGAACACTTAGAACATTATTGAATGTTCCTCCTTCCATTTCAACTGACTCTCTCCCTACAACAAAAACTGATGTGTCATCACCCAAACTAATTGAAGTCATGCTACAAGGCTCTAAAGATGTAAACTCAACTAGTGAAGAGCCCTTGTGGTGAGAAGCACCCAAATCAATGACCCATGATGTTGTAGAATCTGTAGTAGCTACAAGGGCCTTGCCCTTTTCTTTCTCCTTACCCTTGCCTTTTGCCTTGGTAGAATCTTGGGTAGATGAATTCTGCTTGATGGACTCTAGAACACCTATGTTGTTCTTCTCTAGAAGATGAGTTAGGTGATCTATTTGTTTCTTCATGCATTTGTGTTCATCATGCCCTATCTTTTTATAATAGGCACACTTAACCTTCTCCTTCTTAGGTTTAGCATTAGAAGAGAAAGTATCAATATTGTTTCTTGTCAGGATTGTTGTTTTCTTTCTTCTTCTCCTGGTCCTTGTTCTTTTTCTTCTTCTCCTTTGTTGAAGTCTTATCCTTACCATTTTCAGCTATCAAAGCTTGGGGTTGAGTAGACTTCATTATGCCCATTTGAATTAGCTTATCTTGCTCCCTTGTCAAGTCAGTAATGAATGAATCCAAAGAAGGCATTTACCATGTAGTGCCAAGGGCACTTTTTGTGGCATGGAAAGTGGAGACAAAAACTGAATAGCTTGGACCTAACTTTGTGAGAATAGAAAGGATGAGTTGATCATCTTTCTTCTCTATCTCGCATTCTTTCAATTGCAATCTAAGGGCCTTAAACTTAGTGAAGAAGTCTTGTAGGGTGTCAAAGTTGTTAGGACTTAGACTTATGAGTTCGTTTTCAAGCTCATGTCCTCTCATCTCATCAAGCTTCCCAAATAAGAGTTATAAGGTGTCCCATATGTCTTTGGGAGTCTTGGAGATTTCTAAATGGAAGAGAATTTTTGGAGACACAGACAAGCTCAGTAATCCATAGGCTTCATCACTACAGTTGTACCACTTGACCTTTTCAGCATCAGTGTTGGGTTTTACTTCAATACCCATGGTGATCCTATACAACCCTTTGCTTCTAAGAATGATTGACATTTTAACCTTCCATTCATGATAGTTGAAGGGTGTTAGGGGTTTAAGTTGAAAAGAATCTATTTTAAGCTGAATTTAGGTGAAGTTGTGTTGATTGCAAGTTGTGAAATTATGCAGAAAGGATAATGAAAGCAAAGATTTACAACTTGTGAAAAGCAATCACACCCCCCCCCAAAATATTGAGCCCCCCAAAATATGCAAGTGCAAGCTCAAAATATGTCAGGATTAGTTGAGAATGCGTCTTAGAGAAATCAATGCAAGACTTAAGCAAACAGGACGTCAGACTCAATCGAAAATGCGTCTCGAGAGACCTAAATTTTAGGCACTTTATAAACTAGTGCATTTTTGACAAATAAAAAGCCTACACTATGAGGAATTGAATTACAAATACTTTTGCAAAAAATGGCACCCAAATCTGAGCTACTATTTGCAAGATATTAAAGGTTCAATTTTCCCGTAAACTAGTGTTTTTGCAAAAAAAAAGCACTAAAAACATTAAAAAATGCCTATTTTGAGAGAGAAAGTGGCCTTCCAACCACTCATTAGATTCAACACAGAATGAGGAATCCAAAGGAGATTTTTGTGAGGGGGAATTGGCCTCCTACCAACCCAGGCCTCACCCTTTGTCTTCGATAGGCAAAGATACAAGTTTAAATGTAAACCCCCAAATTATCAAACTGTCTAAAAAACTTAATATTCAGTCAAATTGACTAATTTTTTTTAAAGTCAATTTTAACTAAAAAAATTAAATTTGAAGATAGAATGAACTGTTGGCCAAGCATCTAAGGGTCCACATGGGACGCCAAACATGAAAAAAGTGCCATTTTCAAAAAAAATAGTTGGCATAATTCTCTCACCAAGAAAAAGGGCGCATCCTGATTTGTTGGGCAAGAAAAGATGATTGAATCTACTGAATTCAATGCACATCATGTCTGGGTAGAATAAGACTAGAAAAAAGGTGCCTATTTTCAAAAAAAATAGTCCTAATTTTGCCCACTACACACCTACACGTTGGACCTTGTATGGTTGCTTGTCATCGCTGATGTTGAAGGCGTTGTTGTTGCTTGGCATGGTGTTGCTGCTGATGATGCTCCTCCCTCTACTCACAACAATGGTGCCCAAGCTAAATCAGCAAAATAAGGCATAGAAGTGCAGTTAAGTAGGCCATTGCTGCCAAGCCAACTGCTAAACCAGTCATTGCAAAGAAGGTGCCAGAAGGCCTACAAGGACTAAAGAGAAGATAGCCAAGACACCCAAAGGCCAAGGATCCTAAGGAAAAGATGCAAGAAATGATATTGAAAGTTTTTTTTTTTAGATCAGATCTAGAAATAAAAAAATAAAGAGAACTCCAATCCTCTTGATTTCAAAATAAACTAACAGCATAACCAGACACATGATTACCATATCAGAGTTGTTGCCAGAATCTAGATAATGCAAATGCAATGGAGACATGATCACACAAGATGAAGCAAGTGCACACCACATAGATGCTAAAGCAATTTGAAATTATACAAGAAGATAAATTGCACAAGACAAAATGGAGAAAACCAAAATCTGATTAACATGAGATGGCCAAAGTGAGGAATACATATAGGAGAGTACGTAAGTGACTCCTCCACAAAAGGTGGACAAGGCACCCCAAGAATAGACTGTAACTCCTCCATGAAAGGTGGTGACAAGGTGCTAATAATAGAGAAGTAACTCCCATCAAGGGAGTTACTTATGCCATTCTTATGACACCTATGACACATCTATGACACACACCTCCACATAAGCTAGCCTATCCCACAAATGTAGGAAAACACATGTATGCACAAGAAATACAATTTCCCTAATTAATAAATAGGGGAAAATAAAAACCTACACTAATAGCCCATTATTAAGATCTTATGGGATGTGGTATTCTCAAAAGGATGACCACTACCTATTTTTTGATGCATTTTTTATAAAATTTCTTTAGCTTCATTTGCAGACACACACCTAAGGTAAATGCCTTCATAATTTCTTCTATAGAGAACTCCCTTCTTAATCATGTAATGAGAATCTTTAAGCCTTAAATCTCTCTTTCATTCTTTATTAAGTTTTGAGGAAAAAGTAACTATAAGTAAATATTGTATGACATTAGTATACTATTCTCCTTTGGATACTTGAGCCTCACATATCTCTGTAATGGTGATACATGGATTAGGTTCAATCATGAGTTGAATGATGCCTTAACCTTGGATGATTTTTATAGGCTTGATTTCTATATTGAATTCTTATAATTTTACCATCTACTTGCCTTGACATTATCCTAATTCATTCTATGATAGGGTGATCTTGATAGTAGGATCAATCATGATGGTAATGATTTTATTCCTCAAGATGTAATGCCAAAAACAATTTCCTACTTTGACAAAGGAAAAATTTATTTGCCAATCATGGAATATCTGAGTTCTACATCCTTTAGATTTGTGCTCATAAATGTAATTGGATCCTTAGTTTCATATTTATTTTGTATTATGATAGTATCAATTGTATTTTCTTAAGTGAATGAATACATGTAGAAATATTTCATGAAATTTGGATTGATTAATACTAGAGCCTAAGCTATTGCATCTTTAATGTCCTATAAGGACTTTCGAGCTTCAGTCATGCATTATATTTTAGCATCTTTCTTGAGCATGGCATTCAGAGACCTAACAATCTATGCAAATCCTGAGATGAACTTCCTTAAAAAGTTAATCTTTCTTTAAAAAAAATTATTTGAGCTCCTTCTTGCTATTTAGTGGTTTAATCTTTGAAATTCCTTGAATTTATCTGGATCAATAGTGATCCCATCCTTGGTGATGATGTGTCCCAAGAGCTTGTCATTAGTCACTCCAAATATGATCTCCTTTGGGTTTAATGAAACACAAAACCTCCTACATCACTTAAATATGGACTAGAGGTGGCTTATATGATTATCCTTATTTTTTGAAAACATTGTAAGACCATCCATGTAGATGATTATGCATTTTCCTACCACTCCTTTGAATGCATGATCCATGGCACATTGAAAGGTAGTGCTTATATTTGTTAAGCCAAATGGAATCCTATTATATGCATAAGTCCCCTACTTTATGGTAAATGAAGTCTTCATTATGTCTTTAGATTGCATTAGTACTTGATTATAGCTTTAAAATCCATCAAAGAAGAACATCATTTTAGAACCACTTACTATTTTTATCACCTCATCTAGAGAAGGTAGGGGATAAATATCCTTTTCAAAATCCTTATTCAAATTCATAAAATCCACACATATTCTTATCTCACCATTCTTCTTTCTTACTAGGACTAAATTGGCCACCTAGATAGATTGTCTTATTAGAAAGATGATTTTTTTGCTTAACAACTTTTCCACTTCTCTTTGAATGAGAGGCTCCATAATAAGATTGAATAGTCTCTACCTCTATCTAAATGTCTTTTGATGTAGATTCAAGAGAATTGTATAAGGACCTACCAGTCATATACTTTAAAGTCTTCATATGTCCAAGTAATGATGTCCCTATACTAAGTGATTAAATCCTTCACTCATTATCTTTATTCTAGGGTACAACTGAGATTGATATTAACATAGCATGGGATATACTCATCTCCTATATTTTTATTTTGAAGTCTGATTCATTGGCCTTGGGCTACTTAAGCCACTAAGCTTAGGGGTTTATATCAAATGACCTTTCCAAAGATAGCAACCTAGCTGGGATGTAATTTTATTTGAGTTGGAGAATACCTTTCTTATCTGATTCTTGTTGATAGATTTGATTAATTTCCTTATCATCAATGATTTGGCACTCAAATTTCCTTGAACTAGTTAGAAACTGAATAATTTGCTAGTTATCATAAAAAACTTGGAAATTTTCAATGTTATTAGGAATAGAGGGATAAAGCACCAATTTAATGGAGAACCTTTTTACCTCAGATTCTTGGAGGGGCTCCATATCAATATCAATAGTAGTTAACACATTTATAGCTTGATTTTACTCTCTAGGAAGGGATACTATATTGAAAACTTCAAAGCTTTTGATCAAGTCCCATGATCTATAATTACACCTTAAATAAGACAACTTGCATTGGTCTTTGTTTTTGAATTGGTTAACTACCAGCTCTGAGTCACCAAATACTAATATCTATTTTAAGTTATTCTTTAGTGCAAATTTTAATCCTAGAATGAAAGCTTCATACTTATCTCTGTTATTCATGCATGTAAATTGTAATCTATATGCTACCAAGAATTATTTTACCTTGTAGATCAATCAACTCAATTCACACAATTGATCCTTACTTGGATCTAGCACCGTCAAAGTGTAAATTCCATAGCTATTTGTAACCTTTAGGTTTTGGATTTTATATTTTATTTTGAGTAGTAAAAGTATAAATACCAAGGCTAAGAGATTTATACTTTAACTATTCATTATTGATATTATATTCAATGATGGGATACTTCATTCTTGGTTCTTTATCAGTTTTGATTTGATTTACAAGTACTCTCCATTGCATCCATATATGAGAGAAGTCTAGATAAAGATACCCATTGAGTGTTTTATACCAGTCTCTACTTAGTAGCAAACTATAGCCTTTAGGTATGTCCACCATTAGGATATGCATGGTTCATATGTTACTTGGATATGCACATCCCTCAATTCACCAACTATAGGACTAATATCTTTTCCAACTATGAAACTATCCTCTTTGAAGGGCTTGGCATCAAACCAAGCTTTTGACATATGGAAGTCGGCATGATAGTTATAGATAATCTAGAATCAACTAAATAATTATGAATATTTCTATCAAATGCCCTGATAGTTAGCAATAAGGGTGAAACTTTTGACTTGCTCTTTTAGATAACATTAGTGTTAGATGATTTTGATTTGTCTATATATGCTTTCACTTTCTCCATATTTACCTTCCCTATAATATACTTATAGAGTAGCTCCTTTTATTTGGTAATCTGAGCTAACTCATAAAGAGTTATATTTTCTTTGATCTTCTTCATGTCTTTGATAATGTTGTATCCTCCTTTTTTAGGTTATTCATTGGTCTGAGGCTGATCACTTCCTCTTGGAGGAGGTGGATTATTGTTAGCTTTAAGATTAGGTGTAATTGTAGTAGTATTTGGAGAAGTTGACATTGTGAGTAGTTGTTTTTTCCTTTGATTGTAGACACCTTTCTAGAAATTATATAAAGTGTGAGATTCATTTGTGTTGTCCTCTAGCTCATTGTCATTTTCATCTAGAAAGGGAAACTCATGAGTTTAAAATAACATGGTAGTGATGGAAGGGCCAAGATCTAAATGATGTTTGGATGGATTATGCATCTGGTATTGTCTAACCATCTCTTTTTCAAATATTTTGAATGATGCACAAAATTCAATGCAGTTGAGCTTACCATGTTCAAAATTATTGTGAATTATGCACCAATTGGGAAGATTTATTTTTTCCATGTTGATCTTTGGAAGCTTGTTGGGATGCTATATAGTATTCACAAACCTATTGAATGGTCTATTATATCTTTGAAATCCAATGTTATGATTACCATTTGGACCATTAGGATTGCCCATCCCCCTTAGCATATTTAAGAAGTCATTGCTCAACTTTTGAACCATCTTCTAAATAGAATCTAGTTCTACCTTTGTAGAATCAATATCTTGTAAAATAATAGTGGGAAGTGAAGATAGTTGTTCATTCTAATGATACCCATTTTTTTACTACATGATTATTCAATAAGTTGTAGTTTGAATGTGTTGTTTGCATTAATGGAGGCAATATATAGAGCTAGTTCTGATTGAATGCTAAAAGATTTTACTTTAAATGTGGTATCATGTTCAATGCTAGGAAGCTATTGTTGACATTAGGTATTCCATGTGTTTAGGGATTGAATTGTGTATCTATGTTGATAGATTCCTCATATGCTAATGCCAAATTATTAGCAGCAACTATCCTTCTTAGGAATATGGTAGTGATGGGGTATAGGGCATTTTTGTACATCTCCAATACTAATGTAGCATCTGGGTCATACCTTGGGTTTAACCAATTGTATATCTTTTGAAAACATACATTGAAAGCTTGAATAGGCTCATTAGGCTCTCTCTTCATGCTGGCAAAGTGATGGTATACCAAACTAGGGTTGATGACCTATCCAAATTGTGAAATAAAATTAACTTGACATCCATCTCAAGAAGTCATAGATTTCTCTGTTAGATTTAAATAACAATCATAGGTAATGTCCATTAATGTAAAACTAAATAATTTGCATGCAACATCTTCATTGATAACATTCATTAATCTCAAAGTAGCCTTGAAATATTTGATATGTTCTACTATCCTCACTCTTAAAGGAGAAAAGGATGACAAATACTTCTTAGAATTCTTAGGTAAATCATGCATGTCTCTTAGGATGAAATAACAGATCCAAATAACCAAGGTGGTTGAGCCATTAGTTGATTACCTAGCAAAGGGTTCTTTGTGGGTAAAGGGTTCCCAGTTAGAGGAGGTGGATTATTGTGAACTAGGTCTATTAGTATAGTTCTAGGTCTATTATTATTTGACAAGGGTGAGACTAAAAAACTAGCATGGAAATTAGATCTGGTCACTCTCCTAGGTGACTCTAGTGAAACTCTATGCAAAGAATAACTACTATTATTAGAGGTTAAGGCTCTCATTCTAGTGCTAGTGAAATTGTTGATGTTTTTTTTATATATGTCAGAGTCAATTAGGTAGCCTCCAACATTTTAGGATCTCAATGAAGTTAAAATCCACTCTAGGGCATGAATTATAGGTATGTGGTCTAAACAACCTATTGATGGAATAACTAGTAGGGCATGCAGCTTATTGATAATGGTTTTGAATAGAGGTGTGATCTCTTAAAGGGTAGTGAATCTCTATGTGAATTATATAGATGTTTGGTTACTAATCTCAAGTGGGTAGATCTCAGAAAAAACTCAAAAAAAGAGGGGAGGGTAAGGTAAAAATGAATATTTTGTGTTTTCAAGAATCACCTCTCTGGTTGGTTTCTAAATCGACAAGTTCTTTCAAAATATATGCTTGTTGTAAGAAGTTATTACACACTAATAGTCATACATGGTTTATAAGTCTAAGTTGATACTAATATATGAAACTCATAAGCCTCAGTCAAATGTTGCCCCTTTTATATCAGCTATTGCACACTCTTAATCAAGAGATTGTGACTCAGGCTAATGAGATATCTAAGGAAACTTTTACACACACACAAAAAACTATATAAAAATAAATCACTTCTATATACTTAATAACATGTATCAACCGACTTAATTTCTAATAATCAATGTAATTTACTAATCTTTCAATAGTTATTGCATATCTAAGACTAGCATATCAATCAAGACAAAAAAGAATTTATTTTAGATATTGCACACTAAGAATATTGAATCATATAACTAAAATAAGACAAGCCTAATTACATATAAATTGGAGAGAGAAGACATAAACACATCTGTTGACAATCAAAATTAATGTTGCTCCTGTATATTGAAAAAAAATTGACTCTTTCAACTAGTGGATTATAATTGTTTAAATAGGCTTGGGGAAAGGGTTTCCTCATCCTTAAGGTCTATGAAAAGTCATTAAATGTGATAATTAGAACTTGAGCTCTAACTATAGTTAAAATAGTATAAGAGTCTACTTATAGTTATTATTTTAAGTTAGCCTTTGTAAAAACTATGCAACATGTGCATGTGTATAAAGAAGGTAAACTTTTACAATTATAGCTTAAACTTCATGAAAACTACAAATATATGCACTAAATGACAATACATTCCTTTATAAGTTGTGAGAACAACCTAGCAGATACTTTAAGTCAGTCATTTCAAATGGAACTCAGACATGTGTGAAGGACAAGTGGCCCTTTATAAATGCCTTAGAAATAATAACACTATTTAACTATGACTAACCTAACATAAATGTGCATTACATGTTGCCCATACTTTTACAAAATAGGGAAATTTATTTGAAAGGATTTATGACAGAACAAGCAATACAATTGCATATGAACACTAGATCTAGATGTGAGACCAATGATAAAGACATTCACCATAAAATAATGAGAGCAAAGTTGAACACACCATAACACAGATATACACATGAAAACCTTCAAAGAGGTAAAAAACTTATAAATATTATTCATATTATGAGAAACTAACAAGTACCCAATACAATCTTTCTTCCTCTCACTTCTTCTTTTTTCATTACATCTTACAATATAAACTCTTTATTATATAGGCAAGTTAATCTGTCTATTATAAATGACTTTTTCCAACCACCACATTAATGGGTCCAAACTCTCTAAAGGTCATTTAATATATTTTATTATTTATTTACATGAAGATAAACTCATGATAAATAATAAAATATATTATTATTTAGCCAATGTAATTTAATGAATTAAGGGTACATAAATAATACCACTTAACCATTAATTTTTCCAATACTCCCCCTTAATGTTAAGTGAGGATACATGATGATTTTTAGGAGGTAACAACATAACAATATTACACTCCATGAACCATATATGATGAGTTTTAAGAGGTGATAATGGAAGAAAACATCCTTCATCATGTCATAGTCACCTTTAAGGGAATTTTTCTATGTAAACATAGTCACCCAAAGGTATTACACTATGTAACTACAATCACATAATCACCTTTAAATAAATTAAAATATACAACTATAGATACCTAATGGTATTACATTATGTAACAATAATTACATAGTCAATTTTAAAAAAATTACACTATACATCCATAGACACCTAAAGGTTTTGCGCTATGTCCCCATAGACACCTTTAAAGGAATTACACTATGTTATCATAAACCACTTAAAGTGTGTTTAGGCTAACATGATTATGAGACTACACCCCACAACAAGAATAAATATCATAATTTCTCATGAATAATCAACCAAATATATTGGAGTCTTTTATAACATAAAAACCTTTGTGCTACTAGGTGTTGGGTACAATGTAGACTTCCATATGAAGTTTACTAAAATCACATAAAATGATATATTACAATGCTTTAAAATAATAAGTATAGAGAAATAAAAGGAAACACATGACCCACATGGCTATTAAGAAGTGACATTTTCATGCACACTACCCCTCAATGGTAACTTTGATAAGTTCAGCATTGAATGAACTTCCATAGGATTTAAATTATAGGTGATGCATTAGATTTTTCACCAAAGTTAAAAAAAATTGACTATCACCAAGAAGGTTGGTATAATGAGGAACTTCCACACAATGTTCTTCTATCATCCTTCATAGCCATAAGGATTCTTTAGCAACTTCCACATGAAGTACTCTAAGTGATAGTATCTACACCAAACATAAATATATATCCAGAAGTAGACTCATCATAGTATGTTTAGCATCACAATAATAAAAAAAATTAACATAATCAAATAAAAAATAATATAAACCAAAGTTTGTAATTTCTTTTATATACCAAAGTATTTGCTTTTCTAATTTCCAATGATCTAAGTATAGATCCTGCATGAATCTAGAAGCAACACCTACATCTTATAAAATATATATCCTAATAATGGTTAGTTAAATAAAAATACCAACAAGATATTTTTAAATAAGGGTTAGATTTATTGCATAAAGTTTTTGGATCAAGCTTTAACACAACCTTCAATAGAAATCTATGTAAGCTTGTAATCAAGCATGTTAAATTTAACAAGTAGGTTATGTGATGCACATACAATAAATGCACTAATAATTTGATAATAAGTTAACCAAATATTACATATATTATTAGGAATAATTTCATATTATAAGTTGAGTCATGAATATTTTTTCTTCCTTTTAAAGTTGACATTACAAGTTTGCATTTTATACTAAATAAAAAAAAAGGGTTTTAGAAAGCAAAATTTTTAATGTGATTTATACTCAATTTTTTAATAAATACACATATTCTAGTGTGTAAAAAACACTATCCACTTTAGTTTATTGCAAAAAAACTCAAAAATATAAATAATTATAACAAGGGTGAAAGTTGCAAGTGTCACAAGTATCATAAATAGTGTCACAAATTACACTATTTGAATAAATTATTATAAAATCAATAGTAAGAAGTTTAAAATCAAATAAAATACCATCCCAATGTGTTCAAAAGGTGAAAAAATCTAAAAATCAACTGGTCACATGACTATTTATGACAAATAATATGACGAGTCAAGGCTGTCAAAAGTGTCGAAAGCGTTGCAAGCTTCACACATGAGATTTTACACAACTAATAAATAGAATTTTTAACTAATTGTTGATATTTAATTTAAGGACCTTGGATCTATAAATATTTTTCAAAAAATACTACTAAACTTTCTTTTGTCCAATACAAGACTTCACATGCAAGCTATATGATGTAATTAATTTTGATTTTTTAAAAAACTAAAATATTAAATGCATGTAAAATAAATATCTCATTATTTTATAAATAAAATAAATAAACAAATAAATCTTTTTTAAAATTTTTATTTAGAAAATACAAGTCAACACACATGGGCCCACCATGTGCTTGCATGGAAAATTGACTAGTTACAACTCACCCACTAAGCACTAACTTATGTATTATGTTTAATCATTTTTTGGTTTTTTTTTTAAAAAATAAATAAATAAACCATAATTAAATAATTTCATAATAAAATGCAAACATTTATTTAAAATTTGAAAAAAAAGATTTTTTTAAAACTTAAGTGGGGTCGACTGCTCGGGTGGAATAAAGTCAATTAAATAAATGTTTTATTTTTAAAATAATTACATTAAAAATTTAATATACCTATTAATTCCTTATTTTAGCATGATTTATATAGAATCATGATGCATGTGGAGAGCAAAGAAAGATTGCATGAGCTCTAAACATCTATTTTTAGTGATCCAAAGGTTGAAAACACTTGCAAACTGTCATCCAAAGCTACTGTTAGACCCAGATCTATGTTTTTTCACTATAAAATGATATTTTAATGCTCTTAATAATGTCATGGCATGCTATGGCACTCAATTATAAGTAAAAAAATCCAAATTTGCTTTTGATGCTTTTCAGGGTCTAAAAATAGCTCCAATATGCTTAAATATTGTAGAAAACATGAAATCAACCTTTAAATCTTAGAAAATGATTGAAAATACATTATTTATATATTTTTTTAATTCCATAACCATACAAGTTGAATCATGATGCTTGGGAGAAGAGAAAAAAATTTAAAAAAGTTGTAGGAGACCAAATCAGATAAAGTAAATATCAAAATTACTTAGAAATGGTCAAACTAAACAAATGGAAAAAATAAAACTAAGATTTATTACCCAAAATATGATCTTTCACTAATTTTTATGTCATACATGTTTAAAAATTACATTTGAGAGGAGAGAGAAAATTTTAAAATGATTAACAAGAGTCTAAATCAAGTGAAATAAAGGTCAAAAATGCTTGGAAATGGTCAAATTAAGCCAATGGAGTGACCAAAATGGAGATTTACTATACAATTTTTTTTTTAAAAATAAGGCCACACAAATTCTATAAAAGAGTTTCCAAACATTGATTCGCTCACTTGTTGGCTCTCTTAATGTTTATAACTCCCTGTAAGTGTTAGATCTACAACTAAAGAGCTTCAACCACTTTCATACAAATTATTAGTCTAAAAAATAAAAAAATATTAAAAAAAATTTAATGCTTAAAAAAGAATTTACATCCTATTTTAAGGATCTATGACATGAAAATAAGCTTAAAATATGAAAAATTACATAGATCTAAGATTTATAGACTTTTAAGAGAGAAAAAAGTAGAATGACTTACTTCGTATAGAAAGAGAAGCTTGAAAATTTTCATGATCATACCATGGCTTGAAAAATGGATGAATCTAGACTTAAACACAAGCTAAAAAACTTTGATCTATGATCTTGCCACTTAATCACACATCAATTAGCTCTAATACAATGATAGAACAAGCAATACGATTGTATACGAACACTAGATCTAGATGTGAGACCAATAGCAAAGACATTCACCATGAAACAATGAGAGCAAAGTTGAACACACCATAACATAGATATACATGGGGAAACCTTAAAAGAGGTAAAAAATCCACAAAGATTATTCATATTATGAGAAAATAACAAGTATCTAATATAGTATTTCTTCCTCTCACTTCTTTTTTTATTACATCTTACAATATAAACACTTTATTATATAGGCAAGTAATATGTCCATTATAAATGATTTTTTCTAACCACCACATTAATGGGTCTAACCTCTCTAAAGGTCATTTAATATATTTTATTATTTATTTACATGAGGGTAAACTCATGATAAATAATAAAATATATTATTATTTAACCAATGTAATTTAATGTGTTAAGGGTACATAAATAATACCACTTAACCATTAATTATTTCAATAATTTATAACATCTTCAACTCAAAATAATATATCATGTCAACTTAATTGACCTTTGAGATGCCTATGTAACTGTATCCATCTCTTGTTTTATTATCAGATCTTCATTTTCGTATTCACTAACCAGATTAAGTCTAAGACACATATGTTCACATTCTTGATCTTCACTGGTTCAAGAATCCAATGTGTCATTTTAATGTATAAATTCCCATGTCAAGCTATCTATTTAATTAAACAATGTGACTATTGTTACCTTTGGACATGTGTCCTTACTTTGTGCTCTCTCAAACTGGATTAATTTTTCACCATTGATCTATTTTGGAGTCTATTAGCATTAGATTGCTTCATGAGTTATTGATCTTCATCTATGAGCTCATGAGATTATGAAATGTGGTAGCATCTCATGAGATCCAAAATCTTTTCATCATTTGGGCACTATCATGCCATGTGGGAGCCTCTCGCTTGCTCTAAGATTTTTTTAATTGTCAACCCTCACTTCATGCCATTACATCATCCTCGCTTGAGTTGATGTATCCCATTAGATCTTCTCCACCTAAGTGAACATGCTCTATATGATCTTACCATTGAGCTTTGAGTTTATACCTTTTAGAAAATCCTCACTTGTCTCACAGCTCTTGAATTTTTAACTTACATTCTCTATTGTATTTTTAGACTACCCACTGAGATGGTAACACCTGTCACTCTCATGGTGCTCTTAGATCCTTTTGACCTCTCAACCCTTTGATCTCTATTAGATCATAGTCACTTGAGTTGATATAGTCCATCGAATCTTGTCCACCTAAGTGAATATACTTTGTAAGATCTTGCCACTGAGTTCCAGGATCATGCCACTTGGTGAATCCTCACTTGTCTCAATGATTTTTACTTTTGAACTTACACTCTCCATTTGATCTTTAGGTTGTCTACCGAGATGGTGACACTTATCACTGTCATGGTTCTCTTAGATCCTTTTGACCTTTCAACCCTTTTCTCTCTGTTAAATCTTTGGTACTCAAGTTAATGCACACCGTAGATAAAAAGCTTGACTTATTGACTTTTTATCCTTACCCTCAAGTCATTGATCTATTTTGAAGCCCCATGATCTTGTCACCTATCACCTTTGGGTTTGTCCATTTCTATAGACATAAAATAAAATGCAGAAGTGTTTCAAAGACTATAAAGAATAAAGTTTAGCCTAATGTTTTTAGTTGTATTAATAAATAGAATTGGGACCTAGGATAAAACTTTAGTTTAAGTTTAAAATATAATAAAAATCTCCTTGTTAATTAGTCCTGTGAACCATTAGACATAAATAACTTAGCATAAATATTTTAGCCTAAGGTTTTAGTTGTATTAATAAATATTACTTGGACTTGGGCTAGAGTTCTAAACTAAGTCTATAATATAATAAAGTGACTCTCGTATAAAAGGTTCCTATGTTAATTTGAATCTTATTTCAAAACAAGACATATGTTAACACATTTAGAGTAAGGTTTTTAAACATTATTTAACCATAGATTCAATTAAATTATTAAAGACCAAGGGTTACTCAAAGTAAAGAGCCAATTTAACATTAAATCATGAAGATCAAACATTGTCCCTTCTAGATGGACTCCATGTTCATGTAACCATGAAACATAGGGATCTAATTTTAGTAAATAAGATCAAATTCAAATGAAGATTATGTGTTAATAGGACAACTATAAACTAAATCAACACAAAATATTAAATACTAGTTCTTGATCAAGTTGAATGTCCAATTTATAACATAAATTTTCAAAATTTTAAATAAG
The DNA here is from genome assembly GCA_037957365.1 of Torreya grandis. NCBI lineage: Eukaryota > Viridiplantae > Streptophyta > Pinopsida > Cupressales > Taxaceae > Torreya > Torreya grandis. The sequence goes on along the minus strand of JARHVA010007479.1, from coordinate 139,874 downwards.
GGTCCTCATTTTTAGAAATGGGGTGTGTTGGGTACAACAAATTTGTTAAGCAAAATCAAGTCCAAATCAAATGGTTTGGTCAATTCCATAATTTGAAATAGGTTGAATTTAAAATACATAGACCTTGGAAATGATCATGAGACATATATTTGTAATTATGGGAGAATTTTATTGGTATATGTAATATATATTAAAAATATATCAAATGGATATAATCTATGAACCCAAGCATTTATGCAAATTGACTAGAGCATAAAATCAGTTTTAAAAGATTTTGCATCAATATCTAGTCCTATATCACCATTGGGATAATTATGTGAGAGTCAGAATAAATGAAAGTTGAATCTAGATTGAGAGGAAAATGATATTTGAAAAAATGTTTATAATATGAGCTCTGGTATTTATAGATTGAAACAATACATTTTTATAATGTTGTCAAGTCACTAAAATTTAATGGAAAAAGGGTACATCTAGAAGGAATTATATTGTCTTGAGGACAAACATAAGACATTGAGAATATACAAGATAAAACATGAACCATATTACCCCATCATTAAAATATGTTTACCATAATGTGGCTTTTCCTATTTGGGCTATTTATTACTTGGTGAAAATAATTAAACATTTGTAGTTGTTTCATCATTAGAAGATCAAATTGCATTCATTATGTGACCCCATTCATTTAATATTTTTGGAAGCTATTGTAATGTGTGAATTATGCCATGACTTGTTCTTATCTTTTATTGATGTGTTATCTCAATAAATTGAACTATGACCAATTATTACTTTTAATTTTGGGCATTAGACCACTAAATTTTGGTTATGCATCAAGGTATTGGGCCTGATTACCTTCCATATATAAGCAATAGTTCTTGCCAGCATAATGGTCAACATTTATTGTGCCAAAGCTTTGTTGTAATTACACCAGGATTGCGCCTACCCTTTCTACTATGTTTTGTTCCCTTGATTGGTTGTCAGGAGACAATAATTATAACACACTACTTTTAAGGATACTAAATATCGATTCTCATTGTGTTTTCTTCACTTAATGTTATCCATTATTTTTATTTGAGATAAGTTTTTGATTGTTGGTTTGTAAATGGACATGCAATCAAATTATGTAGCAATTAATCTAATTGATTCTAATTTTTTATTATGTTTATCTTGAAGTTTTCATCAAGCCATTATGTGTTATAACTACATGCTTGTGAATTGTTTTCTTTTTATGAAGGATTATGAATAATGTGTTAACTTAATTTCCTTAGACTCTTTCCTATTGAGTATTTAGGTTTGTTCATTATCTTATCCTAATATTCAGTAGTATGATTACAAATAACTATCCCCACTTCACAGTATTATAAGGTCTAATCTTAGTCAAGGAAAACCTCCCTTTTATTCCCTACCTTACCATCTCTTTTAATTTTGACAACATCCTACCTTAGGTTAGTGTGACATAAAATGCAGTGAAGTAGAGTCTAATTATTTTATCAATTGAATTAAATAAACAACATGACTTAGAAAATGGAATAGTAAGAAACTAATAAAACCTTTGGTAGTAATAGTTGTTTCTCACCCAAATAAACATTCTAGAAATTTCTTAGCCCTTGGATCCTTATCAAAATCCTAAAAATGAGGATACATTCATACCATGTGTTGTTGACTCCCTTTGGTCCTCTTATATTAACTAATTTAATGGTTGCATTTTGAGTGGGTCAAAAATTGAGCCTAACAAAAATTGTCATTAGGAGGGCTTGAACCACTGAATGTAATATTTCAATGCCTTAAACCTCTAATCCTAAGATCTCAAAATCCTTGAATCTATGAAATATTTCAATCTCATTATTATTTTGTGCTTTTCATGCCAATCCTTCTCACTTTATTGTTTTATTGTGTTCTTAAACCCACACTAATAAAATTATCAAAGGGAAATCATTAGATTTATTTTGGCTAATATTCTTACTTGTTATTTTTATTTTTAATGTTATTTTTTTGAGATAAAATTAGACCCCACTATAAGGATCACAAGGTCTAGATCCAGGTTCTTGCATATATATATTAGAGATAAGCTTGTCATACATATGGTTAAGTTTTCATCCTATCCCTAATTTGCTTGTCCCACTAGATATCACCATGTATTGGCTTGGTGAATCAACCATAAATATCCTAATTTTTTATCATGATCCATTAGAATTTAAATCTCCCTTGATTTTTCTCCCTATATTTCAAAATGATTGCAAAAGAACTATTGAAGAACATAATGTTGCTTACAAGTCTGATATGTAGGTTTTAGATTTGAAATATGAGGATATTTATTATAGATTATTTAATTTCAATTTGGGAGAAGAATCATATGATTGGTTTTTAACCTTAAAACCTAATTCTATAACTATTTGGAATGACTTTAAAATTTTGTTTTTGTTTCAATTTGGTCAATTGATTGATGCTCAGGGTTTGTTAAAAGAATTTGATATGATCAAAAGAGAGTCTAAATATATAATTAGGTATTTATATTTTATATTTAAAAATAATTTAAAAAAAATCCCATTTAATCATAGATATTTTGAATAAATGGTTCTAGATATGTATTTGCATGCTTTAGATCCTTTAACTTCTATTTTGTGAGAAGGTCTCTAGAAAATACTTTGGTTATGGCTTGTGAAAAATCCATTTAGGTGGATAATAAATTTCCACGTCTGAATATAAACTAAGTGGAATATTTCTTCTCTATTTAGATCATTGTGCCCAATCATCAAAAGGTCTAATATCCCATCATTGATCACTAGAATCTAGTTAGTTTGAGCTACTTAAAATTAAGGCTTTTAGTCTTATGGGTTTTGATATAATTGAAGAGGAGGAATAATTTTATAATGATGATGAATACAAGGAGATTTTAAATTTATAAAATCACAATTAGCCCAAGCAAATTAAATGGGAGGAAGCTATTCATTTTTTAGGTGATCTTAAATCCAAAGAAATGGTATGCATGCAATCTCTTGATCCAAAATTCATAGTTACCAAATCTCAATTTCTAAAATATTTTTTTGTCTTTATTTATCAATATTTTAAGGTAAGTATTTTAAATAACAATGCCTATTCTGATTTTGGAATCAAAGAATATGAGTATATTGTAATCATGTATACAAGTATTTGTAAAATTTAAGGGAAAAAATTAAACAAATTAATGAGATAATTAAAAGACGTGTTTACATATTTGAGAACTTTAACTAAAATAACATCATTGTTAACAAAGAATGAAAGACATGTTGTATCATGTTTCTAAACCCACCCTCCCATTTTTTTGGATTGTCCTTTAGTGAACATAATTTCCTATTTTCTACTTTTATTTTCTTAGATTAGTTTACCTATTTTTATATGAAAGGTTTTAATTTGGTTTTATTTTTATTTCTATTTTACTTCAACATTTTGGGTGTGTTCCATATATTTGGAATCCCATAGCAGTAGTCTATCCCAGCATTAAAAGAATAAAATTTTGTACACAACCAACATTAGATATAAATCATATTTAGGAATGAGTATAAGTTTAAATAATAATTTATTGAAGTAGTGAGTCCTTATATTCCTATGGGCTATGAAATTTAGATGATTGATGGAAGTATGAGAATAATTTAGAATTTAGAAGTTATAAGGTGATTAATCATCCTTGAACATTTTCATAAAATGCTACAATTTTCTTTCTGCAATTTTAGAATTTTAATTCTTGTGATTCAAAATAGAATAAGTGATTTTTTAGAAATATTTCATTTTCTTGTTGAATCCATCAAACTGCACTTAATTTCACATATGAAGCAAAATAGAAACACTGAATTGATTTAAATTTGTCTTGATAGTTATGAATTTTATGAGTTTATCATCATACCTTGGCTTGGTCACCAACCCTTAATGGATTTAACAATGAAATATTTTTAAAATAAATAAATCAAAATGGAATTGAATAAAATGCAAAACACAAATTCTTTCGTTGAAAGGGTGATTCAATCAATCTCCATCACATGCTTTCTAACATGGATGATAGTGTAACAAGGCCTTGAATGAGACCAGAGATATCTTTGCCAGGGCTATAGATGCCTAGATGGTATCAAAGCAATGCCCATGCCATTTACCCCAAGCCAAACACCCAAATTTGTCCTTCTAAAAGTTCTGATTATTTTAGACAAGTTTAAATTTCTTTATGTGAATTCAAGAGCTATAAAAGAAATCAATCACTTTGACACATACTGATGGTCATAGGTAGATCTAAAAGTTAGTATGTCATATGTTTAGGTATGTTATAGTAATTTCATCTTTCTAATTTTGTCTAAAATATGTGTTTGTAGTTTTGTATTTCTTGTTTAAAGGTGAAGATATATCATCTAGTTTCTAAATGCTAAACAACATTCTCCTCATGAAAGTCACCATTTGTTGGGTCCAACATGCCTCATTCTCAAAATTTTCACATGAGGACCCTCTTGATTTAACATACTTGTTTATTATTTATGTTATTTCCTACTTACATGACCTCATTTATGAATAATGAATAAATTTATTTATATGGATTCCCATCTTAAAGTTTCAAACTTATGAAGGTGTTTGATGAAATTGAACAACCTTCACTTGACTATTTATTCATAATGATTAAACAATTATTGTTTAGAGTTAAAAAAATAGAAGATTGGCCTTTTAAAGTTTTCTTGAGTAATTTAGACTTTTATTAATCATTGGTTTATATACTTTATATCATCTCAAGAATCCTAGCTAAAGTGGTACTTCATGTGTTCATTTTATTATTATTTTTTTAGCAAAGACTTCTAAATTCAATCTTAGAGTATTGGTGTATTTTGTCCCTTGTTCCTTAATAGGTATTATTTTTAAAAAAATGTGCTTTAAATCCTAAATCATGACTTTCTTATGAGCTAAAGTCTAAAAGGGGCCATCTCAATTGGTTGATTTCATTTGACCCTTGGCATAATTATTCAAATTTTTAGGTTTGATTTATAATCTATATTTATTTAAATATGGTTATACCACATTTAATTGATTAGTTAAATGCTATGGAATCTTTATTTTGGTTATAAAAATTGGTTACTCCAATTGATAATGTCCATAACCACTTTTCTCAATAAAATTTACATTTTCAATCAATTGGTGTATGGATTTTATTTAGTTTTGACATGTATTTGCGTTGTTTTTAGTTTTATTTTATTTAATTTCCCAAATTGATTTTGATTTCATAAGAATAAAAAATTTATTTATTTTATTAAACCTATCTACATTTTATTTGTTTGTACAATTCGAGCCTTATGAGAAATTGAGATCTAGACAAGTGTCAAAATATTAGAAACTCAGTCATTCAACACAGTCTTTAATATTTAAAAATTTGATAGTTAACTTACCTCGACCTTTTAAGTCATCCACGTGTTAGTTTTTTAGGTAATCATAGATCCATATCTTTTAGGTAAACATTAAAAATATATGTAAGTATTTTGAGTCCCAATGTTATGATATTTCAACATGTGGCCACTCTCGAGCACCTAGAGCTTGGAAATAGGTAGTCAATAGTTTAAATTCATATGATACCCTGAGCTTTCATGAGATATCCACATGTTGATATATCAGATAATTTAAGAAAAAAAATAATATTTATTCATCCCGAGCTTGAAATTTTGATATTGAAACATGGGTTGCATATCAAAGAGTAGGGGAGTGGAAGGTCGATGAAAACCCATAGAAGCTCTAAGGATTGAAGGCCTATGATGATGCCACTTGGCACCATCACAAGAACTAAGCACTTAGATGGTTGATTTAAATAGTATAATACTTTGGTGGAAGATTAAATGCAAACGTACTATGAAATACCATCGATGGTTCTGAGCTCACCCAAAAATGCAAAGAAATAGAATTTTATAATAGAAAAAGTGTTAAAGGTAGAGGAACTCTAAGATAATGCCACATGGAATGATCTAATTCAATTAAAATAGATTGATTTTTTAATAAAATGGTTAATTGTCAAAGACCCTAAAGTTTTAAGATTGTGACACATGGTCACATCTTGGGGATTTAAAGATTGAGGAAGGTAATGAAAAATTAAAATTTGTTCTAACTCTAAACATCTAAGACTAAAATACATGGTCACATTTTAGGGAGTTAGATTTTAAAAGGGAAAGTACATGTTTAATAGTTAAGACACCTCCTAAGTATCCAAATTATGACACATGGTGTGAGCTTGGAGACTCAAAAAGTGGAAGAAATAAGAATAATAGTGAGTCCATAAATACCATAAGCTCCATGATGACACCATTTTACATCTTTACAGGAATGAGAATGTGGAAGACATAAAAGATAGAACAACTAAGCAATGATCTCCCAGAGTCTCAATATTGTGCCATATAGCATAATCTCATGGACTTGACCTATAGAAGGTGTATAAATATATTTATGAAGATCCAAAGACCTCCCTAAAAATTATATTTTAACAAGTTTCAAAATCATGTGCATTTATATTTGGAGAGTCAAAGAAGTGAAAATCTAACAAGTGGCATCACCCTATAAAAGGAGATGATATATAAAAATAGTGACCTTAAATTTGACAACAAAGTAAAGAAGAGAAGTAATGGGTAGGTGATGGTGTGACTATATTCTTAATTGTAGTTTGTTAAGAAAAATCAACTACAAATTAGATGGTTTGGTTGACTATATAACTTGAAATAGTTTGATTAGCAAAAGATAGAGACTTTGGAAATGATCATGAACCATATATTTGTGAGTATGGGAGAATTTTAATAGTATATGGAATACTTAATCAAAGGAGATTAATCTGATATAATCTATGAACCCAAGCATTTTGTTAGACTGACTAGAGCATAAAATTAGCTTTAGAAGAGCTTTAATCAAGATCTATCTAGTTTTATAGCACCATTGAGAGAATTAAGGAAGAGTAAGAGTAGACAAAAATTGAATTTAGATTGAGTGGAAAATGAAATTTTGAAAAATGTTTAAAGTATGAGCTCTAGTATTTATAGATTGAAACAATACATTGTTTCATTGTTGTCATGTCACTGACATTTATTGGCAAAATGGTGCATCTAAAAAGAATTATGTTATATTTAGGACAAACATAAGACATTAGTAATAGATAAGCTAAAACATGAACCATGTTATCCTCTAATTAAAATATGTTTACCATGATGTGGCTTTTCCTATTTTGTTCATTGATTACCTAGTGAAAATAATTAAACATGTGTAGTCACTTGGTCACTTGAAGATTGAATTTCTTAAATACTTGGCCCTATTCATTTAATATTTTTGGAAGATGTTGTAATATAGGAATTATGCCATGAATTGTTCTTATCCTTTCTTGATGTGTTATCTCAATAAACTAAACTATTATTAGTTACTACATTTAACTTTGAGCATCAAGCCATTAAATTTTGGTTGTACATTAAAGCATTGGGTTTGATTACCTTGATTATATAATTAGTAGTGTTTTTCATTATAATGGTTATAATTTCTTGTGCCAAATCTCTATTATAATTGTCTGAGGATTTCACCTACCCTTTTCTCTCTTTTTTATTCCCTTGATTTCTTACCATAAGATACTAATTGTAATAGAATACTATTAAGATATTGAATACAAATTCTCATTGTATTTTTTTCTCTTAATGTTCTCCATTATTTTGATTTCATAAGTAATCTATGATAAGAAGTTATTTGGATTGGTGGTTTGTAAATGGATATGTCATCAATTTGTGTAGTAGCTATTTTGATTAATTTTGATTTATTATTCTATTTATATTAAAGTTGTAATTAAGCCATTTTGTGTTATAGCTACATGCTTCTGATTTGATTTCTTATGATGAAGGATTTTGAATAATATATTTATTTAATTTCCTTAGACTCTTACCTATTGAGTATTTACATTTGTGCATTATCTAATGCTAATGTCTAGTAGTATGATTTCATCCAACTATCCCCACTTATTAGTATTATAATATCTAATCTCAATCAAGGAAAACCTCCCTTTTTCCCCTACCTTACCTTATATTTTCATTTTGACAACATCCTACCTTATGTTAATGTGACATAAAATGTAGTGAAGTAGAGCTTAATTGTTTTCTTAATTAAATCAAATATCCAATAGCATTTATATAATGGACTAGAAAGAGATCACCAAAACCTTTGGTGGTAACAATTTCTTCTCACCCAGCTAAATAGTATATAAATTTATCAACATGAGGTGATATTCATCTCATGTGTTATTGACTCCCTTTTGTCCTCTTAGATTAAATAATTCAATAGTTGCATTCTTATTGGGTTATAGATTAAACCTAACAAGTACCATATTGTTCATTCCATAGAGTCTTGTGTCACTTATAGCACCAGTGTCTAGCATGTCATAGATATCTAAAGTAATAAAATCAAATTTCAAACTCATCCACTTTATGCCCTAATAGTGATGATTTGTTTGATGAGATTCTAGATAGAAACTAGTAAATTCCTCCATAAAAGGTGGATATGACAACACACCCACCCACCCCAAAATAAGAATAAATATATTTTGATTTTTAGGTCTCTAGTCATTCAACTCAGGTTTGTAGATATTATTAGATATTTGTATCACAATAAAAGATAAAAGGCCCAGATCCTACCATGGATAGTTTATCTCCTTAGTTTGTTAATCATGTATTCATGTTGTTTCTATGGGAATAATATGCATTATTTGACTAACTATCATGCTCATAAATAGTATGTTGATGTACTTATTCTTAAAGCAACTAATTTTTCTAGTCTATTGAACATGTTACCTTCATACATTATAATTGATTATATTATTCAACATGGATACATGTATTTTATTTAGCACTAGTGTTTCACACATCATACAAATAAGTGTAAATCAATCCATCATTATTTTAGAGACTTTATAAGGAATAATTATCACATGGGTCATTTAGGACAAAAGATCCACCTCTATGATGATAATAATTACCTTAGACTAAAATATATGTTCCCCATAGCATCACATATTCTTTGAATTTATTATTCTCATCAATAAGCTCCATATCCTCCTAGTATGCCAAATTTTTCTTGAGAGCTCATTTGCCAAGAAATACTATCTTGACTGTCCAAAAATGTAGAAGAGACCATGGTCTAAGTTAGATATCAATCATAATGAGATGTTAAAAAAAATATTGGAGATGTATGTAAATATATTTCACATCATTTGTGAGAAAATATTTGATTCATATTATTTATTTCACATTATTTATGATTAGATTTCATATTATCATTTTTAGAACATGTTATGCTTGTTATTTGTATCTTGCTTATATCATGATCTTTTACATTTTAGCAATTTACCTTTTAGCACGTATTTTTTCTTTAAATAATTTATATTATTTTATATTTATCCTTTGTTTCCTTTGTGGATCATATGTATCACCTTTGGGCTTTTAGTTTTCAACATTTTTATAATTGACCTTAGTCTCCTTTGTGGATCTTAGGTATCACCTTCAGTTTTTCCTTATATTATTTATATCACTTTAAAATCATCTCTTGTTTATCTTTTGGGTATTAGGTATAACCTTTGGGTTTATTTTGTCACATTTAACCTTTTTTAATCAACTTTAGTATCCTAGTGATTCTTTGGTACCTTTTTACATTCCCCCTATTTGGGATGATTTATTTTATCAGTTCTTGTACTTCTCTAATGACATGATTACCATATTCCATATTATTTCCCTTTTTTGGGTTTCCATTTTTATAATTAAACTTACATTCTCATGTACTTACATATCCTTATTTTATGCTTGTCATTTATGAAGCAATACTTTCATTGTTGGTGGTCAACTAGTAGCATATCCTCATTGTATCACCTTTTCATGTAGATAGATCTTCCATGATTCCAAACTTTCCATTTATTTTCACTTGAGGCACAGTTAGGTTAGTTTTGATATTTCACTCTTTCCTATAATGAAATTCTAAGAATATTTAGGCACCATGGTCTTTAATTTATCCAATCTAGAAAATAGGTTTAGGATTTCTAGTGTTTGTCATTTTTATCATAAATGTTTAATTTTTCAAAATATGTATGGAGGAGAAAAATATAAAAATCAGAGTTAAATGGTAAATCATAAGAAAAAGAAATGATAAAATGTAAATCATATCTTAAGAGTTAGATCACATTAAAATACATGATTTTTTTACACATCTTCTATCCTAATTAAAGCTCAAACTCCAAAATTGGCCTCATAATAGGGTTGAGGTCCATCGGGGTGCATTAGACTAGTATAATTACATAGGATGTCATATTTCTTCATATCCTATTTATATATTCTTACATCCTAGTGCCATATATTAACTCACACAAATACCCAATCTTCATAGTAGATCAAAAACTATATAAGGGTTATTGATTAATAAGTAACATGGTGTGGGAAGGTAGGATCCTTTTGTTTTTCATGCATATATCCTTAATTATATGATCTATATACTTCACTTTTAGCCCAAGTTTACGCTTTCTAGGTAAGGTTACCTAAGTCATTGATGTCACTAGTTCTTAGCCTTACCTACCTTTTTAGAGTGCATTACCTCCACTAAGGACTTATTTATCACCTTTTTAGTTCATTTCATCCTTACATATCCATCATATATTTCCTTATATCCTATTGATGGATCTCACTTCTAGTTGATCACATCCCTCTTCTTACCATTCCCATTTTCAGATTTTGCTTTTAACTCCCAATTATAGTGGCTCTTGAACTTTCAATTTGTAATTTGCATTATAAGACCTTGGGAGATAAAATTGGTCATTACTTACAAGCATATGTCACCATTCACATCCACACCATCTCCATCATCATAAGTTGTGTCTCTAAATAGTTGTGTTTTTTCTTACATCTCGCTTAAAATTTTGCTCACTTTTTATAGGCATCCTTGTTTGATTTGAGTCTTTTATTATATTACATTAGATCTAATTTAAAATATATTTTGTCTTTCCTTATGTTTGATTCATGTTAACTTTACTTCACATGTCCTTGTTTGATTATCTTTTACATTTTATTACATTGCATATTTCTATTTATAGTTATTTTTTGCATCTCATTCTTAGCTTTTTCCTACATTTTGTTGTGACATTTAAATTTTTACTTACAATTTTTTACATAATTTATGTCTTGTCTCAATATTTTAATATTAATTACATTTTGTGTGTTTTATATTCATTTTCCATCTTATTATTATGTTTTTGGTTTGTTGGTTTTTCTATCTACTTAAGATTTTATTTTTCTTATTTTTTTTTAACCATGCATCTACTCACATTTAATATAAAATAATAAAACATACATCACCATACATCACACTTTCTCATAGTATGATATTAAATAAAACACATAATTCATACTAGAAATGAAATATCTCATACACCATTTATACACATGTAGACAAAAAATGAGCCAAAATGATATATGTATGTGTATGTGTATGTGTATGTGTATGTGTATGTGTATGTGTATGTGTATGTGTATGTGTATGTGTATGTGTATGTGTATGTGTATGTGTATGTGTATGTGTATGTGCATGTGCATGTGCATGTGCATGTGCATGTGCATGTGCATGTGTATGTGTATGTGTATGTGTATGTGTATGTGTATGTGTATGTGTATGTGTATGTGTATGTGTATGTGTATGTGTATCTATATATTTATGAATTTATGTATGTATTTTATATATAAAGACATCTTGATACATCTTAAATACATCAAAAATATATATTAGTATAACATGTGGGCTTATGTCTGTGGATCACCTTCATCCCTCTGAGGGCAAGGTGTCATGTTTGCCATGGATGATCATAAATAAGAATCATGAAAACTCTCCCATAATGTCTAAGTCTATGACTCTATGACCTAGACCTATCCCTTTAAATGAGCCACCCACACCTGTAGCTCTATAATTCTCCCTATTGTATCCATGTGTGCAACTCTCTTTTTGTCAAGTGTTGACATGAATTTTGGCATGAATCTCCAACTATAGGAATTTAGGGTAGTTTTTCATCCATCCTCTCCTGAAAGGATGCCCATAGGGTCTCCCCAAGGTATATTATTAACAATTCATGACTTATTGGGTAATTAAATTGATAATTGTGAATGGTTCTATTTCAATGGGCTTACTAGTTCTAAAGGTTTTAATCATATTTTGGTCATTTAAAAAATTAGTGGAGAATGTTAGTTTTGTGTGGGATTTGAACATGAAACATCATGAATTATTTTACCCAATTTAATTATAGTTTTAAATATTTTATGAAATTAAGTACAACTTAATTTAATTATTCATTACATTACATTTAAATATTCAATAGTGAAACAGTGAAATAATAATTGAAGGAAGAAAAAAATGAGATAAACATACATGAGTATATTATAGCTAAATTTAATCAAACCCTATATTAAGTAATATATAAAAAAATGATAAAAGTGGGGAAATATGAAAGAGAAAACATGAAATAATAAAGACAAATCTAGATTTCTCAATCATATGAACTCCACAAACTAGTCTCTTACTTGATCAGTATACACATAATCACAAATAGAGTTGATGCAAGCGTCTAAGGGAACCAAATAATGAAAGAGAATCCATAACCACCATTTGAATGTGTAGGTTTAAAATAAAATTCCAATATATTCTACTAATCATAATGTTTTATTTTGCTAATCTAATTCAAAGTCCACCATAATCAATCAATTAAAAATATGCTAGCATAATAGTGGGGTTACAATAGAGGGATAAGATTTACACTAGAAATAATGGAAAATACTTAAAATAAATGGTTCATCCAATATCATCCCTCAAATAAATAAATATCCAACCCTTAGGTAGTTAAAATTCCCCATCATTTAAAATTATAGCCTCCGTAGGGAAGGGTTTTCCCTCCAAAATGTCATTGGGAGCCATAAATGTAGCCATCAAATCCATCTCCCTCTAAGGGCCAAACCACTTTCTAAGATATCACTTGTAATCCTGAAAAAAGACCAAAATTTTTAAATAATTGAAAGCTCCTAGATAAAATAGACACTAAAATGTGAACAACTTTTAGCACAGTCAAAACTTCCCAAAATTAGATATACTATTATAATTGGGATGGAGTAACCTTCTTGACAACATGAATAGTTCAAAAATTTGACAAATGAGGTGAAATTTATGTACAAAAAAACAAAAAATCCCAAAATAGGCCTAGTATACCTAATTGGGATTTCAAAAGTAATAGGGTTTTTAAAAAGTTTGATTTTCCAAAATTTTAAATCCTAGTGCTAATCGGGCTTATAGATCCTAAAAAACATGAGGGAAGAAAGTTTGAGGTCCCCTATACCTAATCAAGGAGTCAGGTCTTGATTAACACTAAGTTTCATTGTAAATTCAAGTTGATTAGGTCCCTAAGACCTAATTAGGCATGGGACCCCATATTAGAATTATGTTAAAATGCCCACAGATTCATTATGTAATCAAGGAAAAATTCTTGCATAAAAATACATTTATAGTTTAGGGGATATAACTAATTAGGTCTTGGTCCTCAATTACCAAAAGATAGAGTGGGGGAAATAATCCTTGACCTAGTCAGGGATTTTCCCCCAATTAGCAAAGCACCACACTCAACTACTATAAAAATACCTAGTTTGGATTTCAAATCTTGACTACAACTACCTAATATTGTATAATGTAGAGACTAAATTAGAGTAATGTAAAGACTAAACTAGATACTATAAAACTCTATTTATCCTTGTACAAATAGATCCAAAAATAAAAAATGCAATAAATATTTTTAAATAGTAAACTAATCAAATATATATTTACAAAAACATTTTTGAATGCTAATAGAACTTGTAGTGCTCTATACTATATTACCACTACCACAAAGAAAGGTCTTTCTAATGGTAAGAAAAATGGACATGGTCTTCACTCCAATGCTATTTTGAAGAAAAATATTGAATTATAGATAGGTCTAGGGTGGAACCTGCTCTGATACCACTATTGGGTTTTACCCCATAATGGTGAAGGAGTTGAAAATTGAGAGTGAAGAGCATAATATTTTGTTTTTTCATCGAATCTATACATCTTTATTTTTCAAAATACTATTACCTATATAGGAATAATATCTCCTATAAATTAGGAGATTGTTTCAACTACCAATCCCACTATAATATCCCTATACCTAAATAGGTGAGTTACAACCAATTTATTCACCTCATGGTAAAATACAAATCACCATGGGAACTCTAATTTCCCAACATGGACCGCATATTAGAATTGTGTTAAAATGTCCATAGACTTGTTATGTAATCAAGGAAAAATTCTTGCATGAAAATACATTTAATATTTGGGGGGAGAGACCTAATTAGGTCTTGGTCCCCAATTACCAAAGGATAGAGTGGGGGAAACAATCCTCGACCTAGTCAGGTCTTTTCCCCCAATTACCAAAGAAGCACACTCAGCTACCAGAAAAATACCTCATTTAGATTTCAAATCCTGACTACAACTACCTGATACTTAGCCATGACTACTAGACCTAATTGGATATTTATCTCAAATTAGCATTAAAATGACAAACTTTACCACTCTAGACCTAATTATGGAATTTTATTCAGTTATAACTATAATAGAAGAAATGACCTTCCCTAGACCTAATCAATTTTTTATACCTAATTAATTCTATGGGACCTAATGAAAATAGGATAAGACATAATCATATGAAAAGGCTTTATTACAACTAAAATAGGTAAATATAAAAATTGAAGACATAAATAGAGTTTGAAATTCCGATTAGGTCTACAAACTTAGAAACTTAATGAAACATCTAAGTGTTAGAATGGCACCCAAAACTCATTTTTTTGACTAAGTGCAAAGTATGTAACAACCTCTCAGGGTTAACTAGTATTAGGTTAATTTTTTTAAACTAAAAAGAAAAATTTATTCATCACTAATGATCCTTAGCTAAATGCATCATTTAAAGTAAACTATGCTATTAACCAATAGGTTAAGTGTTTGATTCATTTAGCTAATAATCATAAATAACAAATGTTGATTTGCTTTCATAGGTCCAACATAGTAAAGTACAAAATTATCCAAATTAATAATTCAACCACAATTGATTAAATAGTACAAGTATAGATATATATACAAATAGTATAATTATATAATATTACATATATGAATATCATATTACAAATATACAATGTTCCATAGAACATACAAGACTCAATGAACTCGATAATATCCAAAAATTATCCTTAATAAAGTGTTTATCGATTGACTTCTAAAATTATATGGGGATATCATTCGAGTGCTTTTCAACACCAAACATTGTATATTTATCCCCCACATAATATCCCAACAAGGGAATGACCCTCCCTTCACGGATGAGCAAATAGTGATAGTGCAAAAATTAAAAAAGTCAACTAAAAACTTGTGTGCTATAAGATAACTATTGCATGCAACATATCATAAAGAAATATGTTCTAACATGATATCATGAAATACATAAAAACTAAATCAAACAGGTAAAGTGACAATTTTCAAACCATAAACATTACTTTGACCAAAGTTTTAATATAGTTTTCTAGATCTCAAGATTAGTCAAATTCACACACACAACTCATTTAAATAACTCCAATCTACCTATTAGTGGTACTAAGTAGAGAATTACATCTCACCTACTTACTTAGAGTCATTAATACCATATCTATTCATATTTAAACTATATTTAAATCAATAGATTCAAATAATAGACTTCCATAATAATTCCACAACAAAAAATAATACAAGTAAATTATTATTGACCAAACACTTCATCTCATGCTTATAACTAATATAAACTAGCTAATTATCATTATATATAGCATTATAGATAAACTAGTTTATTTATTGAATATAAGCACAATAGTATTAATCATTAATTCCTCCATTCAAATTAATAATCATTTTTATACAAACTAACTTTCATCTAGGTTTAGATTATTCATAAAGTTCTAATCATCTTACCTATATAATTCTTGTTTCCTATATAGCCTGATTAAACTAAAAATATATAAAAAAAATATTAAAATATTTTATGCAAATGAATAATCATTTCTTCATTCTAAATTCCCACCTAAACTATCATCTATAAATTCATGCAATAACTATATAATATAGGTAAATGTACAAATTATACCAAACCAAAGTTTAATTCCAAGTAATTCTCATATTATATCCATAACATAATACAAGTATATATAATTAAATCATACTTGAAAGAGATATATATTCCATGTAAGACTTAAATACCAATACAAGAATATACAAGCCTAATAGAATATTTAATAGCAATAAGCCTCAATACTATATATATAATAGTTATAAATGTACATGTGTGTGTGTGTCCAAAAATTTATAAATATACAATCATGATCATATTCCCATTCAAACATCTGGTTAAAAATAACCATTTAAAAATTTTAAGTCCTCAATCATATATAAATGAGTTGATTCAATTTTTCCAATCATAAATACAAAACCCAAATATCTCATTATAACCAATTAATAGTTATAGGATCGACTATTATATACTAGTCAATCCTCTAACTATATAGAATACTCAAAATTTATTTATATAAGATCACATTTATTTCAACTAAATGTAGTCATTAATACATTTAAAATATCAAAACCATTAAAACCATATGCCTCAAAGCACCCATACTTCAATAGTCTAAATGTTCAAGTAATAAAGGACATCAACACATATATTAGGTTTGACTTACCCAAATAACCCTAATTAAAATAATATAGTAGAATATCAATTTGAATACGAGAAGAAAAACACGGTCAATTTAATCCTACCTAAGTTTCCTTAATTTCCATTGAATCAACTTTAATCAAACCCTGGTTCAATATATATTATACTAGTCATAACAAAGTATATAATGATGAATATGTATACTCAACTATTCCATTTGCACAACCATTGAAAATGGTAGGGTTAGGGTTCATTCTTACACAATCCTGTGGATGGGTCAAAACCATCCCTAGGGTCATTATGAATGATCATATTTATTTTATATAAATATAATAAAGTCTCAAAAATACAATCAATAGTATACAATTACTAATAAACATAATTTTCCTCATAACCTGAACCTTAAAATTCAAACCTAAAATGAACACAAGTATAATTTTTGTGTATAATTTCATTAAATTTGACCCTTTAATAATCCATAAAAAATAATGAAGGGTTCAAATAATAAAACAAAAACAATCAATTATATAACTAGTTGTGGCTAGCTCTTTCAAAATAACGAAAGTGTTAACCCTAATTACCCATCATTCCTAAATGTAGATTTTACATAGTTGTTCATAATAAAATGGGGGTTTGTATGTTTATGGCCCTGTGATGGGTTGTACCCATCCCCAGGGCCATCTACATGCATTTCCATATATATATATTTCTTAAATTTTCCATACATAATACTAAATAACTCATTTTAAAAAATAAATGGCATATCAACCATATCAAGTTACATTCAAAAATAGTAACTAGAAAATAATTTTAAACAAGCCCTACCTTGAAATTCAATTCTTGGTAATGCCCTTATCCGCTAAGTTCTTGTCACTGTCCTCTTCTCCAAAACCCTCAGCTTTCATCTATGCCTCTGATTCTCAATTTTGCATGGCAAAATTCCCCAGAAGAACTCCACAAAATTGGCTCTTTCATAACCAAACACCAATTCTTTATAATTATTTTACAAAAGTTTGGCATGATAACTTGCCCAAAAATCCTCAATAGTCAAGTTACCTAGCATAAAAACCATCATGACCAAACCATGAAAATAAGTGAAGTCAATGGTGATTCCCATAATAACTTGAAGAGTCTAGAAATAAACATCTCAAAAACCCTATATTCCCTGACTATACCAAATTAAATAATCACACTAACATTATAACTTAGGATTATGTCTTGACCAAAATAAATATGATAAACAATAATCATGCAAATCAATATTTCAAACATAGACTATAATAAGCCATCGACCTTTTCAATATGAAATATTCCTATGACTAATACAAATATATCTTGATTAAATTATCAAAACCTTCACTAGTTCAAACTTAGTCTAAGAATAACCATCAATCAATAAGACAATCAATCCATTTTCATTATAAACTATGACATCAATTTAATCCAAACATATCCTAAGGTTAGTCCACAAATTTTATATATATGCAATCTTCTTAATAAAATAACATCTTAATTACTTTGCATAACATGCCAACATGGTACTCAACACAAAAATTACCAGTCATAAATGCAATTATTGACAAGATAATGAAATAATACTTTATATCATAGCAAGATCATACAAGAACATTGAATCACAATTTACAATGATTATATACATGGATTGAAACCAAGGAAAATGTTAAATTATGCAATTATATCCTAGATACCTAAAGTAATATGAAATAATCATATTCAAACACTACCAAATGAAAAAAACACATTAAAAATTTAATGTATGTTGCAATCAATAAATATATACAAACTAACACATAACAAATAAATTTATATTTGAAGTGGTGTGTGCAAGGTTCCATTTTCATTATTTCATCCTTCACTCATCTCTATCTACTTTATCCTCTCTAATGATACCCTCCCTTAGGCATAGTTAGGAGGGTGGAATCCATCTTGCATCCACCTCAATATAATGAATAGTAGTTATACCATATCATGAAATAATCATAATAAACTGCTATAGTAGAATAAACTACACAATCATAATCAAAATGTATCATAATAAAATACAAGTAGCTAACAACAAGTTAACTATCATGATCACAAGTAATAAATAATTATCTACAATCAAAAAATTACTAAGCCAATCACTTAACATATTAATTTAACCAATCACTAACCATAGAATCTATTAATAATTAGATTAATGAGTCTAGAGAAAAATAAATATGTAATATCCATTCCCTAAAGATTGTCATTATTCTAATGACACTTATTTTAACAAATATTCTAAAATAAAATAGTGTTTAGCATAAAATAAAGATAATATCTAGAAAAATCCTAAGCAAAAAAATGAGTAAAAAATTTATGAAACTCTTCATAATATTCCCAGGTAGCACCATCTTTAGAATATTGGTCCCACTGGACCTTACACTGTGACACTTCTTTGTTACACAAACTAAGTTTATGAGTGTCAATTATTATAATTGGTTCTAATATGACCACCTTGGGATCTAAAACCTGTAAAACATTCTAATCCAATACATGAGAAGGATCAACAACATACTTTTAAAGATAGGACACATAAAAAACATTATGCATGAGAGCTAAAGCTAGTGAAAAATCAAGCCTGTATGCCACAAGAACGATAACTTCCAAGACTTTGAAGGGTCCCACATATCTAAAATATAATTTGGCTAATTTCCAAATTTGATCAATATTTTCTATGGTTTAACCCACATATATACTTTGTCTCCAACTTAAAACTTTCTTATTGTTATTTTTAGATTAGCGTATCTCTTATATCTACCATTAGCTTTGGCCAACCTTTACCATATTATCTTAACCTACTCTTCTATTTTAAGAATCATATCTAAACCAAAGACTACCATGTCTTATAACTTGACCTAGTTGATTGGTGTTCTCACCTTATTTCATATAATGCCTTAAATGGATCCAATGTCAGACTTGATTGGTATGAGTTGTTGTAGGCAAACTCAACCAATAGAATATATTATTCCCACCTATATTACTAGTCCATGTAGTACATCCTTAGAATATCTTCTAAAATCTGATTCACCCTCTCTATTTATTTATTTGCTTATAGATGGTATGTTTTAATAAAGTTTAACTATGTACCCAAAGCTAAATAAAGAGTCAACCAAAATCTAGAAGTCATTTTTGGGTCCCTATCATAAATAATCTTTTCTAGAAATATATGTAATCTAGACACTTATTTTATGAAACTCTTCAGAAGCATATGTGTATCATCTAAAATACTACCAATAATGAAGTGAGCTACTTTGTGAGTTTATCAACAACCACCAAAATCATGTCATGTCTATTTTTAGACATTGGCAACCCTTGAAGAAAGTCCATGGTAATGACTTGCCACATCTATTATGTTACATTGTGTGGGTATAACAACCCACTAGGATGCATATGCTCATCCTTAACTTGATGACATTATAAACATTGATAAAAAAAAAATTCTACATCTTTCTTAATTTATTTTCATAAATACAAAGGCCTCAGCTCTACCAAGGGATTAATCATACTTAGACGGCCTAAATAAGGAGCATTACTCCTCAAATTCTCTTTATCTGGTACATAAATCCTTCCTTTTTACCTCAATAAACCATTAAATTTAAACTTTAATCCTTCATACTTAATACCCTTAGCATTTTGAGCCAATGCCAAATTTACCTATTCATAAAATTCATCTTTTAGAGATAATTTCATCACTTGATCACAAAAGGTACTTGTAATAATAGCCAAAACTGTTATATACCTTAGATGATGAAGGGAATCTTCAAACCTATTTTCCTTGAATTTAATGTAGTTGATATCAAAATAATAATCTAACAAGAACTCTAATCATAGCCTCTGATGTGCATTCAAGTTAGTCTAGGTGAAGGTATAATTTAGCCCCAAGTTATCAATCTTAAGCTCAAATGGTTTTCCCAAAAGATAATTCCTCAAAAATTGTAAGGCATGAACTATTTTAGCTAGTTTTAGATCATGAGGGGCATAATTTGCCTTGTAAAGCTTCAACCTTCTAGAATCATAATATACAATAGAAAATTATTACTTGAGAACTCCTCTAAGACTATCTCCTAAAGTATAATTTATTATCAAGAATTAGCCATTTGGATTAGGAACTCTCAACATTGGTGCCAAGGTAAGTCTTCTTTTCAAATCTTGAAAATCTTTCTCACACTTCACTGACCACAAGAACTTCTAATTTTTCTATTGAAGAGAGGTAAAACTTGGAAAAGTTTGGAACAAACTTCCTATAATATCCAACCAAACCCATAAAACTCCTAACTTCATGGACATTTTTAGGTGTTGGACACTCTATAATGGTTTTAATCTTCAAAGGATTATGGATATTCCTTCTATGGATATAATGTGCACAAGTTACTATACATTTTTCTCAAAATAACCTCACTTTGATAGCTTCTCAAAAAAATTATGCTTCCACAACCATTGAAGAACCAACTTAAAATGCTCTATATGTTCCTCCTCAGATTGTGAATAGATGAGGATATCATCTAGAAAGACCAACACAAAATGATCTAGATAAACTTTGAACACACTATTCATAAGATTCATAAATTTTCATGGCATATTTATTAGACCAAAAGGAACAAATGTGAACTCATAATGCATGTATTGAGTCCTAAAAGCTATTTTTAGAATGTCTTCTTCATGAATCTTTAATTGATGATATCCTACTCAAAAATAAATCCTTAATAAAAATGATGCTCCATTTATTTGATCAAAGAGATCATCAATGTGAGGTAAAAAAATACCTATTTTTGATTGTTTCCTTGTTCAACATCATGTAATCAATACATAGGCAAAGGATTTCATCCTTCTTCTCAATGAACACAATTGGTGCACCCCAAGGTGACACACTTAGTCAAATCAACCCTTTGGACAATAGCTCTTGTATTTGATCCTTCAACTCCACTAATTCAATTTTCATCATTCTATAGGGGGATTTAGACTATAGTTCAAAACTTGGAATGATGTCAATTTAGAAATTAAATACTCTCTTAAGGGTAAACTTGACAGTTCTTCAATAAAAACATCTCAAAAATCGTGGAGAAAAGGATAATCTTAGAAGGAAGATTCCTTTTATTCCTCCATCTCATTTATATTTAAAATAAATTATTGACACCCTTTTCTTTGTGCTTTCTTTAACTGAATTTTTGAATTCTATCTAAGTTTAAGCTCCCTCTTTACTCCCTAAATTTGGGTTTGATTACCCAAATTATCTATACATTCAACCTTTTTAAGTAGACAATATACTTTAGATTTATATTGAGCTAATTATTTTACTCTTAATATCATGTTGTGATCATAGGAATCCAAGAAGGGAGGTTAGTAGAGTGTTAGAACAAGTAAACACAACTCTATGAAAACACGCTAACACTAATACTTACAAGCCTAGATCTTATGGGTGAGCTTAATAAACAAATAAAAATGTAATCACAACTAAAATGTAAAATAAATCAAATATATTACCTTCCTTGAGAGCTCTAAACACATTTTTTATTGGTTCTCTTAGTTTGTGCTCAAATATTTTGTGACAATGGAGTTTGTGTAACTCCTTCTCTCCTTGGCACCATGGTGGCTTGTGTTGGATTCATGTGGATTGGATCAATATTTTGTAATTATAACATTATTTATATGAATCTCATCTAACAAAACCTACATTATAACTCTACAATTTCCAAGCTCTTAAATTTAATAGGCAATGGTTTGTATTTGTAGGCTTAGGAACTAACCCCAACCCAAGGTGAGTTAAGGTGTAGTTTAAACATGGAATGAGTTCAAACCAAACTTATGTGAGTCAAATATAACCCAATTAGATTTAATATTTTTCAATTAATCATGATTTTTAATTAATAATCATTGGTCTCATTTTAGGATATTTTCAAAGAGCTTGACAACTCACAAAGGTAATGATGAAAGGCTAGGATATTTCATATTTTTGAATTTCCTTTTTATGATATTAATTAATTTAACATGGTACATTCAAAAAGGCATTGAATCTTGTTTATATTATTAATTAATTTTGATTAACCATTTATCTCTTTCAAGATTTAATATTTTTTCATGTGCCCTATTTAATAGGTCCATAGGCTAAATTGACAATTGTGATGTTGCAAGGTGCTTAGGGATGAATCTATGAGAGGTTATTATTGTATATGATAAGATACCCCAATTAGGGATGTCTCAATGTGATTTTGAGATTTTATAAATGATGTGTAAGAAAATTTGGGATGTTTAGTGATTCTTACGTTTAATTTGTAATAGTTGGTAGGAATCAGTCTAAAGTTCAGTTGAAAGCCAATTATGACTAGTTTTAGGTGTCTATAGTTTTCCCCTATTTATGAAGATGTTACAAGTTGTAGCCATAGTAACATCTTATAAAATAATAAAATAGGATGAAAAAAAGATAATGATTGAAGAAGAATCTCTAAACAATGTTTGGAAATCCTATAATGATTCCCCCTTGAGGGAGTGGCTAACACATACATTTTATGGATGGTCCCTAAAAAAGAATTAAGAAGAAGAATGAAATTAACCTATGGGTGAGATTAATCCAAATGATAAAATGCTTTCATGCATTGATTCAAAAAGTACTTATTTTTCCAAAGGCATTTATAATCAGTAACAAAGGTTGAGACACTGATTTGCCCAAAGGTTGTTATAATCAATGGAAATGGCATATGCCCTAGTTAAGGTTGATGAGTCAAACTAATGATTTTCCCATAAGTATTTATAATCATTAAGATGACATACATTGAAAAATGATATTTGATTGTACCCCAGTAGGGCATATTAAAAAGAATAACTCAAGGATATAATATGTTGCATAGATTAAAGATGAACGAATGCAAATGTAGATGTGATGGTCTAATGATTTAGGAAGACAAAAATAATCAGGCACATGAGGATGCACAAAATGATGAAAGAGATTAATAGAAGAATAATAATTTATCAATGGAAATGATTTAGTTATACCTACCAATGCAAAGATGCTCATCTTTATTAGCATTGATACAACTAAAATGGTCAAGAGGTTGTTTGATCAAGGAGGGTGGGAGGATTTTCTAAGGTTACCAAGGAGAAATTTTTTTGGATCCATTGCTTGTAATATTTCTCAAGTTGATTTTTGTCATAGCATGTGATGGTATGCTTCATGATAGAACACCATGAGAAATTTTCCAAAATATGCATAAGGACTAACTCCCAATCTAATAAATAATATAAAATAATGTACTAATGATAAAACCCATGATGATAATGTTGATGTATGAATATAGATAGACTCAAGAATAATGTGCAAGGAATCACCCAATGAATACATATAGGCTAAGTCAAGGCACAATAATGAAAGCAAAAAAATAAGAAAATAAAAAAATAAACAAAAAACCATGAAGCAAAAAAAGACACAGAGAGAAAAAAGTAAAATCAATATAAATCATCCTAATAATGGAGTTGCCCCAGTAGGGTAGATCAAGAATGACTAACTATGCTTAGACAAGACAAATGTTTTTGGATTTTGAAAAAATTTAAATGGTTTTTTTTTTTTTTTTTTTCTTTTTTTTTTTAGGTATTTTAACTCATTAGATATTGACAAGATACCACTCACAAAATGGTGAGAGTGTTAACTTAGATTGCTCACAAAATAGTGAGAGTGTCTAAAAAAGAGGGACTAAGCTAACCTCAATGTAAATTAAGCACATCCTACATAATCCTATTAGGACATCAAATCACAATAATTTTTCCAACACAAAAGGAAGTGAGACTCAAATAGGTCATAACAATCTCTCAAATTGAGGAAAATGGTTAGATAAATGAGAATAGAAATGGAAAGGGGATGCAACAATTCATGATAAAGTTATTGTTCCTAATTTTCCCATAGGTAGTGATAATTAGGAAATAATGACATAGGTTTTATCTACTAATTTTCCCATAAGTGGTTGTAATTAGTAATACCAAGTGGACAATTGATTGGATCATAGGTGGCTATAATCAATAGCACCAATCAAACATGAATGAAAGATAACTTTCCATATCCACTATCACACTATTTTCATAGACTATCATTTAAACACATAATTTGATAATTACTAAAACTGGACCAAAATCCCCTCATAAAAGATACAGGAAAAACCAAAGGAACCAATATTAAAAAGGGGTAGGTAGGATGACTAAAAATAAGCTTTAGTATAATAATGATGGTATGGTATAATGATATAGGGTACTACATTGTTTAGGATGATGATGGTATGAAGATTGAGTAAAATGGCAAGAGAGTTACCCCCAAGTGATAAGGTGAGGAAAATGGTAAGGTATGAAATAATGACAAGAGAAATGGCAAATGGAAGAGGTAAGGTAAATGAAAAAGTAAAAGGCATGGTAAATTCCTTTTGGCAAGGTATGGTTTTTGGTTTTATTATTTTAGCCAGGGAAATTATTCTATTATTCCTGCTGAGGTGAAGATGTACATCTTGATCAACATATGATAAAAAAAAGAATAGTCAATCATGTAAATTGCTAGCCCATACCACTTTTGAATAAATTATCTATCAAGAACTTACTACAAATTTTTATTTCAATAATATTATTGTGTTCTTTGTTGGTAATTTATTCTATTTCCTCCAAACTTCAAGACAAGATGTCTTTGTAACCTCTGCAAAGGAAAGAGTGGCCAGGGATGGTAAATACAAATAAATAATGGATTACAAGTTTGATTTATCAATGCAAAGGTAGATGATAATGGAATGTATAATGGTTAGGTAACAGATGAAGATATAGAATTTTAGGCGTACATAATTTTGTTGATTCTGGATTCAACATAGCTTTGGTTGTGATGGGGCTAAAGACTTTTTAATATTCTCTTGATAGGACCACCAGATTTTTTTATTATTTCAGCCTAAGGTTAACTACCATCTGATTTCACCTCTTATAATTTCTTTAACAAGTAGTGAAGAGCTATTGTGCTCAAGTATTATCACCTCGAGGAGTTTTTCACCAATGAAGTTATCTTGATTATCCCATAACACCTTTGAGAAGGTTTCACTAAGGAACATTGACTTTTGAATTTTATTTTCTTCTAGCACCTCCAAAAAAATTTCACTAGAAGATTATAAGTTTGGACTTTGATTGTCCCCTAGCACCTAAAAAAAGGTTTCACTATGAGATTGTTCTTCCTCTACATGACTATGGTCTTGGTACCTCGATATTATGTAAATGATAAGTCATTATGGATGTAGTTCAACAAGGTGTGATTTTGTTGGTCCCAATTGACACTTGTAGTAGGTGTAAAGTCAATAATGGCTATTTTATGTGGTAGTAATGAGATGTGTTATGATAATGAAATAAGAAAAGGCAACACAATCCTCATAGAAGATACTAGGATAGCTTGTGTCAAAGATAAATTAATCATCCTCAAAAAATGTATAAGGATCAAAAATATATTCAAACTGATATATAAGGAATGCTTAACTAATTTTATAACAACCATGAATGTATTCTGATTCTAAAGCTAAGTCTGACTCAAGGGACTTTGAATTTGATGTTGAGACTAATGTTGATTCTAATTTTGATGCTAAATTTGATGTTGGTTCAAGAATAGAACCTGACTCTAATTTTGACTCTTTATTTGATGTGTATGTTTCTACAATTATGTTTTGTTGAATTTTTGGTATTGGACAAGTAATAGCCTCTGATGGCATAATGGGCTCCATAGAGACTGGTTTGTCAAAGTGAGACTCCTTAATGAGGGGGAAAAGGTCAAGAGATAAATTGGTGTAGACACCTAAAAGTGGATACCAATGGCTTCATACCCAAATTTAGATCAATTCTTACCGACCTTCATAAATATAGCCTAAGAATTTCTAAATGTCTTAAATTTGGCTTCATATATGCAATTTGGCCAAAAATCAATTAAATAGAGAAAATGCTTGCATCAATTAAATCAACACTCGAAAATGTTCAAATACCTAAAAAGAATTAATTAAATCCTAATCAAATTCCTAAAATGAATCATCCTTGATAAATTAAATGAATTATCAAAAATGAAATTCAAAAATCAATAAATATCCTAAGTTTTCATCATTAGCTTTTGTGAGTTATCCAGAATCCAAAATATCTCAAGCACACCTATCCCATGCTAATCATGAGGTTTGGACACCTTTTAACTCTATCGGGGTTAATTAGGAAAACCTAGGTTAAGATTTAACCCATTCCAAGCACTTTTCTAAACCTATAAATACAAGCATTTGCCTCTTCATTTAGAGAGATTAGACATAGTAGTGTTATAATGTTGAATTTATGACAAGATTATAAATAATAGAGTTATAATGCCAAAATTGTGAACCACGATCCAAGACACTTTGAGCCATCAAGATACATCAAGCAAGCATGAGCCAAATAATGGTGCCAAGAGGAGAAGGAGCCAAAAAACTCCATTTTCCAAAGACTTATTGAGCATAAGTTGAGCAATCCAAATGAAGAAATCTATTGGAGAATTCAAAGAAGGTAAGAAAGGTTATTTTTCTTGCATTTTAGTTGTGTTTTATCAATTAGTTTTCTTTATCATGTTCCTCCTTTGATCTAGGCAAGATAACATTTTACATGTTCATGTGTTTATTTTAATTTTGTTAAATTTTCATTGTGAAGCTAACATATGATCTAACCACCCTTCTTAGATTCTTTGATCATGAATAACATGCTGGTGGGACCATATGCACCCTACATAATAAGGATATGAAGATGCAAGTCAAAAATTGATAAATAAATGCTTAAATTCCTTTGAATTTATAGTTTTAACTTTGATTTTCATGCATTTTTAATTCTTGAATTATCTCAAATCGACACAGAGATCAACACCAATCAAGACTAACTAGTATTGATTCTATGTGATCATTATCAATTTTACCCAATTAATCTCGGTTCTCTATAACCATCATCATTCGACATGTAGGGTGGAATGTGATTTACTAAGATTACATTTTTAATGTTTTTAGCCTTCCTAATAGTTGCTTCTTATTTTTAGTAACATTTAAAATCTCTTTCTAAACTTTGACTTGTAGGTTTTGTTGAGATTTTTATTAATCATTTCCTAACCTAATGCTTTCATCTTTTATGGTTTGCCTTAGGGTTCATAGGTGATTGATGATTATCATAATCAACTAGCATTGGTTATTCATGATTGGCATCAGTTGTCACTGAATCGACTATCATGGTTACCTTGAACCAACATCAGTCATCTCTAACCGACCCTGGTCATTGTGTGTTCCAAAAATAAAACCCAAGTGCTCTTTTTATAAAGTTAATTTGCTCACAACCAAAAGTGCTTCAAATCATAAGGTTACTATCGAACAATTTTAGGTCATGGACATGTTTAAAACACAAATTTTCAAGATTTTAATGGTTTCACACTTCAATTTGGTGTTTTAAAAAGAATATATCTAAATCAGTCACACTTCATTTTGGTGTTGAAATAAACATGTTAGATATTATACATTTAGATGTTGGTGTTTAGAATGAATAAGGATGGCTAAGTCTTAGAAACACTTTCTTTGTAGTGACTTAAAATAAAAGCTTAAGTCTTAAACACTTGTCTTTTGGTGTTTAAAAATGAACTTAGGCTAAATCTTGAACATTTGGATCCAGGGCTTAAAATGAACAAAAATGATTTGGCTTAATTTGGTTTTATACAATTATTTCAATATTTTGCACTTAAATCAAGGGTACAAGTAAATAACATTGTCACATTTCAATTTCGTGCCTAAAATCAAACTTCACTTGTAGTTATTTGTAAATTGTTTGTTATTTATTGTTTTCACAAAAATAATAGTGCACATATGCTCTCCCCCATCCCCTATAGGGAGCTTGTCAGATCAAAATAACCTTTTTATTGCATTTAATGCCTAGTCTAAGGCATAGAAGGAAATTTTCCTAGGCTCTCCCCAAAACCTATATGGTATTGGGTGATCTAAAATCAACCCTAAAGTCTTTCTATTAGTCTTTATTTTTTCATGCAATTTGGCTTGTGAAGGGGATGTCATTACCTCTCACGAGTTCTATAGGGAAGCATTAACATGGGGCTTCATCTCCTAGTATTTTTTCAACCATGCTCCATAGTAGGGTATATAAATATAGGAACACATACTGTTATAACTAGGGGGTTGAGAGGCTAACCTTTCCTTTAGTAATGAAGGCCTAAGTTAGGTCTAGTTAACTAGGGTATACCACTAAGCAATCTATAGATGGTATCATCATGAAAAATAATAGACCCTTTAATGATAAGTTGATTGGTATGAACTCAATTGAAATGATGCTTCTCTTGTGTTAGCCACACTTGGGATCAATCTAGATGGTCATAACTTGTAAGTTTTATTCAACCCCACTTACCACACCTTGATAGGATATAAGATGATATACTTAGTTATATTTCTATCATTTATTATTTTATTTTCTTCATGTGTTGGATCTAAAAATTTATTGTTTATACCACATCACGAATGAGTTTGTTTGTACACATTACTCCATTATTTAAGGAGGCATTATGCCATCCGTTTAACACCTTGATTTAACTTACAAAACTTTTATGTCAAAAAATTTTATTGTGGAACTTGATTAAGATGGATTAAATTATGTTTCCCAAATCATTTCAAGTCTTGTGACTTGTAAGTATTTAAAACATAACATTGTCACATCTTTTAGGATTAATAACACTATTACGCTACCCAAATTATTTCAATAGATTTGTCTTGTCTTGTGTCCAAATTATCATTTTTTGAAACCAATCATTTGTGTCTTATTGGATCTTTATTTAGCATAGTAATGTTATTCAAATTTTCCTATCTTATTGGTCATTAAAACCCTAGTTTACCCAATTTGAGTCTTTGATTAAATTTTACATGTTTATATTCAAACATTGATTGATTTCTATTTAGGCCTTAACATGTAGGGGTTGATACATATATATTTGTTTTTTAGGTTACATAACTTAGGTTAATACATTACTCAAATTTGGAAACTTTATTATTTGTGGCTTTGTTTGATATAATCAATCCATCTTCAAAGTGCCTTTTATTTTGTGTTTTATTCTAATTTGATCATGTTTATGTCTAGAATCAAGTGCCTAGTCTTTACCAAAGTGTTCTAAGTTTGTTAGATTAATATCATCATACTTTGTTTTAAGTCTAGCTTTTGATGCTAAGTTTGGCCAAAAGTCCTAGCATCAACCTTGTTTAGATCCTAGGTTTTGACACCATGTTTGGCCAAAAGTCTTAATGACTCTTTTTATTTTCCTAATTTATACCTATTTGGAAATATTTAGGATTAAAATTTGGCATCTTATTTTTAGGTAATTTTACTTGACCTTATTTGTGTAAAAGATTTAATTTTAGACATTTGATGTCATACTATTTTTACCAAGTCTTTGTATAGACTTTTTGGATATGTAGCTCCACCCTAGACTAAGTTAGACAAAGTTTTGAACCTCTTTGTCTTTTTAAAAATAGTTTTTTAGAGTTTATAGAACTCTAATCCTATCTTGGTGTGAAACATTTGTCATAGATTTGACCATGGCTCACTATAAACATAGTGCAACTATGTACAATTTAGGATATGGAAATGTTGTCACATAAAAGGACTTTATTCAAAACCCTTTTATAGATGAGGTATTTTCAAAGGTAGATTCTTATCCACCTTAAAACATTCAAAAAAGGGAATAAAATCAAGATCCTTTGACCAATTATTTGGTTATCATGCCTTCTTACACAAAACAAGATGAAGAATAGATGGCCCAATATTTGGCTAGTGTACCATTGGTTGTAGAAAACATCTAATAACAGCCTTATTATAGTACAATGCCATCGAGCTATGATGTAAAGGTTCAGTTTCTAGCAAACTTTTCCCATGATAACTTGACAAGTCTAGGAAGAAGGGCTTACAATGTGTCTTATAATGAACATGCCTCTTCTAACAACCCTAATACCATTTTACTAATTCCATATGAAAATAAGTATCATGGAAGACCACTTCCTTAAAATATAGATATCATACCGGACATATTAAAACCTAGCATGTAACTTGAATAATATGGCCATGTCAAATTCACCTCTTATTCAGTCACTCCCTTCTACAGGAGTCTTACTTAAGTTGACAGGTCAATAAAATTAGGGTGTTAACCTAGTTATTCAAAATACTTAAACATAAAACATGTTCAATACCCCAACCATTGAGGAAGTGTCTTTTGATTCTATGTAGAATGGTGAGTAGAATATAATGGACAATACATAATTACTATCTAATTTCGACCAAACTGGTGTGAATACACAAATTAATAGTCAACATTAAAAAGTGCCTTCAACTAGCACCATTAGTGGTTCACAAACTCAAGGAATAGGAATTTATACTTCCTAATCCCAACCAACTACCTATAATCCTCAACAAGCTACTTCTTCTAGCACCCAACAATAAAGATTAAGTAGTCAACCAATGACTAGTGTCATACCACAATAGAATGTGATGAATCTTACTCTACCCCAATAGGTGATGAGTAATATTCCAAAATAATAAGCACTATCAAATATAACCATGTATTAGAGGCAAAACATATTTCCACCTCAATAAGGGGCAACCAATGTTCTACCTTGCTAGGTAGCAATGAATGTACCTCTTCAATCATAAACTAACATGCTGATCCAAAACCAAATGATGTCTAATTAATAATGTGTAAATATTGGTCAATGATAAATGTTGAATATCAAACATGCATCCACTTCCCAATATGGATTCATGAAACTAAAAGGTTACAATATTCCTCAAGTACCTATTAGGTAACAATTACCTTTCATGAAGAACATGCCACCACTTCAAATATGGGATCTTAGTTCAAAAGTCCCTCTCAATCAACTAGGTATGACTAGTCGATAGCATATCCATATTCAACCTCAACAAGCATAGTATGACCATATTCCTCCATCCTGAACCATAGTGTTCCCTATATTAAGCCTACATACCTAATCCCAACTAGAATATCACACTATAGTACATGTAGTTTCAATAATCATACCGTAACCTATACATGCATATTCCTGGTATATTTCCTATCCAATCCAACATTCCCTAGAAAATGCCTCCATCATACCCTAGTCAAATTAATCCAATTTTAACCACTCATCCTCCACCTCAATAGGCCAATATTCTAACTAATTTCCTCAATCAAGAACTACAACAAATGAAGGATGCAATTGTGCTCATTCAATTGGGGAAATAGATTAAAATTTTCAAGTTAGATGATGTGTGTTCTTAGCCTTTCAACATGGAGTAATTATAGATGCCATTTCTTCCAAGGTACAAGCCACTAATGTTTGACAAATATAAGGGGAAAAGTAACCCCAAGGCCCATTTGATAGAAATATTTTTTGTGTGTTAACCAGTGGCCTATAGTGACATCTACCTTTTTTTATTGATTCCATGAAACCTTGTAGGGCAAGATTTGGAATGGTTCTTGAAGTTTCCTAAGAATTAAGTATCTAATTTTAATGATCTTTTGGACATGTTTGTGCAGTATTTTTTTTACAGTCTCAAACATAAGACTTAATTTGTAGACTTAATGCAGGACAAAAAAATGTTGGTGAAAGCTTTGTAACCTATATGTAGTGATGGATATCCCTTTCAAGTCGATTAACCCACAATATACTAGACAAGTAATTAGTTGTTGTGTTTACCAAAAATCTACACAATGAGATATCTTACAATTTGGAGTTGCAGTGTGTACGTACATTCAAATAAATCATTAACAAAGGTTTGGTGATTGAAATATCCCTCATTAACAAAGGGACCATTAAACTAACCTTGTCAAATTAAAGCCAAAACCAAACCTAGAACAATGGACAAAATCAAAGTACAGTCTAAGTGCAAGCATCATAGCAAACCTAGGTCAATAACTATGACAAACCCAAGAAATTTAATCACAACAAGAATGTCGTAGGTAATAGAGTAATAAATTCATGACATGTCCAAATGGTGTAAACACTATTTTCTCAACCTATTCTACCTTTTCAAATAACTCCTAACCAATAACCTCTTTGACAAATGTAGCACACATAGTAAGAGAAATAACCTAGATGAGTGTAACAAATGCAATAAACACAACAACCTGTGCCTTTGTAAAACCCTCCTCCAAGAAGAAATTTTCTTAATGATCATGCCTCTCACAAACTTGGAGAAACCATTGAATTAGTATTTCTAAAACTTGTTGTATCTAACCTAATTAAATTGCCTACTATAAAAGAGTATATTCTTAAGGGCAATGACATGCCAAATGAATTCTATGAATATCATCAGGCCAACAACCATAATTTATAGAATTTTGTGAAAATCAAACATGTCACTATAAATATGATGGAAAATAGAGAGATCACATTATATCATGGAGCTTCCACCTCTAATCAAAACCTCAACATGTATCAAGATCCTTTTCCTCAACATAACTAACAACACCACCAACAATAATAATAATAGTGGTTAGTATATCTAGTCCCCCTCCACCATCATTTGTTAGTAACACTCATCCTAAACCTAATATTCATTATTCAATCACAACTTAGAGGTCAAGGATTATCATAATAGGCCCATAACCATCCACCACTTTACCCATCATTCAACCAGTTGTTTTGTCTTAGAACAAACCATTTCATGTTATCCAATTAAATAATTTTGACATTGTGGAACAATTACAAAATATGCTAGCATAAATATCCATTTTATATTTGTTGTTCACATCTACTATCCACAAAAACATCTTGATAGAGTTCCTTGGCCAATCCAAAGTACCTAATGACATATCTCCTAACAAATTTCAAGCTTTATTTGGACACCTAACTCCAGGCTAATGAGTAACCTTTAATCAAAATGATATGTCATCCCTTGTTCAGCTATATAATAATCTATTGTAAATTAAATTTTACATAATGAGGCATAAATTGAAATGTGTCCTCATAGACAATGGATCAAATTTGAATATCATGTGTTTAAAGATCATCAAACTTCTTGGGTACATGATAATATATCTTTAAGCAGAAAAAATCACTATCAAAGCCTATGATAATGAAGAAAAAAATCATAAGGTACCATTAGCTTGCTATTTATCGTTGGGATTTTGACCCATGATACATTATGCCATGTGTTAGATATCGATTTGTCATACAATATACTTTTGGGTAGACCTTGGTTACATTATTTTTATGCCATCCCATTGATGTTGCACTAGTGTATCAAGTTATCCCATTTAAGGATGGAGGTTACTATTTAAGGAGAATTACATCCATATGAGCATTGAAAACATCTAGAGGCTAAGTTCAAAATATATAACTACTATTCTAACATGAATCCAATTGTTAAGAAGGATAAGGGGAAAACAATACTTATTGATTTATTAGAGGCCAACGACATTGACCCTGGTACCCTTGATTCACTTTCCCACATACTACCTCTTAAAATATCCAATCATTATACCATATGGCCCAGGAGAATACTTGACCCATAACACCTTTCATATCAAAAAATTTCCATAGAACCCCAAGTCCTTTGGAAGACCAAAATCCAAACCACTCATATAATGGCAAAGAAAGGGAAAAAGTCAAATGCATAGTCCAACACCTGTCACATTCATACTAGCCTCCAACTAAGAATATGACCTTCTTGAAGGTGAAGAATCATGGTTATATAATGACAAATTGGCCAATTGTTACAAGAACTCCAAATATCTCATTCTGAACCGAATCATGGAGATCTAAGACTATGAAGGAGGAGACCTCAGGCCAAATCAATAGGGAACACTTCAGCCAATTTTTATGAATAAGTAAAAATTAACCTATGGACTTGGATTTAAACTACTCAAGGGTGACCCCACATATCTTATTCAAATTTCATCACCAATGACTAGTGACAATGATGCTAGTAACAAAATAAAGTTGGATCATAACCAATTCAATGACCTATCTCATACCAATTTAATTAACAATAATGAAATTTGTACCCTTTGATCAATCATTTGTCATAATTAACTACCATTATATTACCCCCAATTTAAAAATTACGTCCAACAAGAATCCAACATGTTGGTTGATGAGTTTTATAATGATGGGGCCTTCTACAATTTTCTATGCCTTAGGGATAATGTTTTGTTGGGAGATCTTAAAAAAGGGTTCTCAATCAAGTTGGATCTTTGAAGACTATTTTTGAGAGTGGGTAAACACCCTTATACAAAATCCAATAAATAAAACATTGAGGTCCCAAAGTGAAAACCTCTTGGAGTCACTTTCTGACAAGAAAAAAGTAAAGATAAAAGCCAATCTAGTGGTGAAAACCTTTTTTTGGCACCATTAGATGGTGGTGTTCAACCTTCTTAAAATATAGACTAGGAGACCACTAATGATGAAATTATCTATGGTTCTAAGTTTGGTATTGAAAAAGTACAATCATTTGATCAAATCATTTAGGATACCAACAATGATGAGCTTGTCTATGAGTCTAAATTCAGTCTTAAATAATAACAAGCATTTGATCACATCATTCATAAGTTTACAAAAACATATTTTATATTGTCATCCCTCCCATTGGGGGATTTTGATTCATCATGTCTAGGAGAACTTGAAGAGCAAATCCTAACAGAGGACTCTAACATAGATAAATAATTAAAATCTTTACCCACTATTCTTAAAGATGGTTCGGCCCTTCTAGTGGAAGACACAATAAAAGTATACATCAGGACTCCAACTAACCCAAAATGGATTAAATTAATTGTGTCTCTTGCTAAAGAGGAACATGAATTCCTTACGTTCCTATTGAGGGAATTTGTGGATATATTTGCATGGGCGTATTTTGTCATGCTAGGTTTGGACCATGCCTTGGTTGTTCACCTTGTGGTACATCTTGATGCTAAACTTGTGAAGAAAAAATATGAAAAATGCATATTTGTATTATTTTATTAGTCAAAAAGAGTTATAAAATATCTTATAAGTGAGATGCATTAGGCCAATTGACTATTCTATATGGATTTCCAATGTAGTGATAGTCAATAAAAATCTAGAAGGAATCAAAATATACAATGATTTCAAGGACATAAACAAAGCCTTCCCGAAGGATGACTTTCCTTTACCAAACATTGACATGATTATTAAATTCACTATGGTCTATGAGATGCTTTCACTGATGGATGGATTCTTAGGCTACAATCAGATTCGAATAGCACCAGAAGACCAACATAAGATAGTGTTCACCACTCTATGGGGAACATTTTGTTATCAAGTTATGTCATTTGGTCTTAATAACATATAAGTCAACTATCAAAGATCCATGACATTCATATTTCATGATATGATGCATGACATTATTGAAGATTATGTTGATGACATAGTAAGAAAATCAAAGACCAGGGTTGATTATCCAACAACATTAAGGAGGATATTTGAGTGACTACATAAATAAAAAGTTAGGCTCAACCCTAATAAATATGTTTTTAGAGTTACTTCAAGTAAATTACTTGGTTTCATTGTGTTTCATCAATGCATTGAATTTGATCTAGCTAAATTAAAATCCTAATAGAGATGGTACCACTAACTAATTTGAAGCAACTCCATAGTTTGTAGGGAAAGATCCAATCCATCAGACACTTTATATCTCAATTTGTAGATAAGTGTCATCAATTTACACACCTAATGAATAAGGGTGTAACATTTCTTTGGGATGACAATTATTAAAAATATTTTCAAAAGCTAAATGATTATCTAGCAAATCCACTAGTTTTAATACCTCCTATACTAGGGAAACCATTCCTTCTATATCTATTGTCCATAGACAAAGCCCCGGGGGCACTTTTAGATCAACACAATAAAAATGGAAAATATCATGTTGTGTACTATCTAAATCATACATTTATCATGTATGAGCATAATTATATGCCCATTGAAAAATCTTGTTTAACTATGGTCATCAAAACTTAGAAACTCTAGCATTACATGTTGAAAATAAGACCATGGTCATTTCAAAAGTAGATCTAATATCTAAAATAGCTTTACAAGGTCGATTTGCCAAATAGATCATGTTTTTTCAGTGAGTTTGAGATAGAGTATGTGAACTAGAAAGCCATTAAGGGGAAAGTTCTTATAGATCAACTTGCTAAAGCACCCCTAGTAAATACAAAACCACTAACATTATAGTTTCTTGATGAATCCATCATGACCATAATTTAAAAACCTCTTAATTAAAAACACTAGAATTTGTATTTTATAGTTCATTCACAAAATAGGGATCAAGGGTAGGTCTTTTATTTATCACTCCATAGAGGGATCTAATCCCTAAATCATTTAGAATCATATTTCCTTATACTAATAACATGACCAAAAATGAAGCACTCATTATAGGTCTTTGACAAGTATTACACTAGAACATACATCATATAAACGTTAATGGTGATTCTTATTTAATCATCAATTAGGTTACAGACCATTTTCAAACTAAAGATGATAAGCTAGTTCCCTGCAAGGCCATGGTCAACACTCTCAAGTATAAATTTTTTGATATCCAATTTGAACATATACCAAGGGCCAATAATATAATATAAAATTCCATGTCTACCATTAGATATTTTATTCAACATATAGATATGACAAAATATTACTAATTTCTCATTGAAAATATGCTAACACCAACTCATGAACCATAAACCATCACAATGATCTATGATATTATTGGTCCCAAATCTAATTAGTAGTCTAACCTATATACCTATTTACATGACCATGTTTTACCACTAGACTTATCTTGAAAATAATCCAAATCCTTCATTCAAAATTCCTAATGTTATACCTTACTCAGACCAACCCTATACCTCCATAGTTTCAGTGAAACTCTACTTCATTATTTATCTTCAATAGAATATACACTATTATTATAGGAAATTCATAAAGGAATATGTGGATCCCACATCAGTAGGGAATTCCTATCCAAAAATATCTTATGTACTAGGTATTATTGGCCAATGATGGATGTAGATGCAACTACATATGTTAAAAGATGTGATAAATGTTAATAGCATGCTAATTTGATTCATGCCCTAGCTAAGACTTTAAAACCAATGTTGATACCATGGACATTTATTACATGGGGCCTCAATCTCATTGGGAAGATAAACCTCACCTCATTAGATGGACATAAACATATCCTTACTGCCATAGAATATTTCATTAAGTTGGTTGAAACTATACCCCTCACTTACATGACTGAAAATAAAATTTCCAAATTCATCTTCAACCATCTCATATATCATTACAATATCCATTTTTACATTATATTTGATAATGGAGGATCATTCAATAACAATGATGATGAATCACTATGTGTCGAGTAAAAAATCACTCAACATTTTTCCATTGCATATTACCCTCAAGGTAATGATGAGGTAGAAGCATTAAATAAAACCATTATCAACATCCTTAAAAATATTGTCAATGATGTTAGCCATGATTGGAACCTTTATCTATTTCATGCCATTTAGGCATACTATGCCAATCACCATACTTCTATGGGATCCACTCCATACTTGTTTATGGTACTGAAGCCATTATTCCAATTGAGGTTGAGTTACCTTCATTACACATCTCTTTAAATCATGTCTTAGATGATGAAGACTATTAAGTAGCTAGATTGAAAGAGATGGAGTTACTTGATGATAAATACATGGATGTAGTAAATAACCGTCAAGCATATCAAAATCATCTTTGTGGCCATTACAATTAGTGTGTTAAACATAAATAATTTGAGCTTGGTGATCTTATCCTTAAAGAGAACCAAAAGAAGCATAAAGGCAAATTCAAGCCCAAATAGGTAAGTCATTTCGTTATTGTTTCATACTATGGCACTGGAGCATATAGTCTCACCACACTAGATAGGGATGAACTTGATGAGCCTATGAACATTTTACACCTCAAGCAGTACTACGCTTGAGTGACTTGGTGTATTGTCTATGAGGACCATTTTAAGTTATATCATATTATCAACATTCTTATTTGTACCATATCATTACATCATTCTATCATTCTATCATCCTATCATTATAATCACGTTGCCTTTCTACCATTCCATTCTACTATACCTTTTGTATCAACCTAACATGTTTTGATCACTCCCCACCTAGCCCATTTGACCTTGGTTCATCCATTGGTTTTACATTTAGCGTAAAGAATCAAATCAATTTTAGTATTTGCTTCAAGAATTATAGATAGAGGCCATATTTTAGAGAAGTATAACATAATTTTTGGTAGTTACATCCTTAATTTCTTATTCCATTCTATATCATGTTTATTTGTGTGAGCCTGATTATAACCACCTTTGGGAAAATCAATGTCTCATCGATCTTGATAATAATTATAACTTCCTATGGAAAAATTAGTATCATTTATTTGAGACATTATATCCTAGTTATAACCATTTATGGGTAAATTAGGGGTAATATTTATTTATTGTGCCTTGACATACCAACTTTCCATTCCTATGTCTTATTATGCCATTATACCAACTATGCTTGTTTTGTTTGAATTGGATTTTACACTAGTCAAATTCATCCATTGTAAGGTGGAACTACTATGACCTGAGGCAGTTTTGAAACTATGTGGGTCATGATCAATACTTATTGAGGTTATCTCAACCCTTCTTTTCCATCACACTCTTATCATTTTGTGAGTATCCATTCAAGTTTTCAACACTCACCATTTTATGAGCTTGGACCATCTAGTATCTCATCATTCTCAATTAAGTTGAGATGCTCCAAAATTCCAAAAACATTTGAAAACCATTTATAAAAACCAAAAACATTGATCAATTCTTTGCCTTAAGGATTCTAGGAACCCTTCCTAAGTCACAAGAAATATTTTATCACTTAGTTTCCCCATCCTTTTTGGCCTCTTATCCCATTCTCTCACCATTTTATGAGCTTATTCCATATTATTCTATCACATTCGTCATGATTTATTTCTCATCATTTTCTTCTATCCCATTTGCTGAGAGAACTACATTCAGCTTAAATTTTTTATTGGATATCATGTCTATAGAACTATGTAGGCAACATCCACTTGCC
Organism: Torreya grandis; assembly: GCA_037957365.1. Taxonomy (NCBI): domain Eukaryota; kingdom Viridiplantae; phylum Streptophyta; class Pinopsida; order Cupressales; family Taxaceae; genus Torreya; species Torreya grandis. The sequence continues at coordinate 99,939 of JARHVA010007479.1, read as the reverse complement.
TAGTGCATATGGAGACAACTCATCCACCCCTTTCCTTTTCTTTTATTCCTATATTTTGTTTGTTTGTTAAAGTTATCTCCTATTTTCTAGGAGCAATGTTCATCATCTTTTTTGTGTCACATTATTTATACTAACATTATGACTAACCATTATGTGTTTGTTTGTTTGTTTTATTCATTTATTTATTTGTTTATGTGCCTATTTTTTTTTTTAAGTATTGTGCCTTGATTCAATCTACATGTGTTCATTGGGAGATTCCGTACGTACTATTTTTTAATCAATAAATATTCATACATTAACATTGTCATCATGGTTTTTATCATTGGTACAATTTTTTCCCTTGAGTATTGGATCGAGAATCAATCCTTATGCATATTTTTTCCAAGTCCTCATAGTTTTCTATAATTAAGCATACCATCATGTGCTATATCAAAAATCAACTTTGAGAGGTCTACATGACAAATGCAGCAATGATACTCTTTAGCACTAGCATCAGTGACAATCATAATCAAATCCAAATCATATCCCAAATAGAGTGATTAAACATGAAAGAATTTCCTCCCTTGTTAGTTTAGATGAACATCTCCCTACTAGAAGGTTTCCCAATTAATATTTATCCTCTTTATCAATTCACCATCATCATATTTGTCATCATCATTTCCTATCATGTTTGTCACTATTAGGGTCTAATGATTATAAAATGCATATGGGAAAATCATTACACACCATCCCACTTACATTCTCAATGATTCTAACTACCTTTGGGCAAATCATTGTGTTATCACTAATTTGAGATGTAATGATTATAATTTCCTTGAGGTAAATATTTCACTTTATTCCACCCAAATGGGGATTATTTGTCACTATTGGGGTCTAATTATTATAACCACCTATGGGAAAATCATTGTACACCATCCCATTTGAATTCTCAATGATTATGACCACCTTTGGGAAAATCATTATGTTTCCACCCCATCATTTTCATATGTTTGATCTAATCAGTTCCTTCTTTTGATGTATTATTTATCAACCCTTTTTCCAACCACTCCCTTGATGGGGTACCTACAATTCATCCATTGTCATTGAAGTCATAATCACATAGAACATTTTTATTCTTTGAGAATATGTTATTGTGCTAACATATTTTAATGTATTTCCAAATAGAGGCAAAATTTAGACACCTATAAGTGGCCACTAGTGGATTCATACCCAACTTTAGATCAATTCTTACCAACCTTTGCAAATCTAGCCTAATAATTTCTAAATATATCAAAATTAGCTTCATAATATGTAATTAGGCCAACAAATCTATTAAATAGAGAAAATGCACACATCAATTAAATCAACACTTGGAAATGTTCAAATACCTAAAAATAATTAATTAAATCCTAATCAAATTCATAAATTGAACCATCCTTGAGAAATTAAATGAATTATCAAAAAGGAAATTCAAAAAGTAATGAATATCCTAGGTTTTCATCATTAGCTTTTGTGATTTGTCCAAAATCCAAAATATTTCAAGTACACCTATCCCATGCTAATCATGAGGTTTGGACACCTTTTAACTCTACTAGGGTTAGTTAGTCAAACCTAGGTTAGGATTTAACCCATTCCAATCCCTATTCTAAACCTATAAATACAAGTATTTACCTCTCCATTTAGAGAGCTTGGACATAGTAATGTTATAATGATGGATTTATGAAAATATTGGAAATAATAGAGTTATAATGCCAAATTTTTGAATCAAAATATAATACACTTTGATCCATCAAGCTACATCAATCAACCATGAGCCAAGCATTGGTGCCAAGAGGAGAAGGAGCCACACAACTCCATTTTCCAAATTCTTCTTGAGCACAAGCTGAGCAAACCAAATGAAGAAATATCTTGGAGCATTCAAGGAAGGTAATAAAGGTTGTTTTTATTACATTTTAGTTGTGTTTTGTCAATTCATTTTATTGACCATGATCCTCCCTTTGATCTAGGCAAGATAGTTTTATGCATGTTAGAGTGTTTTTTTTCATTTTGAGAACTTTTCATTGTGAAACTAACATATGATCTAACCACACTTCTTGGATTTATTGATCAAACCTAGCAGAGACTAGCTTGTCAAAGGGAGGATATTAAAAAATAGTATAATGGTTAAGGTAATGATTTGGCAAAAAGAAATTATAATCATTAAGAAGTGACTTATCAAAGACTGATTTATTAGAATGAGACTCCTCAACAATAGGTAAAGTATCAAAAGGTGATTCATCATAGGTTGACTTATCACAAATGATTAGTTCAATAAAAACATCATGGCTTAGTTATTTTTCTTGGCCTTGGTTTACAAATATTTGTAAAATACCTATTTTGAGTATATTTTGGTCTTCAAATGATTGGCCAGGTTGGAGAGGTATTGATTGACTCAATTTTGGTTTGAAAATTGGCATGGGGTTTCTAAAGTGGTAAATGTTTGGTAATGGATGAATAATGTCTGGTGGTTGGATAATTATAGGCTTAAAAAAGGTTATTTTATAGCCTAAGATAATAAATGTGACCCATCAAGTTGTGATCAGACAACTTTGTTGGGAGAATGAGCTACCATACTTGGAATGGCTTAGATTAGTAATAGTAAGGTGTTATGAAGCTTAGTTGCTTGTATACTCCAAAGGATGAGGTTTTGGGATGGTAATAGTTGGGTGTTACAAAGTTTGGTTACTTACAAAATCCAACTAATGAGAACCTAATATAGAAATGGTAGGGCATTACAAAGATTAGTTATTATCATGAGCTAAAGGATGAGGTCCTAGAATATAAATGGTAAGGCATTGAAAAGCTTGGTTGCTATTTCGAGATAAAGTATGAGGTTTTGGTATAGAAATGGTAGGTATTGTAAAGCTTATTTTCTTGTACAAGCCAAAGGATGACTTCTTGGAATAGAAATGGTAGGGCATTAAGAAGCTTGATTACTCTCACAAGCCAAAGGATGAGGTCCTAAATTGGTAATGGTATTCCTTAGATGTTGTGAAGCTTGGTGGCTCATGCAGTCTAAAGGAGGGTTAATATTTTAGGTGGGGGATCAGATACCATGAGTGATAAGATGATGAACATCGTACATCAAATAACTTAAATAATGTACCACCAAACATGATGCTTGGAATTTTTTTCTAAACTAAGGATTATAAGGAGGATATGGATCTATCTCACAAACCACTTATTCACCATAGGGGTCTTGAACAAAGTCATTTTGTGTAGCCATTCTATTATAACTTGGATTATACATGACTCCACCATAAATGTAGAGAAACAATCCACACCAATGATGAATGTTCTAAAAAAAGGCCTAGAGTCTTACAAACTCTAAAAAATAATGTCCAAAGGACAAATGGTCTAAAAATAGCCTAACTTGGTTAAAAGGTGGAGTTGTATCTCTGAAATGGTCTATGATAAAACTTGTTATAAAATAGTCTAACATCAAATGTCTAATTTCAAATGTCTTACACAAAAGATCAAGTGTATGAATGAAAACCAAAATGCCAAACTCTAGGTCCAAAGTGTTCCAAACAAGTTTAATCTAAAAAAAATAAAAGTTTTTAGGTCTTTTGGCCAAATGCAACATCAAAATCTAGTCTAAAAACAAACATGTGCTAGGAATTTTGGCAAAACAAACACAAAAGCTAGACTTAAAAACAAGGTGAGATATTTAATCTAACAAATATGAAACACTTGGGGATAGACTAGGAATTCAATTTTAGACATGAAATTGGTCAATTGTTATAAGGCACAAAATAAAAGGCATGTGGATGATAGCCTATTTCTCCCAAATCTAGGCCCAAACAATAGTTTTCAAAGTGGATAAAGAATTAACCTAAGTTACACAACCCAAAAGTGAAATATCTATGTCTAGTCCCAAATTACACAAGGCATAAATAGAAATCAATCAATGTTTGGATTTGAACTTGTCAAGGTTAATTAAAACTCAACTTGGGAAACTAGGAATCTTTGATCAAATAAAAAGCTAGACAAAGGTGAACAACATAATGGGAATAAACAAAGATCCAAAAGGCACATGTGAATTTGGTTTTGAAAAATGGCATTTGACACAAGGAAAATAAGTCTATGAAATGATTTGAGCATCATAATAATGTTATCATGCTCTAAAGATGTAATTAATGGTTTTTTCAAGACTCAAAGGCACAAAAACTTGAAATTAATTAGACAACATAAAGTTACCCTTTCTAATCAAATGACACACTCAATGGTTTTAGAAAAATACTAAGGTAAAGACATGGTGTAAAAATGGCCAACATAATGCCTCCTCAAATAAAGGAGTAATGCATAAAAAAAACTCATTTTAACATGGCATAATAAACAAAATATATATATATTTGACTCATGATGATTCAATAAAGGATAAAATGACATAAAACACCTAAATGTAATGTCATAGATCCTAAAATTGACAAGGTTGTATAGTACTATTGAATTCCATCTATATACATGCTCTTGAGAGGATTTTAAGTGTTAATCCAAGACTAAAAGTGCATGAATAATTATGGTTTTTACACCTTGTTATCTCAAGAGATTGTATGATGAAACAGAACTTTGGGCTACTCGCTCTACATCAACAATATGTCTATGGCAAGTGGGGTTATTCTAAAACTATAGGTTTCACATGTCTAGATTCTCCCAAGGATAGTTAACAGTAGTGATGAAATCACATCAGTTGAGTTGTTACCAAATAAATTAATATGCAAGGGTCTATTCATTTACATAGAAATTCTATTTGTATACTTCTTAATGAAATCACTTATTTAACCAGACCTTACTCAAGTTTTCATTATCATCTGAGAGGTAAGTTACTTAACCCCTTATAAATCCTAGTATACATGCCCTAATTTATATACCCTACCATGGATTAGGTTTAGTAAAATGTTGGGAGATGAAACCCTAGGTCAACACACCCCTAAAGAACTCATGAGGAGGCTATGGACTCCCGTTCACAAGAAAATTTGCATAAAATAAATGACTAAGTGAAAAGACTTTAGAGGTTATGTCTAGATCACCCAAACAATACAAGTTTTGGGGAGATCCTTAACAATGTTCTTGTCATGCCTTGGACAAAGGCACAATTTCAAGGAAGAAGTGTTTTTGGTCACCCAAGTTCCCTAAAGGGGACAAGTGGAGAGCATACACGCATCCTTCATTTATGAAAAAAACACAAGTATAAAATGATCTAGCATAAAATAAAACACTTAATAGAATTCATAATTTAAGTGAATGTTTATTTTATGCACCAAATTGAGATGTTTGTGTAGTTTTCTTGGTTGTAAACTTTGTAAAACTTTCACAAAACAAACTAACTATAAACCATCTAAATTTGTTTTAATCACCAAATGGAAGTTTCAATAATAAAAATATGTTTAAAATTGGCACTTTTCCATGTGTGACCTATAATTTTTAGAGTGTTTCCTTCTACTTTGAAGCACATTTTAAAGTTAAAAAATAAGGCTTGAAATGCAAGCTCTCAAGTTTCTCTATTTTTGATATACATAGGCTGATGTTAGTCAGTAGTGACTGATGTCAGTTGTAAGAGAATCGATGCCAATACGAGAATAATCAATGTCAATAGATAAATACTGATGTTAGTTACTTGTGAGCCCTTAGGCAAAAAAACATTTTGTCAAAAAACATTTTTTAGCTCTAAATTATGATAAAATCTCCAAAAAACCTATAATAAAATGTTTGGACAAAGAGTATACAAGCTTTAAAATCATAAATGACAACCTGTAACTTTCAAAGAAACTTTAAAAATCAATTTCTCTAACATTCTCTTCCATACATAGGGAACTAATGATGGTTAGGTAAAACTAATGCCAGATATAGAAAATTGATGTCGATCCCTATGTAAATCTAGGTAACACTAAAAATAGAATATGAAAAAACAAATTAAAAACTCTAATTTTTAAGATGATCAAGAATTCATTTAAAAAACTAATAGATGCACTTTGGTCTCCTTAGTATGTGAGATTATTTAGGTCTTAATGGGTGTGCCATTTGTGATCATAAGAATCCAAGAAGGGAGGTTAGTTGAGTGTTAGAAAAAGTAAACAAAACTCAATGAAAACACACTAACACTAACACTTAAATCCTAGATCTTAGGGGTGAGTTTAATGAGAAAAATACAAATGGAATCATAACTAAAATTCTAAAGACATAAAATCTATTACCTTCCTTGAGAGTACCAAATGTATTTTTGAGTGGCTTACTCAATTTGTGCTCAAAGAGTCTTTGGCAATGGAGTTTGTGTATCTCCCTCTCTCCTTGGCACCATGGTGGATTTTTTTGGCTTCATGTGGATTGGATAAATATCTTAGCATTATAACATTATTGATATGAATCTCATGCAACAAAACCTGCATTATAACTCTATAACTACAAGCTCTTAAATTCAATTGGCAATGACTTGTATTTATAGGCCTAAGAACTAACCCCAACCCAAGTGAGGTTAGGTGTAGTTTAAATATAAAATGAGTTCAAACCTAACCTAAGTTATTCAAATTTAACCCTATTATATTTAATATTTATCAATTAATCATGATTTTCAATGAATAGGCATGGGTCTCATTTTAGGATGTTTTAGGATATTTTTGAAGAGCTTGACAACTCATAAAGGTAATCATGAAAGGCTAGGATATTTCATATTTTTGAATTTTATTTTTATGATATTAATTAATTAAATTTGAATAATTCAACTCCATGTTTAACTAAGCATTTAGTTTGGTTTAGCTTGTTAATTAATTTTGATTAGCCATTTAACTCTTTCAAGATTTGATATTTATTCGTGTGCCCCACTTAATAGGTCGATGGACCAAATTGACTATTGTGATGCCACAAGGTGCTTAGGGAAGAATATGTGAGATATTATTGTTGCATAATATAGGATAACCTAATTATGGATGTCTCAATGTGATTCTAAGATTTGAAAAATGATGCACAAGAAAATTTGGGATGTTTAGTGATTCCTAGGATTAATTTGGAATGGTTGGCAGGAATCAGTTTGAAGTTCGATCAAAAGCTAGTTGTGGGTAGTTTTAGGTGTCTACACATGTCATATGACCCTAATGGAGCTGAAATTGTATCCACTACCATAGTGAATTTAGGTAGTTTGATCTTATCTTCTACCAAATATTTATCGACCTTGACCTTAGATTTATTCCTATATTGAACTGACTATGCATTTATCATAACTCCAACTTTTATAGATAACTTGATAAGAATTTTAGGAGTAATAAAATATTATTTATCTCTTATGTAAATTAAAATTAAAATTACATTACCAAATAAATTACCTAATAACTCAATAGGAGAAGCTTGAAACTCAATTTGATAGTTGCTAACAATTGCATGAATTCTCTACTAGAAAGATCCGTATTACAGAATGAAACTCTTATTTTTACCATCTAATTTTACCTTAGTGCATTCCCTATCATAATGATCATCTCCATAGATGAAGCATATACTAGGTGGTCCTTTCCTATCAGATTATTTATTTACCTTGAAACCTCCCTTGAAACCATTTCCTAGTTTCTTGTTTCTTGAATCACTGCTAAACTTGGCATTCTAATTCTTGAAATGATTTTTAAAGTTTCCACTCCTTCCCCAATGATTATTTTTAAAATTCATTTTGGGACTTATAAATTTTTTATTAAATTTATATATAACCTATGCAAGTGACTTTAGTTTTTGTTCATACTTTACTGCTTTTTCAAAAACTTGATCCATAATAAACAACCCATGCACATCTACTTTGCATTCAATTTGGGGTTTTAATCCCATGATGAATTTTCTGATGTGAAACCTCTCATCTTCCTGATACTAAGGAACATACTTTAAGATCTTTATGAACTTATCCTATTATTCATTCATTAAAATAATTCCTTGCTTCAAATTCTAAAAAATTTGTGAGATTCTAATCAAAATAGAGTTGGGGCAACCATCATGACCTGAAAAAGGTCATGAAATGTTCCCATGTGGTGGTGGTAGATTCAAGATTCATCTCTAATTTATTTTTTTCCACCGTGTAGGCTCTTCACCATCCAGCTGATAAGCTCCCCAAACTATATTTGTTACTTCAGAGTAATTCTAAATCACTAAATAATTTTCCATCTTAATTAGCCATGCTTCTACTCCATCTCCCAAAATGGTTCCATAAAAATTGGGTGGGTTCAATTTATTCATGTCATGTTCAATCTTAATAACCACATGTTCTCTCACATCTTAAGGCACCTTCACATGCCTATGTTTCTAAGGAGATTCTTACTTTGTGGGATGATCTTTAGGTTTATTATGATCTTTTTCCTTGACATGGCCATCAAATTCATGTTAAATGGAAGCTATTTGGTCCCTTGTCTCATTCATGTCTATGTAAAGCTGATCAATATTTATAGCTTGTTAAGTAGCATACTAATTTGGGTCAATTAGAGGGTTAACATTATTGGGATTTGATTTACCTTTACTAGCTGGCCTTCAACATGACATTCTTATTTCTAAATATAAAAGAATAATAATACATTATTAAACTCATTAATTTGAATATTTTGAGCCTCAACTCTGATACCACAATGTAAGAACCCCTCATGGTTAAATACAATTAGTTTTTTAACTCGATATAAAAATTTATTTAACACTAATGATCCTTAACTAAATGCATCATTTAAAGTAAATTGTGCTATTAATAAATAGGTTAAGTGTTTTATTCATTTATCTAATGATCATTAATAACAAATGTTGATTTACTTTCATAGGTCCAACACAGTAAAGTACAAAATTATCCAAGTTAATAATTCAACCACTACTAATTAAATAGTACATGTAAATATATATCCAATTATTTCTATTATAAATTAACATCAAATAGTAAAAATATACAATTGTTTTAACAATTTTACAAATATTGGTGTATTATTCCTAATTTAATTAAAGGTTTTAGATTGATAATTAGTAAATAATATATAGTAAATAAACTGTAATTAGAGATTTTCTAAAAATAGTTATAAGAGGGAGAAAATAAGACTTAACTTAAACTATGTTGATCCAACTAAGATAGGGTCTAATATTCAATGTGTAGTCCTAGGACACTATCACAAACATGATTTTAACTTTATTTTTATGATTGGACGGGAGTGATAAAGGTGGATAGGAGTGGAACCAGTGCTAAAGTCCTTGTCTAACACTATTGTCTTGAGGATCTAATCTTTTTGGGTTTTGATCAGTAGGTCTATGTGACCCTATCTATGAATTTGTGAAACCTAATTATCAGTAGTGCTCCTTATAAATCTGATTTTATTTATTTTTATGCCTCTAATGTATTTGAAAAAAAAAATTGTAAATAGGGAAAAGAGGTTAGTGTGTGTAAGATGCACTAGACATGCTTCACACCCTATGTGTGGGCATATTGCCTACATACCAATACTCTAAAGAGGGATCAAGACATATGTAGTTCTCCCTTTAAAAATGCTTGGTGTAATTATGACATGAGAATGTAAGAAATTTTAAATTAGATGTGTTTGAGGTGGCTAGGGATTGATGTAGATATTAAGATGTGCTTAGGATTGTATTGGATGGTTGTATACAAAGAATAGGGAAGATTGCCAGAGTGATTTTACTTGTATTCTTTCTTGCTTGATAATATTTTCCAACCCTTTCAAAATTATAATTGAATGGGATTTTATAGGGATCTATTGGTCATGGGTTAAATGTAATCATGCTAGGTTGACATAATGACAAAGAGGATTTTGGGGAAAATGGTCATTTTGGCTCGAAAGGTGATTGTATAGGAGCATTGGAAAGGGGACACCCTAGGTTCTAGTGCTATAGTCCAACCTAGGTGCTATTGTCTTAGAGGCTTGGGACCTAGGGGGATGGAAAGAACATGTAAAATGGGTCTTAGCTAAGCTAAAATAAGCTCTTGAAAGCCTACAAGTGATTGGGAATCAACTAAAAGGTGTCTAGAAGGGTCGTGAGAGAAAGCAAGAGGGACATATGGGTTGGGTGTCATTAACCATGCTCAAGTTACCAATTTTTACATTTTATATGACTACAACAATATTACATATCTAAATATTAGATTACAAATATACAATGTTCCATAGAACATATGAGTCTCAATGAACTCATTAATATCCAAAAATAATCCTAAGTAAAGCCTCTATCAGTTGACTACTAGAAGGGGAGGGAGAGTATCATTTGAGTTTTTTTCACAGCAACCATGAACCATTGATACCCTACATAATCTCCCAACAAGGGAATGACCCTCCCTTCATGGGTGGGTAGATAGTGACAGTGTAGAAATCAATAAAGTCAACTAGAAGTCATTGTGTTGTAAGATAACTATCACATGTAACATATCATAAAGAAACATTTTCTAACATGATATTGTGTAATACATGAAAACTAAATCAAATAAGTGAAATAAAAATTTTCAAACCATAAACATTAATTTGGCCAAAGTTTTAATATAGTTTTCTAGATCTCAAGATCAGTCAAATTCACACACACAACTTATTTTAATAAATCCAATATGCCTATTAATTTTACTAAGTAATTAGATAAGTCCATCTCACCTATTTTTTTAGAGTCATTGATGCCAGGTTTATTCATATTTAAATTAATAGATTCAAATAATAGACTTACATAATAATTTCACAACACAAAATAATACAAGTAAATCATTATTTACCAAACACTTCATCTCATACTTTTAACTAATATAAACCATCTAACTGTCATTATATATAACCTTATAGATAAAATAGCTGATTTATTTAATATAAGCACAATAGTATTAATCATTTCTTCTTCCATTCAAATTAATGATCATTTGCTATATAGAATAACTTTAATCTAAGTTCATATTATTCATAAAGTTTTAATAATTATACCTAAATAATTATTGTTTCATGTATAGCCTCATAACAAACTAATAAAATATTTAAAAAATCTTATAATATTTTATGCAAATGAATAGTGTTTTATTCATTATAAATTACCAATTGAACTGCCATCTATATATTCATGTAATAACTACATAATATAGGTAAATGTATAAATTATGCTAGACCAAAGTTTAATTTTAGGTAATTCTCGTATTATATCCATATTAACATAAGACAAGTATCTATTATTAAATCATACTCAAAATAGATGTATTCCATGTAAGACTTAAATACCAATACAAGAATATACAAACCTAGTATAATATTTAATATTAATAAGCCTTAGTAATATGTATAACATATATAAATTCACACACACACACACACACACACACACACACACACACACACACACACACACACACACACACACACACACACACACACACACACACACACACACACATAAACGCATGCACACATGCATGTATGTGTGTACATAAATAATATAATCTCTATGGATTATTTCATTGACCCTTAGTTTATATATATATATATATATATATATATATATATATATATATATATATATATATATATATATATATTACACACACTAAAATTACACAATTTGAGTTCAATCATCAATTTAAGTAATTATTTCAAAAACTATAGAATAATCAATGGATGTATATTTATAAAAATGCAATCATAATTATATTCCCATTCAAACATCTGGTTAAAAAACAACCATTCAAAAAATTTACGTCCTCAATCATAAATAAATAGTTTGATTTAGTTTTTCTAGTCACAAATACAAAACCCAAATATTTTGTTATAACCAAATAATAGTTACAGGCTCGACTATTATATACTAGTCGATCCTCTAACCATATAGAACACTTAAAATTTATTTATACAAGAGCCTATTTATTCTAACTAAACATAATCATTGATATATTTAAAATTTCCAAAACCATTAAAACCATATGCCTCAATCAATTTCACAGTCTAAACTTGTTTTTAAAACACCCATACTTCAATAGTCCAAACATTCAAGTGATAAAGGACATCAACACATAGATCAGTTTTGACTTCCCCAAATAACTATAATTGAAACAATATAGTAAAAACTCTATTTGAATATGAGAAGTAAAACATAGTCAATTTAATCCTACTTGGGTTTCCATATTTTCCATTGAATCAACTTTAATCAAAACCCTAGTTCAATATATATTATATCGATCAAAACTAAATATACAAAACTAAATATATATACTCAACTATTATATTTACATAGCCATTTAAAATGGTATGGTTAGCTTCCATTCATACATGGCCCTATGGATGGGTTGAGCCCATCCCCTGGGTCATTTATGAATGACCCTATTTATTTTATATAAATATTTTAAAGCCTCAAAAATATAATCAATAATATAAAATTCTTAATAAACACAATTTCACTCATAACCTAAACCTTAAAACTCAAAATTGAAATGAACACAAGTATAATTTTTGTGAATAGTTTCATTAAATTTGACACTTTAATCCATCAAATCTAATGAAGAGTTAAAATAAAAAAATAAAAATAACCAATTATACAACTAGTTATGGCTAGCTATTTCATAATAACTAAAGTGTTAACCCTAGCTACCCATCATTCTTGAATGAAACTTTTACACAACCATTCATTATGAAATGGGGATTTGTATGTATGTGGCCCTATGGATGGGATGTACCCATCTCTAGGGCCATGTACATACATTTTCCTATATTTAAAAAAAATTATATATAGGATACCAAATAACTCCTTTCAAAAAATAAACAACATATCAACCATATCAAGTTACATTCAAAAATGGTAACCAGAGAATAATTTTAAACAAATCCTACCCAAAAAATAATTCTTGGTGATTCCCTTCTCTACTAAGCTCTTCTTTCCACCATCCTCTTCTATAAAACCCTTAGCTTTAATTTATGCCTCTAATTTCCAATTTTACATTCCAAAATTCCCTAAAATAACTTCACAAAATTGGATCTTTTATAACCAAACACTAGTTCTCCATAATTATTGAAAAAAAATCTAGCATTATAACTTACCTAAAATCCTCAATAGTCTAGTTAACCAGTAAAAGAAACCATCATGACAAAACCATGAAACTAAATGAAGTCAATGGTGATTCCCATAATGACTCAAAGAGTCTATAAATAAAAACCTAAAAACCCATATATTCCTCAAATATACCAAATTAAATAATCATACTAACATTATAACTTAAGATTATGTCTTATCCAAAACAAACATGCCAAACAATAATCATGAAAATCATTATTTTAAACATAGACTATAATAATCAATCAATCTTTTCAATATTATATATTCCTTTGATTAATACAAATATATCTTTGTTTAATTTTCAAAACCTTCACTAGCTCAAACTTAGTTTAAGTAAAATCATCGATCAATAAGACAATCAATCCCTTTTCATTATAAACTGTGAGTTCAAATTAATCCAAACATGTCCTAAGTTTTGTCCACAAACCTTATTATAAATATGTGATCTTCGTAGTAAAACAAAATCTTAATTACTTTTCATAACATTCCAACATGGTAATCAACCCATAAATTACCATTCATAAGTGTAATTATTGACAAGACAACAAAATAAGACTTTGCATCATAGCAAGATCATACAAGGACATCAAAGCATAAGTTTTGATGATTATATACATGGATTTGAACCAATAAAAATGTTAAATCATGTGATTATATCCCATATACCTAAATCAATATGAAATAATGATATCAAACACTACCAAATGAAGAAAACACTTTAGACATTTAATGCATGTTGCAAGCAATAAATATCTACCAACTAACACATAACAATCAAATTTCTCTTCTAAGTGGTGTTTGCATAATTACCATTTAATTTTTTCATTCTCAACTCATTTTCATCTAATCGATCCTCTCTAGGGATACCCTCCCTCAGTCATAGTCAAGAGGGTGGACTTCATCCTACATCCATCTTAGTATAACAAATAATACTTAGACCATATCATGAAATAAATTGTTGTAATAGAATAAACTGCATAATCAAGATCAAAATATATCATAAAAAATATGATTAGCTAAAAACAAGTTAATTATCATGATAAAAAGTAATAAATAAATGTCTACAATGAGCTTATTACTAATCCAGACACTTAACACATTAGTTAATTGATCACTAACCATAGAATCCAATAATAAACATATTAATGAGTCTAAAGGAAAATTAGGATGTAACAAAGTAGGAAATTTTCTTACAAGAGCTTGGTAATCATGATGGGATAGGTTTCAAATTCCTAATCAACATGCAAATCAAAAAATCCCCTAAAGTGCCTAAAAGAACCAAGCAATCTATATTTTCAAATGAAAACTAAGATGTTAAAACTCTATGTTCATGCTAAGTGCTCTATATGAACTTTTATCGCATGGACATAGTCTTTCCAATAAAGGTGGGTTTAGGATATAGTTAGACATGAAAACCAATACATCCCACCAATGTAATTGAGAGTGTTGAGAACAACTATCCATGAGCATAAGTAGGAGCATAACAAGGGGCCAAAAAAAGGGGTTCCTTGATTCATGAGGAATTAGGGCATGTTGTGCAAGCAACAATAACTAGTTCCTACCACACTATTATTGTATATCCTCATACCCCTACTGGTACTATCACCTGATCTAAAACCTACTCATAATTGTTGGTCTTCCTATTATCAGATCCAGCCAACTTAAATCATCCAACATATGGTCTATTTGAAGGTAATTTAGGATCTAACATCCCCATGGTATCATGCTCAAGTAATTTAATATATATAATTTCAATGTGGGTCATTTCTACAAGATTCTTCCACCATGCCTCCTTTTGCACCACATCTACAAAAAAAATGCAAATTTGATTTGAAATATAATATATAAAAATGTATATATCACTAGTACCTAGCATGTATATCTCTACCTCTTAGTAAAAAAAATTGATGGTATTATCTTAAAATTTCCATACCTATTATCATCCCATCACCTCTACCAGATATAACACACCCACTAAAATGGTTGTGCAAGTGGGTGAATCTTTTCCATATACCCTACTAGACTACCATATCCTATCAAGCCAACCTTTACATACAACCATAGACAATTGAGTTTTCCTAGTGATCCACTTATCTTTATGGAATGATAAATTATTTCCTATCTTTGCCCTCTTTGAATGTTGCTCAGTTTCACCATCATATTCATCTAGCCACTATAAATTTTTGAGGTCTTACCATTGGGACCATAACTTTAACTCTTTGTGGCTTTCACACATGTCTCACCCCAATAAAGTGGGACAATAAAAGGTGTTTCTTTATGTGGCAGTCCAAAATATATAGGTACATAGTCACATAGATGTGGCTCAACCCACCATATATATATATATATATATATATATATGTATATATATATATATATATATATATATATATATATATATATATATATATTGATTTAGCTCCATCCCCTCACCTATACCATGGTTTTCATTGATGGTCAAGCATCCATTGTGACCTTGTATGACATATAGATAATTTTTTACCTCCTGATGGTCTCTAATGAAATCATGTGAGTAATCACTCATATCATGTGGCCATGTCTTTTATCCTCACTAGATGGAGATGATCATCCACCAGATGAGGTAACCTCATTGGCCTATACATAGGGAATCTCAAATAAATACAACTAGAAAAATGAATAATGGGGCCCATAGTCTACTTGCCTAAGATAAGTGCACTATAAAAATCATGAACTAAATTCACCCACACTATTTCTTCCATATCATATAATACACCTTTATCTAGTACAAATCAACACATAATAATAATGCACATATGCACTACTGCATCAATCTTATGAATAAACACACAAGTGGTCACAAGTCTAATAAGGGCCTTATGAATATCTAGAATGCCTAAGATGTAAATGTAAAAGAATCATACCATGAGATTATGATCATCATACTATCTAATCTTGTAACCCATTAGTATATCCCCTTCCTCTCATCGATAGTCTATTATGTGTCACATACCATAGGAGTACCAGTAATCAACAAACCCAATCATGGCATTAATGTCATCCAAAGTGATTTTTAACTTTATCAAATCTCACTCTAGCTCTCATAATAATTTTTTAGTCATCTTATCCCATAGACTCAAGAACATGGAAATGAGATCTACACTTAGAATTTCATGACACATCTCCATAATCCCTCCAAATCCTAACATCACAACTTGAGCTTTGTCTGTTACCAACCATCTCTCTAAAAATTTTGGCAACTAGTTAGCATCCATGCTCTATAATAGATATCTTTGTCTCTAAAAACTATCAAAAAACAAATGAAAATTAGATTTTAATACAAAAATATGAAATAAAAACTAAATCAAAAAATAATTAAAATGCTTCCTATATTCTACTATACCAACCATTTTCTATTTTTATATTTTACTATCCATACCCTATGGTACTATCCATGGAATTTTTTCTACTTCACCAATCATACCCTATGGTATCATACATATAAAATTTTAACTACACTAGCCATACACTATGGTACCAAACATAGTAAATTTATAGCTACATTGGTCATACCCTATGATACCGGCTAGCACATCATTTTAATACATCAACCATAACATATAGTATCATCCATGATTATATTTTTGTAATATAATATCCATGCTTAATTATTCAACTCTATCAGACATACCTAATGATATCAGCCATTTTACCCATTTTATACTACATCATCCATACCCTTGAGTATTAAGCAACACATTACATAAGTATATTATCCATACCCTATAGTATTATCCAAGAGTTAGTTTTCTCCCTTACCAAATGATTGGTCTAATTGATATGGTTTCCTGAGGGTGGTGATTTATTTATTTGGCCCTAATCAATACCCTAGGCCTTAATTTTGATTTTTTTTCAACTATCCATCACCTGTCGTATCTTTGGCTTAGTTTTAACACTTGTTGGGGAAAATTTTGCAACACAAATTTACCCCAACATCTAGATTTCTTAAACTAATTAATTTTTACTATTAAAAAAGGAAAATTAATTTAACCACCTTCCTATGAGGCTCTATATGTAGCTACAAGGTAACCTCTCACATGATCAACTCATTGTCTATGAGCCATCATCTCTTTTAACACTATTTTTTTTATCATACAAAGCTAATTTTTCAAAAATAGATGTGTAAATGAAATTATTTTTACCTATTTATAGTAAAATTTTAAAAAAATCAAAAATTTTAGCTATTTACCAAGAAATTTCATATTTTACCCATATTTTTGTTTCCATAGACCCATTTTCATGAGCCAAAAAAACATTATAATTTTGGTGAGATAACTAACTTATAGGTGTTAACTGTAAAAAAAATGTAAAAGTTTAAGTTTTACTCTTATTTTTTAGGTTTTCCTTTCTTTTTCACAATGGGTGCCTTATATCAACTACAACATATATAGGATTAAATTTGAAATCAAAAATGAAAGTGAAGGTACATGTTTTCATTTTATTTAATTCTAATTATTTTATAATTTCTATTTAGTTATGTTTTTTTATGTTATTATGTATCTATCCCAAAGTACCATCCTGTGTGACAATATTTTGACACATGATGAGATTTTGGTGGGGTATATGTATACACCTGATAGTTTTTAATTTATCACTTTACTAAAACTTTCTCTTACATGGGATTTTTAGTGCACCAAACTCCATGAGTGCACACCTTTAATGGTGCATTGGGAATGGAGTGGGATTGGCCCGTTGTATTTTTCAAAATATGTTTGCATTCTATTATGCCATACCATCACTACTATCAATTTAACCTCCTCTAAGTATCTATATTTTTAAACTCTTCATCTACCTTTTGTCCATATTTTATATCTTATATATATGCTATTATATCAACCCATACAATACAATTTATTTCATGGTTAATTATTTATTGTACTATATTGCCCAATATAATATATTATGAGTCTTTATTATGTTATTTGTATGGTATCAGCCTAGCTAATACCATACTATGTTAGTCAAGATATTCCAATTGTATGGGCCTAGCTTATATAATTGGCTTAAATTTCATGGTTAGTTTTGGGTATTGGATCCATATATGTATGGGTCATATTTCATTTCTAAATAAAAATATCACATTCATGCACTCTACATGCACTCATATTTCTACCCTAAGTAGTATTTTAGAAAGTTGTTGGATTATAACCTTATCTTGAAATTCTTATCTTATGGTGTCATTTAATATCAATAGGATAGGTATTTTATAGTTGATAACTAAGGATATATGTGACTTCATATAACCATTTGAGGTCTTCAACCTATAACATCTCTAATAAAGTGGCAATTGAGGCAAATCAGGGGATTGAAACATTAATGGTTCCACCCAAAGGTAAGTATTTATATCTTTATACTATTTATTTTACTTAGTAAATTATATGTTTCTTAGTTCTTTTTGGATGTATGTGTGTATACTTATAATCTTTCTTATATCAAATAAGTTGGTATAGATATAATATTGCTTAGGCTTTCCATTTATCACTTTAGGTTTCATAGACACCCATTCAGTTGACCATTTCACATTACCTTATATATATTCACTTTCACATAATTTAATTTACTTATACCTCTTGCAATCATTTACTTTACTTGCATATTCACAATCATTTATCTTTATTGAGCCATAGTGATATTTATAACCCTATGTCATAGTCTTAGTATTTATAACCTTTTTTATTTTGGAATATGATTTATAGGTTACCCTTTGCTAGGTATACAAATATGCTATATCCTTACCCATATTTCCAAGTATACACAAGTTATATTGGATTTATCTTATTCAAGTCCTAGTCTATTGAGATAAAGAGGATAGTTGTAGGTCATCCTAGCCTGTACATACATTAATTGTCATATAAGAATCCATAGATACAATAATTCATGTACCCCATAGAGTTTCCATAATGTACTTGCATTGTTTTTAATTCAAAGGTATAGTGAGTCTCTCTATTCTAACTGGTCACTCCAGTCTATTCCACCAAATAAATTATCCAACCATCAAGATCACCATATGGCTCCTTGCACACAAAGTAATTATAACTTTTACATGTGGCCCCTCAAAAAATACTTCCCAAATTATAAATTATAGTTATTTTTGGTATATATTCTCCCATGAGTCTAAGTAATCATGTGGTTTTAACCCACACCCAAATGTATACAAGGAATTATGTGAGTCATGGCACTAAGATAGGCACCATGTTGGCATTATCATGGACCACCTATGATCACTTCACTTAATAAGTGCCAAGTAGATGATATAAAATTAGTATTTCTTAATATGTGGC
The DNA here is from genome assembly GCA_037957365.1 of Torreya grandis. Taxonomy (NCBI): domain Eukaryota; kingdom Viridiplantae; phylum Streptophyta; class Pinopsida; order Cupressales; family Taxaceae; genus Torreya; species Torreya grandis. The sequence goes on along the minus strand of JARHVA010007479.1, from coordinate 80,581 downwards.
CCTTGAAAATAAATTTTCAATATCATAATAGTGATTTGACTAAGACCAAATATTATATTTGTAGCTTTATTTCAATATTTGTAACTTTAGCATAGCCACAAAGAATCAAACTATACATATCCATATATTTTCATGAAGTATCCAATTATAAATTTTAATAGTGTGGTCATGACCTTTTTACAATGTGGATTTGTTTTATAAATTCCAAAGAGTCTAAGAGGGATCTAACCCAATATCTGTTTTGCCTCAAATTGATAACCATTGTGTAAATAATTTTTTTACCTGATAATGAGAAAATTAGATTTTGATATCACACTAATTAAACACCAATCATATAAATATTGGAATCTAATATCTCATCAATTAAAACCCAATAATAGGTATATTGGAATCCAATATTCATTAGTTAAAACCCAATGAAAGTAATAATGGATTTCAATATCCCACTTGTTAAAACCCAATATTGCCAATATTTAAATTCAATTTTGACACTTAGAATACCAAAAATGTTGGTCATCTAGTCTTTATAGTCATGCACTAAATATACCACATGAACCCTTCAAGGTACAAACACTAAAACT
>JARHVA010007479.1:0-75000 GCA_037957365.1 Torreya grandis | reverse complement strand
GAGCATTGCATAATAAATGGGTTTATAGGTTGATGGAAGAATAAGGAGGCAAAAAAAGATAAAATATAGACTTGTTGTAAAGGGGTTTGCAAAAAATAAAGGTATTGATTTTGATGAAATATTTTCTCCAAATGTAAAAATTACTTCCATAAGAATTATTTTAAGTTTGGTAGTAGTAGAAGATTTGTACCTTAAATAGTTAGATGTAAAGACTTATTTCCTTCATGGTGATTTGGAGGAGGAAATATATATGGAACAACCATAGGGATATGAAGTAAAAGGTAAGGATAAAATGGTGTATAGGTTGAAGAAGGGTTTGTATGAGCTCCAAGGTAGTGGTCTTTTAAATTTGACATGTTTATGATAAAACAAGGTTATAGTAGATGCCATTCTAACCACTATGTATATTTTAAGAGATTAGATAATGGTATATATATTATCTTGTTATTGTATGTAGATGGCATGCTTGTTTTAGGGTCTAACATGTAGGATATAAATGATCTCAAAATAAAATTAAAAAATTCATTTAGGATGAAGGATTTGGGTACTACAAAGTAAATACTTGGTATGAGAATAACAAGAGATAGGAAAAATAGAAAATTGACATTATCTCAAGAAGTATTCAGGTTTAATATGCAAGATGTAAAACCTATAAGTACACCTTTGAGAGGGATATTCAAATTAAGTAAGGAACAGTGTCCTAAAATGTAAGAAGAAATCAATTACATGTCTAAAATTTTATATTCTTTAGTAGTTGGAATTTTAATGTATGTTATGGTGTGCATGAGACCAGATATTGCTCATGTAGTCGGATTTGTCAGTAGTTTTATGAATAATCTAGGAAAAGAGCATTAGGATGAAGTCAAGTGGATTCTTAGGTACTTGAGAGGGACCAGTAATAGATGATTATGATATGAAGGTTCATATGTTACCTTACAAAGATATGTTGATGAAGACATGGTTGGATATTTATATGGTAGGAGGAGTACCACAAGTTATGTTTTCACTATTGGTGATATAGTAGTTAATTAGATTTCAAAATTTCATAAGATAGTTTTTTTGTCAACTATAAAGGCAGAGTATGTTGCAGCTACAGAAAGTAGCAAGGAGATGTTATAGATGCAATGATTCATGGAAGAGTTGAGGCATAATTAGGAAGTTATTAGGTTGTATAGTGATAGCTAAAGTTCAATTCATGTAGAAAATAACTTAGTATTCCACTTAATAACTAAACATATACAACTCAGGGATCACTTTATTCATTCAATTTTGGAGGATGGTCAACTAAAGTTGGAAAATATCCATACAAGTTAGAATCCTATAGATATGCTAACAAAATGAGCCATAAAGGAGAAGATGGAGATTTTTTTAGCTTTAATAGGTCTTCAGGGATAAAAATAATGATGAGAAACATGAAAAGGTCAAAGTTCAAAGAAAAGTCCAAGGAAAAGTTGTAACGGTGGATTTGTAGCAATCAGTCTCCAAGTGGGAGATTATTAGATGGTGGAGCCTAATCTTATTATAATGCCTAGTTCTTGATAGGGGAGGTGTGGTGGGGTAACTCCCCCCACTATGGTATCCATGGGGGTCCAAAGGGGATAAATAGCTACTTAGAATCCCCCCTAGTGGAGGTTTAAGGGTAGCACCCCCAAAGCAAAATTTAGTTAAAAATGCATTATAAAATATTGTAATTTCATAGTAAATCTAGACCATTCACTATTAATTTATATATCTAATGGTATAATTTATATTTATCATTTTTTTCCCTATATGTAACCCTCCTTTTTATATGAGGGCATTATAATTACAGTGGCATGTTGTATTTGAGTGAAGAGGAGATCGTAATGGATGTATTGTAGGTTTTATACCTTCACTTTTTTGGATTGAATAAAGAGAAGAACTAGCTATTTCTATGTGGATGTAGCCCATATTGGTTGAACCATGTTAAATCTATGTCTATCTTGTATTGTGTTTTTAAAATTTTAATTCTATCTTTATTTCATTAATATTGCTCTATGTTCTATATTCCTAACACAAGACACCAATGAAGGGTCATTCCTCTTCTGTCATATGTCAAAATAATACTCTCTTTTGATATTGTAATGGTTCATAAAATATATCTTGAGTCAACCTTTATGCCTCAATTTTCTTATTTTTTGGTTTTTTTATTGTATTTTGCACCATATTAGGGGTATAAAAAACTTCATTGAGCTCAATGGTTTGACTATTTCTCTCAGCATCCTCATGAATATACATGTTATTTGTAATATCCTTAAGAGGAAAATTTTCTAGAGAAACATTTTTCACAAAGTCAAAGTAATTTATTATCATATCTAGTAGGAGGTTATCAAAGACACCCAAATCCTAAACATTTTAATGGACTTTTAGTAACTATATCTAACCCATATTCCAAAGCATCTCTTGAAATATGATGTTTAACATTGATATTTTCTATACCATTTTATATAACTAGTTTCTCAACACCATTTTGAATGGTATAGTTTCCTCTAAAATCATGCGATACTTCAAATATTTTTTTCTTTTTAACTCTCCTTCTACACTATCTTCTATCAAAACCTAATGAGTTGTAATCTGTGTAGAATTTTTCCTCCCCTATTGTCTTTATATCATTAAGTCCTTTTATGCAACCACAAAAACCCTTGTTACAAAATGCAAAACCTAGATCCTCTTTGCTTCCAAATCCTTATCAATAATCTTGTCTAAGACTTCCTCCATTGTAATCACATGATCCTTATTGATACATTGACACCAAAATCATGAACCAAAGTCTCTGTAAAACATGATTTTAGGTAGAAAAAAGGAATATTAGAGATGTCACATTTTTCCTCCAATTTTTATTAGTATGGATAGGTTATTTTTTGTGGGAATTAGGGGCCTTATCATGACTAGGAAGATCAATTATGTCAATTATGTGCTCTTATTGAGAGCTAACCACCACATCTACTTGCCCAAGTGGAAACCATCAATTTCATTATTTTTAGTGGTTTGAGGATAAAAATCACTAACATGATTAAAATTTTAACACTTAAAACATCTTCTAGTAAAAACTTCAAAGTGTACTTGTAGAAACAAAAACCCCCTAAATGAAAACAAAATAAAACTTACCAATGGTTCCCATAGATTAACTTGTACTTTGATTATTGAATATATAGATGAGTGAATAATATTCATTCTAGGATCAATTGATAAAAATTATTCCACAATATCTCTAATTCATTTGAAAAAATCATATTTCTAATATTTAGTAGGTAAGGCATAAATTCTAATCCACCCTTGGTTAGAAGAACCTATTTATCCATGATATTGAATGCTATCCTTCCATGATTTTACACAATGGTTTAATTATAAATATTCCACATTATTTTAGTGATGATTTTTTATTTTACCTTAAATTTAATGTAACTTACTACTAGAAAACCATATAGCATAAAATAAAAAGGCATAACAATCACTCCAATCCAATTTTTTACTATCTACACCTTCAATATTTTGAAGCCTAGTATGCCATCTAAAATTCCTTTAGAAGTCATAAAACCTATAAATTAAAAAATAATAATACCATATACCATAACATAGACAAAAAATCCAAAATTAATTAGAATTTAGAAAAGCCCCATTGGATATCAATGTTTGAAGCTAGAAGTTGTGGATCTATGTTGACACAAAGGAACCTTATGTGAACCAGAAGCTATAGATCAATGTTAAGCTAAAGGAAATTTATTTAAACCATAAGTTATATATTCATGATGAATATAAAAAAATTTATTAGAGACAAAATATTTTGATTAGTGTTATCTCAAAAGAGCCTTATTTGCTCCAGTAGCTAAGATAAACTTACAAAAATGTCCCTCTTAAGTATTCTTACCTGAGTCCTTAAAACTATCTTTTCCTAGAATTATTAAGATGAAATAGAAATTTATAGATCAACATATCATTTTTAAAAACAACCTCCTTTATATAAATATCATAAATTATTTAATAGACTTAAAAATGGCCTCATCCAATACCCAATTTCTCCTAGAAACCATTATTTTTTTCCATGTTTTCCTTTTCACATATCTATTATGCTCATATTGCACATACAATGTAAATTATGTGTGTGTATGTGTGTTTAGATACCTAATTTATTCCATTTTAGTGTCATCATTTTTCAAAAATCACTTTCTCACATTATCATGTGAATTCACCCTAATTTATTACATTGATTTGAATTCCTTAATTTGATCATAATTTTCATCCCAAATAGCAACATTGCATCCATAATCACATTAATTAACCATGTCATATTCCTAAATTTTTCTAACACATATTTGATCTACTCATTCACTTTACATATCACCCCTAACCAATTAATTATTTCTTTCATGACCACAATCAATCCCACAAAAATCATATCACATCTCACTAGTTAATTAATCTTTGTTAATTAGCTAATATCCTCCACTATGGAAAATTAAATGGATTTCACATTTAATATTTTACCTAAATAAAATAAATATAATTAATCCTCACATCACTCAAATCCCAATGAAATCCTCAAATTCTCCCATAAAATGAATTTTATATTCATTTCCAATATCAAGAAAATCCCTTTTCTAACAAGTCATGTCATATCCCACTCTTCATAAATAGAAATCCTCACATAATATAAATCCCTCTATTTAATTATTAAACCCCTTGAATTTATGAGGAGGACTCATACTCATCCATTTTTATTAAATCTCATCCAACAACACACATAAGTTAATAAACTCTATAAATTGAGGGGCCACTATCTATTCTCAACAAGTTTATTCATGCGATGAAGTGTTGATAATTTTTAAACAAATGCTTAAACTAAAATCATCACTCATCCCACCCAAACATCCATTTCACAAGGGGAGGTATTGTCAAATTATCTACATGTATCAATGAACCTTTGAAACTACATCCATTTGATTACAATCAAATTGAAGTGAAGAGCATAGTTTGTCTTGGGTAAAATCAAGGTATAAATTTGTTTGATTTTTTATCTCTTTGATATATATTCTAAGGTATATCATTTGTGAAGTTTTATTAGTATCTTTCATGTGATTTTATTTGGTGTCTTTATAATTATTTCATTTTACTAAAAAAATTCCTTTTGATATATACATTTTGCATGTCTGGTGGGATATTCACACACCACAGTCACCTTTGAAGTCTCCTAACATTGATTATACAACAATTATGCACTATTTTTAAAAAAATCATACAAAATTTAATGAAAATCATAAAAATATTCATTCCTAAATTCCTATCATAATTTTTGTGTCTTAGTATAATTAGGAATGAAATTGGTAGAATAAATCTGCTAATTAGTTGAATAATGTTTGGTTTGTAAAACCATGTTTTTCAAATTTTAGTGGAATCAAAAAAAATTTATTATAAATGTATTATGTTTTAGAAAAAATACATATGTATACTTTGTCTGTTTTTATAGGGGACATGATAGAATTAACATAACTTTAGTGAAATTTCACAGAGTTCATCAAAATAGCTTTCTATTTTTCTAACATTATATGTTTACAGAGTGGCAGAATCAATTGAAGTTTGGTGTAATTACCTTGATTTTAGTGAAGTAGCTTTCTATTTTTATGATATTTTGTGTTTATATAGTGATAAATCAACCAAATTTTGGTGTTATCTCATTGATTTTGGAGAAATATCTTTCTATTTTTCTAACATTCTATTTTTGTAGAGTAGTATAATTGACCTAAGTTTGGGGTAAATCTCATTATTTTAGAAAAATCAATTTTTGTTTTTTGATAGTCTATGTTTTCAAAGTGGTGGAATTAAAATAATTTTAGTAAATTCACCTTATTTTTTATGAAATCATTATCTATTTTATGATTCTATATTTTTATATTACTTTAATAAAGTGTGTTTCGATGAAATCTCCTTAAATTTAGTGAAATTTGCATGAGTTCAAAAAAATCATTATTTTTTGTACCTCATTATTTCTACATTTTTAGGGATTTATAAAATTGACCTAAATTTTGGAAAAATAATTATTATTTTAGTATAATTATAGATATTTTATGATCTAACAATTTTATGTAGTCTTTTACACTTGTCAAAGATAAACAAAACAAACTACTAGCCTATATTTTATAGTTTTTCACACATCAAAGTACTAAATTAGGCAAACAAATTCTTACTTTTATTTTTTGGGAGTGAGAATTGAACATGCATTTTTATCTGGGTATAAAAATAAATTCTTTGATTTTTTATTTTATTTGATTATGTGTGTGTATTTTTGCAATCTAAAACCATATATGTTCTTCCCTTGCATTGCAAGGTAATTCCTAGGAATTAGAAATGGATTCGATTATTTTTTTATCTTGAACAAACACTACTTATGCTCTTCCCTAATAACTTCAAGTGATCTTGAGAATCATAAAAAGTGTGAGTTTATTTTATTTTGGATGCATGACTTGGACTTTTATCACTAAGCACGAGTCTTTAGGGTTCCCATAGTGTTTGAACCAACCCTATATTCTATTAGGGTATATAAATTGAAGGAAGATTTATTTTTGTTGTTTAAGCAATTTCATGTTTTATGTGCACCATAAAGTGATGGGATTTCACACTCTAATACATATACCCTAGACAATGCCCCTAAAGGGATTTTTTTTTGTGGCACTCCACTAAAATCCTATTATTAGAGTGGGTGAAAAGGGACTAACGCCTCTTGTGTATCCCATTAATTATAATCTTTCATGGATTTGGCCCCCATCATACTATGAGGTGTATATGGGATACACATATAAATCATTGTTTATTCTTAGCTTAAGACCTATCGATCACAAATAGTTTATAGTGCAAGGAACAAAACATTCCCCAAGATACCCATGACATACCACTTGAATTGAGGGTTAAAAGATTAACTTATTCCCACTTTTTATGGTGTAGATACATGTATTATATATTGGTTGACACCTTTTTATATCAAGCATATAGATTTTCACTTATGTTATTTTGTTTGATTATTGACGAGACCTATATTGATTGCAAACCTTAAACACTTCAAAAAAAGTCAAATCTATTGAAATTCAAAAGTCAAAAATCAAGTCGACTATCTAAGTCAAATGTTTTAAAGTCAAATGTCAATTTAAATGAAGCCATCCTTCCAATTTCAAACATCAATTCAACATCTCTAAGTTAAACCAAATCATAATTCAAAGTTAATTAAAAGACAAATTCAACCTTCCAAGATCAAAAAGTTGAAGTCAAAATTTAGAATCTAAATTCAAACATACTCCTTTGACTATGTCAAATCAAATTCACACACCAAATATAATCAAAATTCAAAGGTCAACTAAAGTCAAACATCTAAAAGTAATTCAAACATCAAAGTGTACCTTGAGTCAAACATCTTAAAAACACATCAAATATTTCAAAAAACTAACTCAAAAATCACATCAAACCTAAGTCAAACATCCTAAAGGTAAAAAATCAATAAAATTTATTCAAATAATTTTAAAACATCCAAAGTAAAAAGTAAAATCAAGATCAATACGTCAAAACAACCCACTTCCAAGAAGAATACAAGTTAAGATTAAATAAAATGAGTTAACTATAATTTGATTTTGATCCACAAGTTAACTTGAATCTAGTTCAAAGGTCAATTAAATTCAAGATTAGATAACATCAAACAAAAACCTAAAATATGAATTTAATTCAAATTAAATAGGAATTTAAAATAAATTCAAATATTAATTCAACTTCAAAATAAATTATAGCACCATGTCTCATTACATTCAAAGTAGAACTAGCTATAATCCTAGCTTTGGTGATAATTTTGGTGAAAACCTAATTTATTTTGACCAAAACTGATAAGAAGTTCATACTCAGTCACACTTTTATGGGGAGGCAAATGTAAATGTTCACAAAATTTAAACCAACACTAACCCACCCATAATAGATCTATGAAGATCCAAATTTAAACAAAATTTTGAACAAAAATATGAAACCCTCTTATAATTATTAAATCTAGGTGCCAAATTTTATGCGGGTTATACCTTGAAAACTTGCAATACCTTATCCACACACTAGAATAATATGTTTAAACACAACATCAATACATGGATACTTTTAGTCATGATTAAAATTAAGATCACAACATTATTAACAATCCACATCCAAATCTCAAGTCTTCTAGCAAAGGGAAAGATACTTTTGTTGAGACACCCCCATAAGGTAAAATAAGGTTATAGTCACCCAATTGGATCACATTAGTCAAATTATAGCTACTTTGGCTTAAAACTTAGCCACTAAGAAATCCAATAATCCCCTATTATCTTATCAACAAAAAATATCTTGTCATCCAACTAACAACTAATAGATCCCATACAATTAGCAAATCCCACCTAACCAATAGTGAATTCCTACAAATAGGGTGATTATTCTCATGAAATCCACAAATAGGGTATATATTCCCACTAAATATATTTATAACCCACTAAGTAATCTTAATTATCCTTTATCCACACATCATCATGTGTCACACTCATCTCAAAACACCATAAATTATCAATAGTGGAAAGAGATGAAGGATGTTATTATAGGACTAAAAATAGGAAATAAAAGTAAAAAGTTCAAATTTAAGGAACTATGTCCTTACCCTTTTGACAAAAACATTCTAGAAGTCCCCTTCCCTCATTTTGAGGTGCCATATTTTGATAAGTATAAAGGGAAAGGATATCTTACAGAACACATTAAATAATTATTCATGGACTACCAAGAAGTAGTATTTAATGACATATATCTACTTAGATTATTCCCATGAAGCTTAGGTGGCCAAGCCATGGAATGGTTATTTAATTTTCCCAAAGGATCAATCAGTACTTTTATTCACCTATAAAATTTATTTTCTAATGATTTCTCATACATGGAGCATGAGTTGACAATGATGAACATTTTACACTGTAAATATCAAAGTAGGGAAAGCTTTTCAAAAAAATTACATTGATGGAGAATCTTGTATGATAAGTTTCCTCATTCTCTCCATAAAAATAAATTATCTAAAAGATTTTTTTTCAACTTAAATCTAAAAAATAATTTTCATTTATGAATGCATTGTTAAAATACATTTAATGAAATTATCAAAAATGGTGTGCAGATTGAACAAGCCCTTCTTAAGAAAGGGTTGATCAAAATATACTCTACGGATTCTCCAAATCAACACCAATCTAATGTCAAATCCAATTACAAAATAAGAAATATATTTTTTTCAATAAGAAAAAAAATATCATGGGTGATGGAGTTACAAAGTCTAAGCATGTGAAAACTATTCATATAAAACATATCCAAAACATCCAATTTGCACCAGCAGTCACTCTTCAAAGAGTGTCACCTAAGACACAATGTCAGAAAATAAAATGCATCCATCTTGGGGAACCATTTGAAGTTTTATTTAAAAATTATTTGTTACAAACATGGTTGTGTGGGCTAACACCAAGCCTTTTAAAGAAGGTTAGACAAAACCAACATGGTACAAAGACAATGAATGTTGTGATTATTAGAGAGTTAAAAGCTATGTTACGTGTAGAGTCATGCAACTTAAGCATTATGTTCAAGTCTTCTTAACTAGGGGGAAATTAAATTAGATAATAATGCATTATCATCTAATCAAAATATGGGTATATTTAAACACCCATTTTTAAAGCACAATTATAACACTAAAAAAAAATAGGGAAATCAATAGCAGCAACATCATGATCAAAATCAAGGTAAAAAATATCATACTAACTACATTGATTTTAAAAATTTCTAGCATAACTATCATAAAAGTATGGGAAGGATTACATATAATCATATAAAAACTATCAAAATTAACTCCCATCATCCTCCTAACACCAATCATGGGGCCACCCCCATCACATCTTATTAATCTTAATCGAGGTTGTAATGTGTTGTTACTACTTGATGTTGAAATGTTACCATCTAAGGTCCTTCCACATCAAAATCTAATAATCAATTCTAAGGTCCCCCTCCTCTCAAATCAAAATCATCCATGTCCTCATTTGAAAATCCATATGACCTTATCTAATAGTTGGAAAAATTATTTAGATCTTCACATATATCCATATATCCATATTAGATCTTCTATGAACATCCACTATCCATAAGGATATTTTATATAAAATTATTTAGAAATCAAAGGTACCCACATTTATTAAAACCACATAGTTTCAAGAGCTTGTAGGACATTTTTTCTAAGATAAAAAAATCACCTTTGACCCAAATGGCATTCCAAATGCATCTCCATCTCACAACAACCCCATATACATTAAGGTGATTATTCTAAGGCATAAAGTTAAAAAGTTACTCATAGATAATGGATCTAATCTAAAAATTTGTACACTCAAGTTAGTCAGACACTTAGGATACTCAGACTTAGATTTTCAAGCAAATATCATTATAATCAAGGCCTATGATAATGCAGAGACATAATTAGCTAGCACTATTTATTTGACCTTAATTTTTGGGCTTGTCACTCATCAAAATATTTTCTATGTTATTGATATAAAATTATCATATAATATTCTCCTTGGATGTCCATGGATTCATGTCATTCACACAATTCCATCCACTTTATATTAGTGACTTAAATTCTCACATGTTGGTATGGAGGTCACAATACCTAGTGATACATAACCTTATTAGTATTTCAAGATGTTGGAAGCCAAATATTGCAACACCCATCATTGTAAAATAATTGACTATACTCCTAAAATGGATAAAAATGTGTTTCCTAAAAGTCCCAAATCATCTTACATTCATCTTGATAAGCTTATATCCACATCTAATAAACTTCCTCCAAAGGCATCATCACACTTTGTAATCAATGATAAAGGTTGTGGAGAATATGAAATTAAATATGCTTCTCACCTTTCAAAACTTCCCACATACCCCAAAACCCATTGCATGCCCAAAAATATTTTGTGCAATAAGGTTGATTCATAAAAGGTGGGAGCCATCTCCTTCAAAAATAATGGTCTATTAAACCAAGAATAAATCAAAAATACTAGAGAATCTTGGTTATTGTTGACCATTTTGGTCTTGCAGGCCAAAATTGGCCTCCTTCTTCCCCTGTTGTTCTAAGCCATCAGTTGTGGATTTGGTTTGCACAAGCCTTTTGACAAAGAGATGGACCCATTCAAAGATGCAAGGATTTTACAAAGCTTCTTCGGACATTTTGTTTGAATAAATTCACAAGGAAAGAGACCAAAGTTTGAAGGCACGTTTCCTAAAATTTCAAGTGATTGCTTCAAGCGGTTGGTTCAAGTGATTGGTTCAAGCGGTTAGTTCAAGCGATTGGTTCAAGTGGTTGGTTCAAGTGGTTGGTTCAAGCGATTGGTTCAAGAGAGTTGGTTTAACAAGTTGGTTTAATGAGTTGGTTCAATGAGTTGGTTCAATGAGTTAGTTCAATGAGTTGGTTCAACAAGTTGGTTCAATGAGTTGGTTCAACAAGTTGGTTTAATGAGTTGGTTCAGGTCAGAAGGTTCAAAGGGGGTCTTTCAAAGGCTGAAAGACAAGTGCCCTTGTGGAGGGCAGTCCCAGACCCAAAAGTACCCTTGCGAGGGCAATGAACCTTTGAAGAGAAATCAAAAGGGTGATTTTCCTTGAAAAATGTTAAGGCAATGGTTGAATTTCCTCAAGAAAAATTCCTGAAAGAATTCCTTCAGACATTTTGTTTGAAGAAATTCACAAGGTAAAGAACAAGGAATTATTTTGGAAAAGTCCTCGCAGTAAAGTGAGCAAAGTGAATTCTTTCAGATAAAAGGTCTGAAGGAATTCCTTTGGACATTTTGTCTGAAGAATTTGAAGAGCAAGGCTACCAAAGGACCCTGAAGGGTAGGTGCCCTTGTGGGGGACTCTCAGCTACCAAAAGGAGGACCTTTCTCAAGGCCCAAAGGGACACCTTCCCTTTGGGAGGTTCCAAAGAAAAAAGTTGAAGGAATTGACCAAGGGATGACAGGCTCGTGGATGTCAAAGTTGAGCATCATGGACTATCCATTGGGATCCAGACATCTAATGGCATCCCCATAGATGTCAAGTTTAGGACAACAAAATAGCCATTGGATTTCAAATGGTGACAAGCACGTAGACATCAATTTTATGACCATGAAGTAACCATTGGTCTTTAAATGAAAGGCATGAACCCGAAGGAATTCAAAGGCTTAAGGCCAAAAGGAAGAGACTGCCAAGAAGGGAGCCCAAAGAGATAAAGAATTAGTAGAAGATAGCCCTCAAAAGCTGAAGGAGCCAGATAAGACAAAGCCAAGAAGAGACAAAAGAGCCAAGTGCAAAAATGGACAAAATAGTCCAAGTGGCAAAGAAAGGCGTCGACTCAAGGAGTTACTCCAATGGTTGACATAGTATCTACCAAGTGGTCATCAAAGAGTGCCAAAAGTGAATGGCACGACCCATTTTTTTCACTTTGCATTGATGAGCAGACAAACCACGTGAATGCATTGAAGGAGAAGTCTTGTTTGCAGATAAACAACATAGCCTATGTTTTCACACATGACATTTAATGTATTTAAACACCTAAATTCAAAATTAGAGCTGACATAGTATTCTCTTTTAGTAGCTTCCTCTTCTTAATGCTCTCAACATACGTAGGCCACTTGTCAAAGGGCACCAAAGTCTTTTTTTTTAAAAGGGGCATTTTTTGATTTCTCTTTCTCTATATATATTATAATCTCTCATTTTGAGAAGGAGATCTCTCAGATTGTAAGGCAGAGCTCTACAAAAATTTACCTTGAATAAAAAAGAAGCATTTTTACCTCCATTTGAGCTTGCACTTTTGCATATGTCTATGGCTTTGTCTTGTGTTAAGTCATTTTCCTTCATGCTTTCACAGAATGATTCTAGCATGTCTAGTGTATTGTGAGTTCTTTTGCAAGTTAGCTAGAAGTGTCTATAGTAGAGTATAGGTGCATGTGAATAGGCTGCCATAGTGTGTCTTAGAACACCTCTGGTAGTTCTTCCTCCCTGTATCTCTAGAGGACCCCTAGTTCATTGATGTAGGAGAATTTATCATATCAAATGAAGTGTACATCAGCTTGTTCTTGGTGGAAAGTGTATGCTCAAGCTAAGTAGATTGAACCTTTTTTTGGTGCATCACCCTCTTAGTTTATTTTCTATTTCAGTATCTTTATCTCTTTTCAACCCCCACCTTATTATATATATTAGCAAATGTATTGGAATAACTAAAAGATGCATCAAAGGGAGATAGCCCTTATCTAGAAACTCTCCCCTTAGTTTTGCTAGACCCATAGGCAAGAGAGGAGTTTCCAATATGCTACATGGAAGATAGGATCTCAGCATCCTATCAAGGGTGCAATCCACTGCATCAACAATTTTTGGCATGCCCAGTGGGATAAACTAGTTTTTATCCAAAGAGTTGAAGAATTTTGGTGTGTTCTTCAACCAACTAGCCTTTGGAGGCTTTTTCATCAACACCAATGGCAACTCCAAGTTAAATCAACTAGTTAAGCAGTCCTAGTGCCATCAAGAAATTGTATTTTGGTATGTATAATTCTATTGCTTAAAAGCATGGACCTTGTTTTCCTTCATATAACTTTGATCAAGCTCAGGTTGTTCATGGAATCACCTCAAGCAGCTGTCCTAGTTGCCCTTCACCTACTGTAAAGGAAGTAATGCTAGATTTTGAGAAGCAAGTGATGGAGATAAATAGATTGGAGGAGTAGGATAGATATCATCAAGAACTTATGTACAAAGAGGAGTGCTTGTTTAGGCAAGCTTAGGCCTTGCAATCCATGAAGAAGGAAGTAGCAAAATGGAAGAGTCTATTTATTCAAGGCAGTCAACCTTGTGTGCCTTTTCCCATTCCAAAGCAACCCCCTCCTATTTTAAATAAATCCCCCTCTTTTGCACCAAATCCTTCTACCAGATAACACTTGCTCACTCTAGCTCATCTTATACATTAACCACCCCTGCTCTTAATCCCTTGCACCTAGCTTTCCAACATCAAAAGGTATTAGAGCAACCTCTTATGGAAATGAACCTTCTCAATTCATCAAATTTTGAATCATCCTTTAAATGGAATACCATGAACCAACACGTCTCTCTTCTAGAAACTCTTCTTGTACATCAACAATCTCTTCCTAGTCTTTCTCAACCTCCTCAAGTCTCTCAACATGACGTCAAGATTCCAACTTGGAGGAGGGAATACGATGAACCATCTCATTGCCTTGAAGAAGATAAAGTTGCTCCTACTCATGGTGATGCTTATGATTTCCAAGAAAATATAGCCAAAAAAATTGCAGAGTTGGAGTCTAGAATGAGATTCCTTAGCCAAAGTGTGATGGATGGTTCAGATCAAGCAAAACATCCTACATTTGAACACACCCCATCTACACTCTGTCAAGAGAGATATCAATCCACATCTGATATAGATGAGGTGCTAGCCAAATGGAAGGAAGAGAATCATTTGATTCTAGCTCAAGGATTGCCTCCTCTTCCACATGAGTTTGTCCATCAACCCTCCACTCCATTCTTTTTCAAGGAGGAACCTGTTTTGAAAGAGACAAGTGAAGAAGAGAGGATCCAATTTGTGGCTGATAAAAAAGCTCTCATGGATGAAAATGAGGATGAAATCATCATGGATGTTCCCTTTGAAGACATCATCAACAATGGAGAAGACACAAGTCATGCATACATGCAGATGTTCCAACAATATGAAGAGGAAAGTAAGCATGGTGAGCTCTCTCCTCCCTTGTTTGATGAACTTCCTTGTTGCTTTGATGAGGAGGATGACCATGCCTTGGAACCCAAGTTGGAGGAGGATCTAAAGGATGTCTTTGAATAACTAGAGACTCTAGTTTTTGAGCAAGAAAAGGAGAGGCCTATTCATCTTGAAGAAAGCTTTGAAGAAGAGAGCCTTAAACAAGAATGTGATGTTCTATGGGATGAGCAATTAGTCTGTGATCTAATTTTAGACATCACAATAGTCACCCTTCTTCAAGAAAGCCATGATGAAGTAGAGGATCAGTTTGATATGGTTTTCAATGAAGTAGAAGGGGACAAGTCAATCCATGATGCATATCAAGGGGCTTATGGTGATAAGCTAGAAGCCATTGATTTTTTCATGAAACACACCAGCATGAAGGGCCAACATGAGGTAGTCTCCAAAGAGCAAAGTGAATACATAGATGTTGGAGACATGTTTGACCCTGATCCACTCAGATACAAGCCAATCAAGGTGGTAGGCAAGAAGAGCAAGTCACCAAATCTCCATTCCATTTAGTCACTTGTCTGGCACCATAAGTTTTCTTACCATGGAGGAAACTTAAGAAGTTTTCCCTTTGATCTAGGAGGGAGGCAAATATACTTGGCTAGTTGTACATAGTAGTTTTATTTCAGTTTTCATTTCCTTGTTTTCCCTAAGTGTTGTTTGCATAGGTGTAGTGTTTTTTAGCCTTTATTGTGTGTGTTTTCCTTTCTATTTGAGATAAAGCTTTGTTGGTTCATAGGTCTTTAGAAAGCTATTTCTAACTCTTTTCAAGATGTATTCTGACTCTGTGCCTAATGGACTTTGAGGCTACTAGTTTTTTAAGCATAGTAGGCATGCTTCCCTTGGGAATCACTAATTTGTTGACCATTTTAGTCCTGTAAGACAAAATCAGTCTCCTTCTTCCCCTGCTATTTTGAGCCATCAGTCATGGATTTGGTTTGCACAAGCCTTTCAGCAAAGATATGGACCAGTTCAAAGATGCAAGGCTTTTACAAAGCTTCTTTAGACATTTTGTTTAAATAAATTCACAAGGAAAGAGACCAAAGTTTGAAGGTATGTTTCCTAAAAGTTCAAGTGATTGGTTCAAATGATTGGTTCAAGCAGTTGGTTCAAGCGATTGGTTCAAGTAGTTGGTTCAAGCGGTTGGTTCAAGTGATTGGTTCAAGTGAGTTGGTTTAATGAGTTGGTTCAATGATTTGGTTCAATGAGTTAGTTCAATGAGTTGGTTTAATGAGTTGGTTTAATGAGTTGGTTCAATGAGTTGGTTCAATGAGTTGGTTCAACAAGTTGGTTTAATGAGTTAGTTTAATGAGTTGGTTCAATGAGTTGGTTCAATGAGTTGGTTCAATGAGTTGGTTCAGGTTGAAAGGTTTAAAGGGGGTCTTCCAAAGCCTGAAGGACAAGTGCCCTTATAGAGGGCAGTCTCAGACCCAAAAGTACCCTTGTGGAGGGTAAGGAACCTTTGTGGAGAAATCAAAAGGGTGATTTTCCTTCAAAAATGTTAAGGCAATAGTTGAATTTCTTTGAGCAAAATGCCCAAATTAATTCCTTTAAAAATTTTGTCTAAAGAAATTCATAAGGTAAAGAATAAGGAATTATTTTAGAAAAGTCCCCATGGCAAAGTGAGAAAAGTGAATTCTTTCAGACAAAAGGTTTAAAGGAATTCCTTCAGACATTTTGTCCGAAGGAATTCACCTAACAGAAAAGCCTGACAGAAAGTGGTAAGTGGGAAAGACAAAGGAAAGATTTCCTCTAGACATTTTGTCTGAAGGAATTCCTTCAGACATTTTGTCTGAAGGATTTGAAGAGCAAGGCCGCTGAAGGACCCTGAAGAGCAAGTGCCCTTGTGGGGGACTCTCGACTACCAAAAGGAAGACCTTTCTCAAGGCCCAAAGGGACACCTTCCCTTTGGGAGGTTCCAAATACAAAAGCTGAAGGAATTGACCAAGGGGTGACGGGCCCACGAATGTCAAAGTTGAGCATCATGGACTAGCTTTTGGGATCTAAACGTCTAATGATATCCCTGTAGATGTCAAGTTTAGGACAATAGAATAGCCATTGGCTTTCAAATGGTAATGGGTGCATAGATGTTAATTTTATGACAATGAAGTAACCATTGGTCTTTAAATGAAAGGCATGAACTCAAAGGAATTCAAAGGCTTAAGGCCAAAAGGAAGAGACCACCGATAAGGGAGCCCAAAGAGACAAAGAATTAGCAAAAGATAGCCCTTGAAGGCCAAAAGAGCTAGATAAGACAAAGCCAAGAAGAGACAAAAGAGCCAAGTGAAAAAATAGACAAAACAATCCAAGTGTCAAAGAAAGGCATCGACTCAAGGAGTTACTCTAGTGGTTGACATAGTATCTACCAAGTGGTCATCAAAGAGAGCCAACAGTGAATGGTGTGATCTATTTTTTTTCACTTTGCATTGATGAGCAGACAAACTACGTGAATGCCTTAAAGGAGTGGTCTTGTTTGTAGACAAATGGTGTGGCCTATGTTTTCATGCATGATGTTTAATGTATTTAAACACCTAAATTCAAAATTTGAGCCAACATAACATTCTCTTTCAATGGCTTCCTCTTCCCAATGCTCTTAGCACATGTAGGCCACTTGTCAAAGGGTGCCAAAGTCTTTTTTTCTAAAAGGGGCATTTTTTTCTTTCTCTTTCTCTATATATATTTTAATCTCTCATTTTGAGGAGATCTCTTAGCTTGTAAGGCAGATCTCTACCAAAATTTACCTTAAATCAAAAATAAGCATTTTTGCCTCCATTTGAGCTTGCACTTTTGAATATGTCTATGGCTTTATCTTGTGTTAAGTCATTTTCCTTCATGCTTTCATAGAATGATTCTAGCATGTCTAGTGTATTGTGAGTTCTTCTTTTGCAGGTTAGCCAGAAGTGTCTAAAATAGAGTAAAGGTGCATGTGAACAGGCTACCATAGTGTGTATTAGAACACCTCTAGTAGTTCTTCCTCCCTATAACTCTAGAGGACCCCTAGCTCACTAATGTAGGAGAATTTCTCATATCAAATGAAGTGTACATCAACTTGTTCTTGTTGGAAATTATATGTTCAAGTTAAGTAGATCAAAACTTTTTTGGTGTATCACCTTCTTAGTTTAGGTTTTGTTTCAGTATCTTTCTCTCTTTTCAACCCCACCTTATTATATATATATATATATATATATATATATATATATATATATTAGAAAATGTACTAGAATAACTAAAAGATGCATCAAAGGGAGCTATCCCTTATCTAAAGATTCTCCCCTCAGTTTTTCCAGACCCACAAGCAAGAGAGGAGTTTCCATTGTGCTGCGTGGAAGACAGGAGCTCAACGTCCTATCAAGGGTGCAATCCACTATGTCAAAAGTTATACAGTGATGGTTTTAGATCATGTTATCTAATTATAAAATATCTCATTCTCAAAAAAATATTGGAGCATCTAGCTTATAAATGTAAAGGCTTGTGGGAAAATAACAAGGAATTATTGACCCAGTTCCCCTTGCCAAACAAAAATGAAATCAAGGCATTGGATTCAATTTTCATGGAGGTGACCCCTTTGATATCAAAATTGAGGACATTATAATATATAATGAATAATGTCATGGAAGTGATAAAGATACATTATATATTAATTACAATTAGCTTTTCATCACTAACCTCTTTATTAACAATGTCATCCTTACCATCCATTTGGGCCTTCAATATCCTAAACTCATTAACTAGGACCAAAAAGATTACATACCATTAGACATATTATAGGAAGATGAGGTCATTAAATAGTTATTTGTAATTTGATATGGTCTCCCACTTGGGGACCATGAGAGAGTATTTGGAATCAATTTGGACTTTTTAACCTACTTTAGGGAGCAAGTGGCCTTCCTCAGTCATAAAAATCAATAAAATCAAAAATTAATGTCCTCTTGTGAAAACCTCTCTGACGTGTTATTGGATAGTCAAAAAGGTAAAGAAAAAAAGTGTTTGGTGTTGAAAACTTATTTTAAGAACCAATGTATGGGAAAATCCACTATCTCCATGAGGAAGCATAGAGATCCAATAATCAAAAAATCCTCAACTTTGGAGTAGGTACTAGTCCTTCAAAGGAGAAATTTTTTTAGTAATTGGTATAGAAATTTTCAAATACATTTCAAAATTGGAATTTACATGAGATGAATGATTCAAATTATTCCTTTATGGGTGATATTGTTGAGCCAGTTGAGCCATAATTATATGAATAATATCAACTTCCTTTAGTGCCCACATTGTTAGAAGATGATTCCACACTACTTGTGAAAGACCCATTCACATTAATATTGGTACTAAAGATAATATTCCATAATAAATATTAGTTATTATCTCAAAAATTAGTAAAAAAATATAATAATTTACCTCATAAATTAATTTATCAACGTATTTTCATGGTTATATGTAGACATACTTGGCCTAGACCCATATTTAGTGGTCCATCATCTTTCGATACATCCCGATGCCAAACCAATCAAATAGAACATGTAAAAAATAATTTTATGCATATAAATATTGTTCAATAAATAGCTTGAAACACTATTATAATTAAGATTCATCACACCAATTTACTATTTTGAATAGATTTTAAACACCATCCTTATAAGAAAAAATCCCATAGGAATTTGACTTTGCACTATTTGTCATGACATCAACAAGGCATATCCTAAGGATAATTTTCCCTTGCCGAAAATTGATATGATATTTGATTATATAGTATGTTATGAAATTATATCACCTATGGATGACTTTCCCAAATACAATTAACTTAGAATAACACCTGAGGATCAACATAAAACAATATTCACCACTCCATGGGGATGTTTTATTACTAGTTCATGTAATTTTGGCCTTAAAAAATATGTGTTACTTATCAGTGAGCCATAACCATCATATTTCATGATATTATGCATTATATTATGTAGATTAAATTCTTGGAAAATCCTAAATAAGAGCCAAACATTTGACAATCTTGTATAGAATATTTGAATAGCTCAATGAATACAAATTTTGACTTAACCCTAAGAAATGTGTTTTTCGGGTTACATCAAGGGAAATATTGGGTTCCATTCAAGGGAATTTAATTTGATCTATCCAAAGTCAATTTCATAATTGGTATGCCTTCTCCATTAAATTTCAAATAGTTATGTAGTTTACAAGGAAAAATCCAAGCTATTCATAGATTTATTTTGTAATTAGCTGATCATTGTCATCCATTCACACATATCCTCAAAAAGGGAACCAATTTTAATTATAATGGTGGTTATGAGGTATTATTTGATAAATTAAAATAGTATTTAGGCTACTTAGTGTGCATTGGGGCCACTTTTGGCTCAGCAAAATGCAAATGGAAAGGAATGGGTAGTTTAATATTTAATCCAAAATCTAGTGGCCTATGAACATAATTATTAATCCATAAAAAATATTACTTATTTATAGTCTTTTCATCTTAGAAATCATGGAATTACATGTTGAATAATAAGACTATTCTTATTGCCAACGTGGATCTATTAAAATATCTTCTATCAAAAGTAGATCTAACAAGATAAATGCCGATGTGGGTTATGATATTAAGTGAGTTTGACATTGAGTACACAAATAAGAAGGATATTAAGGGGTATGTATTTTTGGATCAAATTACAGAAGCTCCATTATCTGACACACAACCACTTATCATGGGATTTCCTGATGAGTCCATTCTAACCCTTGATAAGTCACAATAATGAAAACTCTATTTTGACGGTTCCTTTATATCTTGAGGATTAGGGGTAGGCATATTGTTTTTAACACCATATAGGGATATTATCCTTAAATAATTTCATATTGGTGTTCCATGCACTAAAAACATTTTAAAATATGAAGTCCTCATCACAGGACTTTGCCTCACCATCCAATCAAATATCTAATAGTTTTTAGTCTTTGGTTATTTTAAGCTAATTATTATTTATGTTAATAATCATTATTAGACAAAAATAATAAGATCATACCATATAAAACATTGGTAGATAGTTTTAAATGTTATTTTGAATATATCTAGTTTGAGCAAGAACCATGGACTAACAAAAAAATAGGAAATGCCATGGCCACTATTGGGCCACTTCTAGAAATGTCCTACAATGTCCAATAATATTAATGTTTAATTGATCATCTCATTGTACTATCATATGATCTCTATAGTCTAAAATGGTATGTGAAATTTTTGGTTCTAGTTAAACCTAGTATCATGATATTTACACATACCTTCATGATCATACCCTTCCAATTAACTTATCTTGATCCCAATAAAAATATTTCATCCATACCACTTCTTGATATACCTTACTTGGTGGCACTCTTTATTTTATAGGCTACAAAGAGATGTTTTTTATTATTTAAATTTAGGAGAAGAAAATTTATCTATCGAATACATTCACAACAAAATCTCTTAGGGCCATACTAGAGGAATGGTCCTTTCTAAGAAACTCCTTCACATGGGATGTTATTATCCAACCATGCAAAATGATGTATGAACCTATGTAAATAAATGTGTTGTTTTCCATAATCATTGTGATTTGATTCACTCTCCCTCAAAATAATTTCAACCAATCATAAATATTTGGACATTATTAATAAGGGACTCTATTTCATAGGGAAGATAAAATTAACCTCATTTAATGCCCATAAATTAATCCTAACTACTACCAAGTATTTTACAAAGTGGTTCAAGGCCATTCCTCTCATTTATGTAACTAGGAAGCAAATCTCCAAGTTCATCCTCAATTACATCATTTCTAATTATGGAATTCCCTCCACTATTATTTATTATAATGTTAATTCCTTAAAAAATAAGGATGTAAAATCCCACTATTCCTAATTCCATATCAAACATAGATGGTTCACTCATTATTATCCTTAAGGTAATGGTCAAGCTGAGGCATCCAATAAAACATTATTAAAATCCTTACAAAGATCATCAATGATGTTGGTCATTACTGGCACTTAAAACTCTTTCACATATTATGCGCTTATTATACTAAGATATATACCCCCATAAGAGTAACACCATATTCCTTGGTCTTTGAATCAGAAGTCATCCTCCCTATTGATATCAAGTTACCTTCCTTACATATTTCACTACATGGTCTTATTTATGATGAGGAGTATCAAGTATATAGGATAAAAAATCTAGAACTCTTGTATGAAAAATTGATAGCTTCCCTAAGTCATCTTAAAGCATATTATAATCAGTTCTGTCATAACCATGATAAAATCATCAAATCCCATAAGTTTGAATTCGGTGATCTTTTACTCAAATAGAATCATAAAATACCAACTTGAATAGATAAAATAAAGGCAAGTTTGAGACTAATTAATAAGGTTTGTACATCATAATAGCTAGATGTGATCAAGTGCTTATTGATTAGCTACAAAATATGGGCAAGAACTAGATGATCCCATGAATATCATGGATCTCAAGTGATTTTGGATTGACACATCAAATCATTATCTATGGTTAACCCTATGCTTAGGGGTAGTTTCACATATATTTCACACCCTTACACCCATATATATCATTATCCCAACATCCCTTTGCCATTTTTATTTTGATGGTGATCTATAATTACAACAGGATACAAAAAAAATTGCATGGCTAAATTGTGATAACATCCTTGCAATAGGACATCAGAATGTCACATGGATGGTTTATTTAACTTGTATATTTTGAATATATTCATTTGGATACATCCCATTTCACATCATGTATCCTCCTTTTACATCCCCCATCTAGTTAGTTTCCATATTTTCTGCATCTTGCACTACTTTATGCATCTACTACTAGACTTAATATCCCTTTGCTAGTGGTTTTGTTGTACCCCTACACACCCCATTTTTAAAATTTAAATAGAGAACCATTGTTTCTATAAATATTCATTCATAGTCCATATCAACCTTAGGAATTATAATATTGATCTAGTATACATAAGCCTAATTTTTTTCTCTAAATATAATCTACATTACAAAGTTCTAAAAAAATAAAATTAAAGATTGAACAGCATTCATGATTTATTTACCACCTTTGATTCATTTTATATTTCAAATGATCATTATAATTTGGGTTTTTATTTAATTGACTAACTTAACTAGTGAAAACTTTTTTATGTATTTAATCTTTGAGGTGCATCCTCTTATTCTTAAGCTTCACATTTTTATCAAGTTTCATAGATCATAACATCTATCGGCATTATGTTTAATCATATCTAATCATGGTTATATAATAAAAATGCTATAATTCACTCTAAGTATCTATATTCTTGACGTTAATCCACATGGAAGCATCTCATTCACTCATAGATTTTATATTTTAATGTGTTCAAAGTTCTTGGTTCTTCATGAGTCATCCACATGTTAAAATATTGTTAACTCGAGACTCTCATAGTATTCATGAGAATTATAATTCTTCTAAGATCCTATAAACTTGATATTATCCCACATGGTGCAATCCCCTTTACTCAGAACCTAGAATATTCAAGTCAGTTTCAATACATTCAAAGTTATTCAGTAGTTGAGCAGTTGAGATCATGATAGGTACATAATATTATTCACTAGGGACCTATCAATTGAAATTATAGTTAAAAAAATTTATAATTACCTAAATTAATGAGATTAATCCATGTGTCATGATCCCTTTTATGTGGAGCATAGTGAACCATAGTACATAGACTTATCTTCTAAGTTTATGGATCAACATAGACCATCGATGTGTCCTCATCTTAGAATATTGAAAGTTTGCGATTAAATATATAACACTAAGGTTTTATTTTCCTTGAAATTCTAAGAGAAATCCATATGGTATGATCTCATCAACTTAGAACCTATCATTCAAAGGTACGTTACCAAAGTTCTATTTTTTTAGATTCTTCAGAGTCATTCATGTGTCCTTGTCTCAAAAGCATAGGACTTTTTAGGAGAAATGTACAAAAGAAAAATATAGTAGTTTTCACAGAGCTAATATTTTTCCACATGTCATCTTCTTAGAATCTAGATATTATCATTCAAAATTTTAATGTCATATGTATGTGAACCTTGTAGCCCTAAGATTACTCCACATGTCATCATCTAGTGCATGTGGTGCATGCTAAAAATAAGTACATAGTTTAGATTTCAAATAATCCTAGAGCCCTAAGATAGTTCCAAGTGGAAAATATCATTAATTCACAACCTGTTAATCATATAAATAATAATTAAAAAAATATGAAGACCCCCAGGTAATCAAGATCGAAACATGTGTCACAATATCGAAGATACATAATTGGAATGTAAATGCAAGAGTTGATAATTAGGTAAATTGTAATACATGTTAAATAGAGACTTGGCCTATGATTATGACTAATAATTCATGGTGAATGAAAAATTTCCACATGTCAAAAGACACCCACCAAAGATGACTTGTAAATTTCAAATCAAAATATGAAATAGAAATAAAAATCATTGTTATATTAACTTCACATAAATTGGGCATTCAAGTCTCAATATTTAAGCAATATAGGTAAAATCCTAAGGATATCAAATTATTTTTCCATTAATAAACAAAATACAAGGTGTGAATTTGAGCTACCAAGTTATAAAAACCCCTAATTTACATACTAGAATTTTTTTTAATCAATCCAGTTAGCTTACCGAAAAGTTTATAATATAACAATGGATGCCTCATCCTAAGTATCTAACTATCCTCTTTTTCAATATTATATCATAGTATAGACTAAGTATTTGGGCACAATATTTGATAAGGGATCATTTTCATTCCCTCATTACTCTAATCTATGGGATGAGATAGATAACATTATTCCATATTCAACCCAAGACCAATTGGATGAAGACATGAGAAGATACATAGATGATTTTTTACTAGTCAAGATAATGGGGTTACAAAACATAATAATAAATTATAATGGGATGCCATGCATAAACTTATTTCAAGAGTTATTTCTTCATGTCACTATTACTAGAGATTCCTTTCACTTTAATATTCAAGAAGGTGTTTCCTTGATTACCATAACCAAATTTAAGCTAGGTATTAGAGTAACCATGGAATTTTTGAATAGGTTGTATGGATTTTCTAGCATCACTTACATACATGAGTCATGGGTGCCATTTATATATATCATTTTGATTTATAATAAAATTATGGCACTTGATGAGGTTATGAGTGTCACACTTAGGGTGTAGATGTTCAAAATTGATGAAAGGCCATGTGATGGTAATTTTTTAATGATGTGTTATGTAATAGATGTAATTATGGGAATATTACACATAACCTATGGAAAAACCTAGGAACCATCTATATAATATGTGAAAAATATGGTCTTGATGACTTTCCCATACTACATGTTTACATATTTAGGAGGGAAATAAATAAAACTTTAGAAGAGATATACCTGTTAGTCTACTAAGCCATTTATGGGTACTCCATTACCAAGATTTTTAACAATATAAGAATAATCATTTCAAATATGGGATCTTATTGGTATTATATTAATTGAACTATAATCAAGATATATGGAACTAGGGCCCTTCCTTTAAATTTACCTCATTTTGTTCCTAATAAAGTGGAAGATGAAGAGATAGCCTTTCAAATATATAATAGTATGGAACTAAGATCCTCATCCACACTATTATATATTTGAAAGGATATCTATTACTCTACCACTTTGTTAGGAATAATATTTGACCAAGGGTACTATCAAAATACCCCTCTAAGTAATGGCCAAATACAATATTGACTAAGGAGGCACCTCATTTTAGTCAGCAAGGTTAGGGCCTGTTATGGTTTAAATCAAACACAATATTAAGGCTAAGATCCTAGATACACAATGAGGAAATACCACAATGACATTAAAAATAAGGGATTTCATATTCCCTATGGATATAATAGTTTTGAACATGATCAAATTTTCATCAATGTTGTAGATGATTCAAAAGTTTATATTCACATGAATCAACATAAGATGCGAATTATAGTGGCCTAGGAAATAAAATATTATCCTTTAATAACTAGGGAATGAGAAAATAAAATTATGGATGAGGTAGATAAATATACAAGACATAAATGGAACTAAACTTAGGCTCAATTATCACTAGAGTATGGTCATCCTTCCTATCTATAATAATCATGAGATAGTCTATTAGAGGAATATGACTCTCAATGAGAGATGGATATCCAGATTAGGAAGAACATTATTAAGGGAATCCTAACCCCTCAAATAGTATCTATATTATATTTCCCCACAACAACTATAAGGAATTAACCTATTATAGGTGAATAAGAAACTTCTTTCACACCTTTTCCTCCATTAGCCACAGTTAAATAGATAAGTCTTACTACATTCTTTTAGAGTTATTTTATTACTCTTCCATCTATAGTTTCATTTCCTTTATCTCCTAATATTCCATTCCCACTTTACCTCCATATTTTGAATCCCATTAATCTCCTCTCCTATCCATTTTAGGAAAAGACCTTATTTATACATATTCATCCATAGTAACTTACAAGAGAAAGACCAAGACTCATATGTCTCCTCAAAATGTGTAACTGAAATAAATACCTACTTAAGGTCTATTTATCATATGAGGCCCTCTATATGAGTAATTAGAAGAGTAAAATTAGGAATCAAAAGGAAAGGAAATGGATTTTATCTAAGTGTTAGATAGTGATGAATAAGTAGAGCGGTAGACTGAATAATAATTATTGTCAGAAGAGGACATAGAACCTAAAGAAGACATAAATGTTTTTGATGAAATAAACAAGGAAGAAACTAAATTTGAAGATACTAAAATATTATGATAAGGTGAAGAGTGAGAATTAATTAAGATAATAAATGTAGAAGCTAAGGAATAAGTGGCATAAGGAAATAATGATTCATCATCTACTAAGTTATTATAAGAAGATAAGACATAGGAGTTAGATTCTAAATATATATCAAAATAAGCTCCTAATCTAGGATTTAATGATGCATTTAACACCACAACTCCAAATTCATAACCTAAATATACTCTTACACAAGCATCCACTGTATTAGAGACACCAACTACCATTCAAATCAAATATTTTCTTACTGAAGAAGAAAGGCAAGTTTTGAATAAGGTAGTGTCTTCCCTTACCCCATCCATTACAATTATGAGTACTCACATAGTCAATATGTCATATACTATTTCATATGCCATATCCATTTCTCTATTTGGATCATTACATAAATATTTCTCAAAAACCAAGTCATTATATGCCCATGCTTGTATAGATCAAAATGGGCTACAAACCTCTAATTCTTTAATTCCTTCAACCATTACCTCAAAAAAGGTCAAATCTTAGGACCCTAAAATAAAGGTTCAATTTTAAGACTTGGTAACTATTTCTATTTTTAATCCTTGAGCACCACCTAGACCCTATACCCAATTAGACATATCCATCCCTTAGTCTACTCAAGCTAAGTATTGCATAATGGCAATTTTAAATACTCTTAGATAGACCATGTGTGTGGAGGAGACAACACTCCAAAGACATCTCAAGATGGATTAAGGTTAGTCAACCACCTAGTCAAGTTCTAATTCAAATAAGTGATTCAATGCTTCCTCCTATATTTTTTCCACCTATAACTTCTACACAAACTAGTCAGCCTAGGAGCAAGGAGCAATCATTATCCCTTCTTAATTCAAGGAGTCTCAAGAGTAGAAAAGGGATAGAATGGGTCTAGTATTTACATAATTACCTATGATAAGCATAAATTTTGACAATAAAAATGGCACCATACATAGGGTGAGTATGATAAATATAATAGATAGGAGAGGGGAAGAACTAATATTGATTAAAGGGAGAATTTATTTCCTTTGGCAAAGATGCAAAAAAAAACCCAATGACCTTGATAAATATGTAGAATAATTTTGTTATTTCATAGATAAAATAGGGGAGGAAATGAAATAAATGTATATAATCTAGGAGTAATCCTAAAAAATACTACTCCAGATCCAAATCATTTAGACCCTAATAAATATAATATAAATTTTAGAGTGTGGCAAAGAAGTTATATGACATTCTAAACATTATAAGAACTTCTAGGGGTGAATCTCAACATTAATGCGGAAAGGTCTTAACATTTTCAAACTAGTCAAAATAATTGAAAAAGAGGCTCAACTTCTTGGTGTCATACACCATAAATAGTTCCTACATCACTTTAACCTCATGAATATCTAAGAGAATATATGGGATTTAAACTATATGATCCTTAGGATAGACAATGCCTATAATTGACACCAATAATTAAAAGCTTTAGTATCACAGTTTACCAATCAAGAAAGAGAGGTTATATAATTTTGAGAGATAGGAGAGTCAACAATGTGAAAAATCCTATAGGGATTATTTTGAAAAAATATTTGATGTAAGTACAAAGAGCTTCTAGGTGTAAGTTAAAGGCACTATGTATTAGACTAGTGAATATATTTTACATTTGATTAATTTTTTTAAAGATAAAGTGACTAAGGCATATGCCCTTAGAGATGGATTTAAAACCTCAAAAATTGAGCACAAGATACTAATGGATGACATTATATAAATATTTAATCCATCCATGTTCAATTTTTGTATTATCCATGCTAAATTTGACACCATATATGCCTTATATGAACACCTTAAGGCTATTGAGAAAGTTGTTTCCACCACACAAATCACGACTAAAAGAATTAAACCTTAGGTGGTAGTTCATATAGTGGTAGAGACTTATATTGGTCCCACTTTTGTTTCTCAAGTAAAAATCATTGCCACATCACTATAAGTTACTACTTCATCTAGTTATCTACATAACAGGATTCAAACTACTTTAATCACTATGACAAGCATGAAACATCCTTCTTCTTTGGGTAGTGACAAGATGGCATCATAATTAAATATAAATATATATTTTTGTATGTACTCTATTTTAAGAGTGTTAATGTGGTATTTATGTATAGCCCAAAAACCTTTATGAGGTAGCCTCTAACATTTTAGGATCTATGAATAAAATTCATTCCAAGGCATGACTTCTTGGGTATTCAGTTTTATAAACAACTTGTTGGTAATAGTGGAAAGCAAAGAAATTTATTTAACATAGATGGATTGGCTATGTTGAATATAAATCTAATCGAGATAGGTTTACTGATGATGGATCTAAACTAAGGTTGGTCAAACTAAAATAAACTAAAAAAGGAGGGAAATGTTAGGTAGAAAAAGAGGATTATGGACCACACCAGATGAAAATTTTCTATACCAACACTTGAACTTGAGGTTGAACAAGGAATCAAAGACTAATTTATTTTTTATGATAGTTTATCACACCAACAATAAAACATGGTTAGGATTCAAATTGAACCACAATAAAACAAACTTAAACACATAAAATCAAAGATTATCACATTGTAAGACTGTAATAGAACATCTACAAGGGGGATTATGATTCATATGCAAAAGGAATTTAGATCATAAATATCTCAATATGAATAACCATATATTAAAAATATAATTCATGCATAACCAAAATACTAATAAACTAAAATGATATAACTTCATACACAATCCACAAGTTTATAGAAGAATCAGATTTTGCACATCAAGACTGAATTGTAGAACTTCTCAAAATTTATTATTAATTTTAATAGCCAAATTCTCCTCC
Organism: Torreya grandis; assembly: GCA_037957365.1. Taxonomy (NCBI): domain Eukaryota; kingdom Viridiplantae; phylum Streptophyta; class Pinopsida; order Cupressales; family Taxaceae; genus Torreya; species Torreya grandis. Next base: position 45,486 of record JARHVA010007479.1, on the reverse strand, counting down.
CTTTGGTAATGGGAGGATACAAGTATAAATAAGCTTTGGATAGAGAATACATAATCTCTTAATCAAATTCTAAAAATACATATCTAAAAATAGTAATGTATGCTAGTATTATGTAGAGTATACACGTAAAATAATGATTACTCAAAATAAAATTCTTCATCTAAAATATTATACATATAAGATAAATGAATTAGGAACTAACAGTTGCATCTCAACTAGTACATGAAAATACATATGTATATTTATAAAGTGCTAATCCATCATTTCTAAAAGAAGAAAACTATGACATAGCCAAAGTAGATGCCAAAGTAGGTGAAACTAAAGTTATAACTTGCATTATAATTGGAATAGGTACTAAAAATATATCTATAATATAAGTGGATATTAATGTAGGTGTGGGAGTAGTTATTAGAAGTGGGACATAGACAAGCCCAGTTTGAGACTGTGCTAGTGTGTACATGGGAAGCTAATAATTTTGAGGTGGAATAGGCATAACCCCTACTACTAAAGTGGCTTGATTGGTTTTTTCCATTTGTAGGTAAAGTTCATGACTTTCTTAGAAGTTGATATTATGGTCTCAAAATCAAACATAATTCTTTTAAACAATTGAGAAAGCTTGTCCATGAATTTATTATGCATTCCTAATGTATCACTAACATTATCATGTAATGGCTTGGTCCTTACAATTTTTTCCCTTGAAAAACTTCCCAATTACATTATTCCATCACTAGTTCAATAAATAGTGCCTTCAATATCTGCTCTAAAACTATCCAATGTTTCTTGTAGGAGGTTCTCAAAAATGGGTCTGGGTACCAATTTACCTTATGGAGTGCTCATTGAATAAATCTTAATTATTTTAGGATATAGATAGATTCCATTTCTTGGATTGTAAATTATCAAACTAGGTCTCACATCTCTTAATTTCATTCAATTAAGCTACCCCTTTTGGCAGTAATATAATTTTATGCCCAAGCAACTTCAAATGTGGTTATTAAATTTAGGTAGACATAAGCCTTATTCCTTATTGTATGGCTTATAAAATTTATTTTTCCATCTATATATATATATATATATATATATATATATATATATATATATATATATATATATATATATATATATATATATATATATATATATATATTTGTGTGTGTGTGTTTGTAATAAAAATAAAGAATGAATCCCCACTTGGGTTAAGAGGTGGAATTTATGAACCTTATTGAACCAATAGTATCAAACAGATTCCTATCTATCCCTTTTAAATTGTCCACTATCTCTTTAGGATCCTAAATAGTACTCACCTCTAGTTTCTTATGTATAGGATAATCAAAACTTTTAGACATCTATTTTATGACTCCCCAGTAGCATATAAAAAATTATATGAGTCCTCCCTATATTTTTTAGGTCTAATGGATTTATTTTATTTCATTTTGTCAAAGAGAATATGTCCTCTCTTTATTCTATCTAAACCTAATGACCCTTAACAACCATAATTTTCCTCTTCTTCTTTCTCAAGGTGTTTATCTATCTATGAAAATAGAACCTTACTATAAGTTGTTTAGTTATTAATAAATATTGGCTCCCTAATTATTCTTGTTGTAACTAATAAATACATGATGCAATTTGTTACTCTATTTATTCTATGTGCAATATAGGAGTAGTTGAGGGGGATAGTCCTAGAGGTATCATGGCCTTTAGGGAGGATATCCTTATTGTAATAAAAAGAAGAATAACTTTCCTCCATATAGTAACCTACCTTTGTATTGGTGTGTCAATTACATATTTTTCCTTCCCTATTACTTTTTTCACTAAGATGGTAGGTGACTCTACCTGGGGTTCTTGGTCAATACGCATCTCTAAATGTGTAGTCAACCTAAATGGTAGCTAGTATAGTAAAAATTGATTTGATGACCAAGATTTATAAATGTACCCCTTTACTTAGATTAGGGGACTACAAATTGGATCCACTAAAGAATGTGTAAGTTATTAGGGTGTTTAATAGGATTTTAAAATAATCAGTAACAAAAGTGCATGTCTCCCCAATAGTCATAATAGTGGTGGCAGGGACTACAATAGTAAGTTGGGTTGTGGTAGTCAAAAATGGTATTACAGCTACCTATGGATAGTTTATTTGGATTAAATAATACAAAGAATCTACTACATCACTAGTAGTTTCATTAATCAAGGGATTTTATAAAGAATGTGGACTTAGAGGACTTAAATATAAGGGAAAGATAAATGGGGTACTAGTTGCTATATTTATCATTGCAGTGATCTAAGGTTGAGATATTGGAGTTGTAGTTGGGTATGGACCCTATGTTGTGATGTACAACTTTGACTCTACCTATCCTTATGCATCCCCTTATTTATTTGATAGCATTTTAGTATCCCCTAAATTACTCCCTTTAGTTTATTTCCTCAAATTTTTGTATTAATTTCATCCCTTCTGACTAGGTGATTCCCTCTGTCATCAATTCATAATCTTCCTCTATTTTAGTAGTTTCATTAATTTATTTTGTCTCTTTTATTTTTTTCTTTAATATCCAATCCTCTTCATCACCCCATATTTTATATTCCTCCTCATTATCATAAATATACATAGGGTCTAACCCCTATTCATTATTTCTTCTCTCTTTCCTTCCTTTGGGATAAACTACTTGCCTATCCTCTAACTCCATCTTTTGAAGTGAAATGGGAGGAGTCTTGGTCTTCCTTATATATGCCATTACTAGTTTTTTAACAATTGAGACTAACCAATTTAAAGGTTAAATGGGATATGGAGGGACTTTAGTAGTAGCAGATGGTGAGGGAAATTGAATAGTTGTGGCCACTAGAGGAATGATAGGTGGTGGAGATGGTAATCCAGTGGAATAAGGTACTACTATTGGTGGTGTAAATTTCATGGTAGGTGGTGATTAATATGGATACCTAGGGGAATACGACCTCATTACTAGTGGAGATAAAGGAAGAGGAACAACATGAAATTGAGATAGAAAAGAAGACTTAATGGATGTGTAATGGTTAATAGAGGAAAAGGAAGTATGGATAAAAGTCCAGTTGATGTGATGAGACTTGTAGGTCTCTACTATTCAATTATGAGTTTAGGTCATTCCATAATGTGTTGTGGATAAGCATTAGTGGATAGGTGTATAGGGGATATTTGAGGTGTGTAAGTTACTTTTCTAATGTATGCTTCCCTAGATGTGTTTATTATTCCTACATTTATTTTTCTTCCTGAGGAGGGGGTCCATGAATAGGTCTAGAAACCCATTCCTCTTTTTCAATCCTCTTGGCATCCTCCCTAGTGATAGTAGGATCATATTGGATCCTTTGTGCCACAATAATAAATATGTTAGCCTTGCACATCCTTATAGCCACCTTTGTATCATCTTCAACATTCATAAATATGTTTACTTTCTCATAAGACTAGTGTCCATAGTTTATCCTCAGTTTTATTTCATATTTCATGATGTGTTCTTTGACATTTTTTCTAGGGTCCTGGTGTCTTAAGGGTGCCAATTTAAACTTTTAATTCACCCTAATATTTATAACCAATTGGAGTTTCTCCCACATTATGTAATGCATCATTATAATACTAAAATACATTATATGGGCAACTGATTTGTTGGCCTTCTTTAAGTTAGTATCAACACTATCTACTAGTTGGGAAATAATCTCTTGTTTAGATACTTTATCAAGCATACTTCTAGGTAGGAATAAATGAGTGAATTTGTTATTTCAATTCTAATTACTGTGCACTCAGGGTAAAAGTAATAATTTCCCATATTTATAATAGTTTTATTAATAGGGTCAAAGATCATGGGCATATTATTCCCATAGATTGATTGATACACAATGGGATAAAAAGTCTCAATCAGCCTCTTCATGTTCTTCCTAAATATATGCATGAAGAACATTGAACTCATCACATATCCTATTTTATGGGTAATCAAGAGATGATTGATAGATCTACTCATAATATGAATACACAATTGTAGTTGAAACATCTACCATGTAGTACATCATGTAGAAGTTCCTATTTGGGGAAATTTTAGGATTTGTGAGTTTCAAAATCAAATTGTATCTAATGATCTACCCTAAGGCAATTATTTTTTTGGAAGTCAAAATCATATATAGAAAAGGGACTCATACATCATTGACATAAATGATGGTTGAAAAACCATATATTATATTCAACAAGGCCATGCCATTTCTCACCCCTGGTATAAATACAAAAATTGATGTATAGGTCATCATTATATTTTAATTTCATGAATGTAAACAAGGAACATATATTCTCTTACCTCTGCAAATTCAACTAGCTCTGATCTTGACTTATTTTGATTTGTTCTTTATTCAAAAAAAATTATCTTTCTTCCAAATATCTATCCTATGTCCTTTTTAGTGAACTTATGCATCCATAATATATACCTCTCTTAGTCTCTCCTATACCTCAATCCATTATTATTCACTCACTCTTACTTTCCTTTTCACATACTTAGTCTTTATATCACCTTTCTTTGAATCGATGACTTAACAATTTGGCTTTAAGATCATTATAGTTTTCCTATATATCTATATAGGTTATCTTCATAAAATTCTCAATATATCTTATTTATTCTCCCATTAAATCTACAAACCTCTCCAATAACCCTTGTTGTATATTCTACTTCTTAACCACTATTACAGTCTCTCCTTGTAGCCTCTTTTATGGATTTTTCACCTTGTATGGTTCCATATAGATAAATATTGAGAATATTTCACCCTTTTCATATACCCTCTATGGTTTTTAGTCTCACTATTAAATTTTTTGTCTTAACTCCACTTATTCATTACTTTTCTCACTCCCTTTTAGCCTTGGATTAGGCATATTAGGTCTTTCATTCCTGTTTCAACACATAGTCTCCTTTTTACATACATATCCATATAGAAACATCTTGAAAATATTCATATATATTAAATAATATGTTCCCCCATCTTATCAAAAAAATGCATGCTTTTTCATTGGTATAATCTCTTATAATCTCATTTTAGGTTCAGAACCCCTAGAATAGGGTTCTAAGCTGACTATAGACACCCAAGAAGGATTAAAATTCTTCTTTAGAAGTTTCAAGAACTTTCATAGGATTCTGATTGATATTAAAGGTCTGTACAATTATTATGCACCTTTTTCAAATGGTATATTATCTTTTTGAGACCTTTTTTGGCTCCTTTCACATAAATATATTCTTGACTATGTTGGATACTCAGAACAAGGTATACCTGAGGGGAATCAAGATGTTGTTTTAAGGTTATAGAATGGTTTAAAAATTATATGAATAAATCTTAAAGTATGTAAGAACTATTTAATACTCTTTCAATCATCAAATACCTCCTTTTACCATTCTATTCACTCCTTTTACAAGTTACTATGTTGATTGTGTAGTTTTTTTTATTGTTACAGGATTACTACTTCTGAGAGGAGACTAGATGATATTCTAGCTTCTTTGAAAATTTTCAAACCTTTATGAAGGATTAAAAAACCCTATACATACACTTTATACTTCTTATAAATTTTTTAAATTCTCATTTACAACATTGTTCCATCCTTTCTCATTCTTCTCAGTTGGACTATGTGAGGTTTCATTGGTAACTTCATGTCTATGTTAGATTTCTCATCCATACATATAAAGGCAACTTAATACAATGTAAATAAAAATTTTAACACATAATAATCAATTACCAACATACTAATAATTTAAAAACATCTATTTATTCAAATCACTTTCCACATACTCCATTTGTTCAATCAACACCTTTGCATACTCAGACAACACATGTTCTACTAATAGAATTTTATTCAAATAAAGAAATCTATATTCATATTATTTGGGTTATATTAAATTATTTATTTTAATCCAACCCCTCCATTCTCCTTTTCCTTGACTACACATAAAATACATTTACAAACCTTTTATTTCCATATAACTACTCTAACCAACTTGTAACTCCCTCTTATATGTTGAGGAGAGTCTATAAACTACCTTAACCTTATAAAAAGTATAAAACAAAAATAATAACTCTTATCCTACCTATATGAAATGTCTAGGAATGGGATACTATAATACCTCTCAAAGTTATTTCCACTGATGTATGCAATTTATATTTTACTAAGCCTAAAGTTTAATATCTACTTAGTAACCTTGCCATTCATGAGTAAATCAAATAGTAGGTTAATGTAGGGCATTACCTCTAAATTAACTAATACATTATGAATAAAAATTTATTTGATGGATATGAGGTCATCCTTGTATCTACATTTAAAAATGGAGAGTTGATCCTTGTCCTTGTATGGCTTGATTGTGTCAACCATATCCTAAATGGCAGAGTAGTGTTTGAACTCATGGTTCTAAGCCACCAAATGAAAGGTTGTATATATGTATTTAGTTGGCCCTATAATTTATTATGATGAGGGAATTGGGATGTGATATGAGTAATCCATTTATGTTGTCTAAAAAATGATTTTCTCTATGAAAAAACTATAAATTCTTGGTCATAACAGAGTTTTAGATTCATAGTTTTCACTTGAGCTCAAAATTCAAAATACTCTTGATAACTAGGAGGCAATGTAACTAGATTGGAAATTGTAATTCAAAATATATTCATTTAGTTTTTTTGTCTTTGATAATTTAATGCATTAATTCTTTGATTCATGCAAATTAAGTGCAATAATGACATTCACTTTTTTATTTGTTTGTTCTTTGGATTTTGAGTTTCATAATACCAACTTCCATGGGTTTTACTACCATGTGGATTATTTTACATGCCTCTAAGTGCTTACTCATTTTAATATGATAAATGTCTCTTTTTCACTATGTTCATCTTGGTTTTCATGTCTTCATTATTCAATTATATGGCTTCAAAGGACATGTATTTGTGTGTCATTATTATACTATTAGTTGAGTTTTAGCTTACCATGCTTGGTATCTTTGGCCATGGGCTAGTAGGGTGATGATAAGTGGATGGATCTTATTTCTCCACTTTCCCAAGATTATATGTACAAAGGTACATGCTTATGTCACCTCTAGGCTAGTAGGATGACACATTAACATCTATCACTATTCATCTTGCTCAAAATTTTCCATATAAAGGTCATGTTGATGGCACATTTGTGATAGAATTATGATGACATGTGGATAACTCTCACTACTCTACTTACTTATTACTTTCCATACAAAGGTCCATGTTGAACACACCTTTGGGATAATAGGATGATGGCACATCAATGACTCTCACTGCTATACTTACCTAATATTATTTATATAAAATTCTATGTTGACATCACCTCTGGGAGTATGGTGATGACACATGGATCACTTTCACTACTCTAATTTTTCCAATAATTTTTGTATAAAGGTCCATGTTTATGTCACCTCTAGGTTAGTGATATGATTAAACTTGTAAATATTTTGTAGATCCACTTACTCGAGTGACTCTATACAAAAGAATACATTAACATCACCATTAGGTGACTTGTGTTCTTTACTTAAGCTCCAAGTTAGTGAAGTGATGCCATGTGGAAAGATAAAATGAGCTCTATAAGAGTCTAGGAGATACCTGAGCATATAATAACCTACTTAAGACATAACATAGATAAAGACATGACTAAATCCCAAATACATCATCTCATTTGGCCATTAAATCATACAATAAGTGTATACAATCATAATTTAAAATCAAAGGTGAAAATTAAATAATTTAGCATGGCTTATACATAACTTCTACTCTTTTATAACCTTGAGACACTCTAAAAACATTGAATTAAATCATGTTTATTTAATTAATCAAACAATGAAGATCAAGAGAGACAAACAAATCAATTTTAGCATTAGATATATTACTTAAGTTTTCACTTTTCAAAATTTATGTCATACACCTCTAGTTCAAAAGACCTTTAATAATAATATTTTATTAATAATGGGTTCCTATTTGAATTTTTAAAATGGGATGTGTGTGTTAGGATACAACAAAGAGAGATTTGGATTTCTAATTTATTTTGAGCAAGTGTATTTATATTGTAATTATGAAATTTTGGTTGGCTATTTTATTTATATTTTGTACATGTATACTTGTATAAATTATGAAATTGGAATTGTAAAATTGGACATTATTTGGAGGATTATGTAACCCTTCACAAGCTAAATATATTTTTAGCCTCCCAATTCCAAAAGAAGGAGAATTGTTTTGCCTATCAAGATTAATGATAAATTCTATGGATTGTTTTGTAAGTTTGTTTGGATGTATAATTTTTTCCTTATCCAAACCTATGATTCATTGAATAAGTTTCATCATTCATGTATTTTAGTCATGAGTTGTGTAGAAGTGTTATTTGATTTAGTTCTTCATATTTTACAATAGCTAATTTTAATACTTTATGTTTAATAATCATAATCTCCCTTTGTATATGTGTTATTGTAGTCTTAAAAATGTAACAACATTTTCCTATGAGCATTAAAGTTTACTATATTTTTCTCCCTTAGACTCTTAATTGTTTGTATATTTTGTGTGTTGACAGTAACCTGTAACAATTATTAGTGTTTTAACTACTTATCCAACCCATAGTTCAATATCCATTTTATAAGGGTTTCATCTAAATTTGATTCAAAAACATTATTTTATTCCCTACACTTCTTCCTTTTTGTTTTTTTGATCTTTTTCACTTTAGGTTAGATTCACCATCCATACACCCATCTCAAGTAGGTCTATATGCACATCATATTTTAACCATCTAAGGTAAATAACTATTTTGCTCACTAGTATTCCAATAATAAGTTATTTATAACACCCAATACCCTATAACTCATGCCTTTAAATGAATTTATTTACTGATCCCTATATATTAGAGGTTACCTTATAAGATTCACTAACATCAATAGGAATTCAATTGGCACCAGAATAAAGTCATCATTTTTATTTCTTTAAAGATCACTTGAGTTACATTAGCTATATCTAAAAGATTAATAAGTTCCACCTCTAACATTGGCCTACTATTCCTACCCTTCCAGACCCATAGAAAAGTCAGATTAGATACAGGTATCATGAAGGACCCTATACTCTTTTTTCTTCTCCATAATCATAAGAGGTTATATCGCTCCACATAATATATCCCTAACTTATCCAATTATTTAATTTCTATCCCTATAGATGTGCATGATTTACCTAGAAACCCTAAAAAATATATTCCTACATTTTATCCATCAAGTGGTATAACTATTTAAGAACATATAAAGGCTTTTAAAACTATTTTAGGGATAATTAATATAACCCATGAATATGTGGAAATCAATCCCTTTTATTTTTTAAGATATTTCTTATGATTGGTTCCTTCATATTCTATAAGATTCTATTACCTCATGGAACAATTGTCAAGATAGCTTTTTGGAACAATTTCAATAAGTCACTAGCCCAAGTTCTATATCAACATTTTTAAAGCATGAGGAGAGCCAAATGAGCCAATTATAACCTTAAATGCAATATTCCAAAATATGTATAGCCAATTTGATAATAATTATAAACCCAATGATGAATTATCCCTTAAAATGTATAAAAATTCCTTGGACTCTATGATAGTTGTCTTTCTCCATAGAGCACCTAATATCACTTCATTATCATAGTCCTATACCAAATCCATTAATATTGATAGGTATTTTAATCCTTAGTTACAAGTTTTGGCTCTACCCAATATTGGTCCTAATTTTCTATCGCTTAATCCCATTCCCAATGTTAATTAGAATGTCATTGTTCAAAATTAGAACCAATTATATACATAATTTCTTCTAGCTCATGTTCCACCTAACCAATACCTCAAATATCTAAATAATCTTGTGTTTGTGCCTATTCATAAAAATCAAAACCAATATTTGATACCAGTTAATACTTCTATCACCTAAGGTACTAATTTTTATTTTATAAAATTATAATTGGATGTTATCCAATGAATGGTGTAGAAGCTAAGAAATGAGTTATTGAGCATGTAGAAGTGAATGAGAAACACCATGGAGAAGAATACCAATCATAATTTTACATATAAAAGTAATAACATACCCTTCAATACATCTATAAAAAAACATAAATCAACAACCACCTAAAAATATGCCTAAAATAAACATTTTGTAAGCAACATTACCTAATTGGTGTTGATTCCAAAATACAACACGATATGGTGAATTAGACTGTATAGATTTTTTCACTACTTTTGAGATATTTCATAAGGAAATGGATAGGTGTGAAGGTTTCCCAAATTAGCTAGATCCACCTTATCTGACTACTCTAGGTCTTTATAACATAATAATGGTCTTTGATACATATGATTTCCCCTTCCTAGCAGAAGATGAGATAACCTAAAGGTAATATAGATGAAATAAATTCCTTTCAATAGTTTCAAAGGAACAAATACAACTTGAGGAATAAATATCCTACTACTACTTTGATGCTTCTAACCATTAGTGGTATTACTCCTCCAGATCCTAAGGTAAATAATAATCTACCTCCTCCAAAATTAAATTATCAACTACAAAGTGCATACCCATAGATCAAAAGTGGATATAATATAGTTTAATATTTGAATAATAGTAAGTCAAATATCAATCTTCATGAACTAGCTTAAATTACTAAAAAAATAAAATTATTACTCTAATGATTTAAGTAGGATATCATCCATTAACAAATCAAAGCCTACTCACACTAATGTTTTCATTTACAAGGATAAGCTTGAGGTACCACCTTTATTTCTTACTATCAAAATATTTGATAAGAATATGAATAATTATTTGGTTGACTCAGGTGCCTCAGACAATGTTATTCCCATAGTTGTATGCAAGAAACTTAGTTTGACCCCAGATAAATATAAAAGAGTGATCCTACAACTAGATAAATCTTAAGTACCATGTGTTGGAGAGTTGATAAATGTACACATATATCTTGCCTCTAAGCCACGTATATAACAATATATAGACATTTTATTCATTGACTTCCTTGAATCTTATGAATTGCTTATAAGACATGATTGGTTAAAGACACTAAATGGGTACATCAAAACAAAATTCTCACATATGTGGTTGCCTTAGAAAAGAGTAGCCAATTGGACATGAGTGGATCAAGAACCAAATATGAAGTACCTAATTATATAATGTAATGTCGCTAATATGAAATTTAACTTTTCATCTTCACATGCAAACAATTACACATTTACTACAATTCATCAACCTCATGAACAAGGATTTTAAAGTCCTTCACAATTATTGAATCTACATTTTGACAATGTTAGATCAAAGCAAGGTTTTAGTGTTGGCATACTTGTGTTCAACCAAATGGACAATAGTATATATTTTAATATGAGTTAAAATTATCATGCACCAATAATTGAGTTGAGTATGAAGCTCTAATTATTGGCTTACAATTTTTACTAAAACATAATGTTAATCAACTAAATATATTTAGTGATTCATAACTAGTTGTCAACTAGATTAGAAGAAAATATTAGTGTAAGATAGATAACTTGAAAAAGTATAAACATAGATCCTAGGATATGATAGAATCCTTCAAATCATTTAACATCATATTTTTTTCCAGAGAAGAAAATGAGATAACATATTCAGTAACAACTTCAGCTACCAACTTATCACCACTTCAGGAATATAAAATGTAGAAGTTTTTATAGAGTTGGTTCCTTGCCCTTATGTTATAGATAACATGGATAAATTCTATGTATTTAATGATTATTAGTAGATCATACATGTTATGATTAATTTTGGGTCCTTTGAATCTTAAATAATAGATGGTAAGGATTATGAACCCATGAACATGGAAGACCTAGGAAAATTGACAAATTTTGCATATATAAACTTATGAACATAGTAGATCTAGAGTAAATTAATAAAGCAAATCGCAATGATTAGATCAACATAGTACATGGTATTTTAAACTGGGAAAACCTCTAAGATGTAAAAAATACCCATGAGTGATATTTATATATTTGAGAAACTAATTATAAACCTAATAAAAAACTTCTCCTACTCACTTCCTCTCTAAAAATAATCTTCACAGTATTTGCCACATGTAAGTACAAAAACTATTCCTCATAAAAAATTGTGAGAATGAAAAACATTGATATTCATATATTTGAAAAACCAATTATAAACCTAATAAAAAAAACTTTTCCTATGCACTTCCTCTCTTAAAAATATCTTCACAGTATTTTCCACACACAAATACAAAAACTATTCTTCACAAAAACTTGTGAGAATGAAAAACATTGAGTGTTTTTTTTTATTTTTTTACAATAGGGGTAGACCCTATTTATAATATCCACAAAGGGAGGTGAATTTTGTAATGAATGATCCCATATTTTCCCTGATAAACATTTAATTATGTTGATGATTATTAAATAAATATAATTTAATTATTTATTCTCATGAGGTTTTCACCTCATGTAAATAAATAATAAATTATTATTATTATTCATTTAACTCTACAAGTAAGCTAAGGGTTAATAAATCACCACTTAGTATTTAAATGGTCTAACACTCCCCCTTCATGCTAAGTCGAGATTACCACCTTTAAAAAAAATTATACTATGTACACAATTGAAGGATTTAAAAACCTTCAGCACGCTGAACACTACCTTTTGAAAAAAAAAATTAATCCATAAAATACTCAAAAGTAAGTTTAGGCTAGCATGATCATGGGCTACATCTCATAGTTTCTCATGAATAATCACTAAATATATTTGGAGCCTTTTATAACATAAGGACCTCCATTACAAATTATGTTTTTTAATGTAGTGGGTTACAAAAGTAAAACTTCCACATGAGGTTTACTTAAATTACATAAATTCCACATGAAGTTTGCAATGCTTTAGAATTGAGAAGAAGTATAGAGAAGAAGAAGAAGAAGAAACACATGGTCATTAGGAAGTGGCATTGTCATGCACACTCCCCCTCAATGAAAACTTTGAGAGGTGCAATATTACATGAAATTGATAGAACTTGGTATCACCAAGTGGTTTTGAGAAGATATATGCCACTTGTTTATCCTAGGAAAAAATTGTAGATTTATATCATCATTGAGGAAATTATCTCAGATAAAATGCGTATGAACTTTAATATGCTTAAATTTTGGGTGTTGTGCACCTACACAAAACATAAACATATATCCAAAAATAGATTCATGATATCATAGTATGGTTATAATTAAAATAACCAAGTACATAAAAATATGATATATGCTTTTCTATGGTAAAACACATTTAAAACAATCAAGTCATATTTTAAGGTAAACAAATTCACTACTTTAATTACAAAGTTAGTAAAAAAAATAAAATTATTGTATGTAGTTCATTATTGGACATCTCCAATATTAACAAGATGAGTATCCCCAATTGTCATGTGATGTGCATACAATAATTTAGTAATAATATGATTCTAAGTTTAGCCAAACATTAGATATCCTATTAGAAATAACTCATTTTATCATTTGAGTTTTTCAAAACTTTGAAAGTTTTAATATGTTTCAACAAAAGATTGAGGCATAACCTCTCATACATCAACTATGTATAATTTTAACATAATATGAAGTAATCCAATCAAACAGATATGAGACTAAAATAAATAAGTCTAGAGATGTATAAATAGAATGCTTAGTAAAGCAAATGATGAAGAGCTAATAATATAAACTATATTTACACTTTGCATTTCATAAGATATCTTATTATCAAATGAAGCATATAAGGATGATATCATAAACAATCAAATGAGAGTATCTAAGAAATTGAAACACAAAATATCCAAACTCACTAAGCATGATCTTATTACCAAATGCAATAACTAAACATGATCATATTGTCAAATTAAGCATGATGTTATGCATACAATGTATTTCCATGCTAACTCATATGAATTGAAAATAATCATTATGTGTGTGTGTGTGTGTGTGTGTGTGTGTGTGTGTGTGTGTGTGTGTGTGTGTGTGTGTGTGTGTGTGTGTGTGTGTGTGTGTGTGTGTGTGTGTGTGCACTTTGATTTCTCATCTAAGACAAATATATTTATTATAATATAATTGTAATAAACATTTTTCAAGAGTTAAACTAAATCATTTTAATAATAAATACAATGTAAATGAGACACTATCAATATATTTAATATCTCTAAAGTAATGACTAAATAGTTTTATCAAATAAAATGAAATGCTATGAGAATACATGAATTTTTTATGTAAAAACGTGCAAAGATCAAGCAGATGTTCTATTAATAATATTCACAATAATATTCATGGATTTAGCCCATAATAACTAGGAGGAAAATTAACAGAATGCAACATTGTTCTGTCCATCTCTATAATGGTTAAATTTTTCCTTTGACCAATACAATTTTGTTGGAGTTGTGAAGTCCCTTTGAATACCATAAATAATGTAAAAAGAATCAAACTCTTTACTAATATATTCATTACATTATCAGTTTTTAATCTCTTAATAGAAAAATCAAATGCATTTTCAACAAAATCTTTAAATTCTTTGAATTTAGACAACACATCAGAATTATTTTTAATGAAATATGATCAAATCATTATATTGTAATCATCAATAAAAGTGATAGTATTTAAAGAACCATTAATAGATACACTTGTTAGGAATTAGTTACAATTATTAGCTATATTTGGTTAGTAATTAGTTATCATAATATTGTTACAATAATATTACGAATATAGATTAGAGTATATTATTTGGTTAGATATATTGTTGTGAGTTACAATAATATTATGTATATAGGAGATTGAGTATTCATAGTTATTTGGGTGATATATTGATGGAGAGATAATCTCCATGATTATAGGAATAGTTTTCTATAAAGTTATAATGTCTTGAATGAATAATATAGAAAAAATAATTATGGTGTGAGAATTAATTTATTATTCTAATTATTCTATGTATTTGAATCTTTTATACTATGTTAATTTCAAGTAGATCTGAACCATTCTTATTATCTGGTATCAAAGCAATGGATCTATGAAATATTATATGGGGTAGAGTCATTTTATTTTTGATTGCCCCAAATGATGAGAGAATTAGGCTTTAGGCAATTGAGATTAGTGTGTTTAGTTTTTTAAGTTTTTGAAATTATCTAGAAGGATTTGTATTTATTTAGTGATGTCAAGGAAAATTTATAAAAAGGGTTTAGACCAAATTCTATATTTTTTTATTTCTTTGTGGCATTGCCATTCCATGCATTTAATGATTCCATCTCAACCCAGCAATTTTTAGCAAATAGATTAATTTTCCAAATGCCAATAACATATCTCTACAACTAGATAATCTTAAGTAGGTAATTAAAGGCCTCAGTCCACATTTTAATTAATAAGTTTTATAAATTCCATAGGGGTTTTCAGAGAGCATGGGTGGTAGGGGTGTGTTTTTGGTTGGTATTGTGTACCTGGATGGTTTGATTCAATGTTCAAAAGGGTTAAATGTACCATTTTGAGTGAAGGATGTATATCCATGCTACCATGCAAGGTGTCATGGATAATACTCAATACTCTTTATAATGTCATTAATTTTCTACCTAAGTTTGTGGGATTGGTATCCTTCAAAGAAATGGTTTAGTGGTAGGGTACCTATTTTCATGAAAATGAGGCTCGACTTAAATTTATTGAGAAATAAGGAAATGACTTAGGTGGCGGCATGCTACATATAAAGAATATAAATGCACATAGATGGACATGCATAGACCTTTATATATTTGGTGTACCTTTTTGATTGGCATGGGACTACTATTTTACTGCATGTGAGCATACCTTAACTATTGAAGCATGGGAAGAATGGGGAGAAATTGAATATGAAAATAATAATGGAATGTTGGTTTTATTTATACCTTAATTAATGTTAAGGACTTTTTTATTTCTATTGGATGTCTTGCATTTATTTTCAAACTCTGGTTGGGCTCAGAATGCAAATATTACATTTCTTAACAAGTATATGGGAGCATCATATAATCAGTGTC
This sequence comes from Torreya grandis, assembly GCA_037957365.1. Taxonomy (NCBI): domain Eukaryota; kingdom Viridiplantae; phylum Streptophyta; class Pinopsida; order Cupressales; family Taxaceae; genus Torreya; species Torreya grandis. Next base: position 29,455 of record JARHVA010007479.1, on the reverse strand, counting down.
CTCAACCCTAGATTGTAAATTTTAATCTAGATGATATTTATTCTAGAGATTTTTTGGCATTATCAAATATTTGTGGACATTGGAGAGGCTTTAAGACTTTAGAGAAATGGGTACCTAGAGCAAATTTGATGGAGCTCACAACATTATTTAAATCAATTTTAAATTCAAGTCATGTTAAAATGTTTTTAGGTTTTAAATTATCTTTAGATTTTATTTTATTCATGGTCATAGTTATTATGAGTCAAATTAGTTATCCTTTCAAAAAATTTAAAAATGTTATTGAGTACAAAAATTCAAAAGTGTCATATGTTGTAATAGTTATTATTGTTTATTATCATATAGTTAAAAATGGTCATTTTTTTGTCAAGTGTGTTCAATTCATCAAAAATATTGCCATTTGTCAAAGTATTTTATGTCATTTTATCATCAAATTCAAACCCTTTATTGTAATGGATGCATTCTCACTTATACACAATGTCCAAATTAAAGAGGTTGTATTATCAAAAATGATAGAATGGGCTTCATCAACACATTTGTTGAGTAAGTAGCCACTTTTTATAGGTTGGAGGATAATAGAGGATGGAGGCTTTATACACCTCTCATTATCCACTAATGAATGGGCACTTCTATTATAGTAGTGCATATATATTATTTAACACTTGTTTGTAAGTGTGATAAATAAGAGTTGTATTTCTTATTTTTCCACATAGTGTATTACATAAATAAGGTGTTTAGGAGATGCAAGAGTGAAATTTGAATAGATGGTTCTTTCTAGTAAGTTCCTAGATTTGGTTGATGTAATTCCATTTACATGGATAGTGGTTGATTCATTTTCCCATGATGGAAGAGGTTCCCATGATTGGTTTATAGTGTTCCCATTTCTTGGTTGATGGAAAATGTACCTGTTTGAATTTTCCACACTAATTTGATTGATGTGTTATCTATAGTGAATGGTTGATAATAAGTTGATGTTTTCCTTCTTTACTTTCATTAAGTCTTATGAAACGTAAATTACCATGTAATGCCTAAGGGGGGATGTTAGAAAATGGTTAATCCTCAAATTAATTTTTTTAAATAATTAGGAGAGTACTAATTCACTATTATTTATATTTTATTAATAATTAATTATCATAATATTGTTACAACAATATCATGAATATTGATTAGAATATTTTTTTTGGCTAGATATACTGTTGTGAGTTAAAACAATAATATGTAGATAGGAGATTGAGCATACATAGGGATTTGGGTGAGATATTGATGGAGAGATAATCTCCATGATTATAGGAATAGTTTCCTATAAATTTGTAATGTCCCTAATGAATAATATAAAGAAATTAATTATGGTGTAAAAAATAATTTATTATTCTAATCATTTGTGTATTTAGTTTATTTATTCTATGTCAATTTTATGTATATCTAAACCATTTCTATTAACACATTAAAAAGGTCTTATAACATCAATATGAATCAATTATAAAGGATGTGAGGAATTTGCATCATGATTCTTATGAAAGGGGTTAGTATGTTTCTTACCATGTAATAAACTCTCACAAGTTTCATGATAATAAGGTATAAGGAGGTCCAATAATAAATTTTGAGCATACATATCATGTAAAATTTTAAAATTAACATGTCCTAATATTTCATGCCATAGTTTAGATTCATTCTTACTATGTGATGAAATAAAACATATAGAAGGAGAGAAGATATATAAACCATTTTTTTGAACACCTTCAACAATCAAAGATCCATATTGATTTCTAATGGACTAGCTATATTTAAGAAATGTTACAATGAAATTATCATTTTTAATTTTTAACATAATTTATAGTAACATTTTAAAACAATGAAAAGCTTAGGTGTACAAAAAACATCATTTATAGTAACATTTTAAAACATTGCTTTTTCTTATTTAGTTGCTTATAAAAAATAATTATCTCCTAAGTAAATTATTTTAGAGATATCTCTATAATCACATAGAATATTAGATAATCAAGTCATATGGTGTGATATACCACTATCTAAAATCCACTCATTTTCATTTGAAACAAATAAAGTAGCATATAAAACATTAACATTTGAATCATAATTGTTATTCTAATGAGGGTTTTGATTATTCTACTTATTTTGATTAGATTTATTCTCTTTTTTATTTTTATAAGTTTGATTTTTATTTCTATCCTTATTTTTATAACAAGTTTTCTCTTGTGATCAAATTTACGACACAAATTAAATTTCCATTAAACTTAGGTTTATGATTCTTATTACTAGATTTCTTATTCCCATTTGAGCCAGAAGTAGGATAAGGATTAGATTTATAGTTCTTATTGTTATCAAAAACATATTTAAGGTGAGAATTACCTAAGTATCATTCTATTTAGAATCAAAATTGGTCATAACTCATTCTTCTTAAATAAAGAGAGCAGATAAGGTGGTAAGGTCAAGGATATCTTGCTCAGTTTGATACTTAGAATTTAAAATTAAAATGAAATTTATAAACTTTTCATGAATATTAACTGAATGATAAAATAAAGCAATTTATCCTAAATCAAACTATAGTTACATCCATGTAACTGAGCTTTAATATTTTTAATTTTAGCAAGAAAATTCATAACTTTCTCATCACCTTTCATAGGTGTAGTTAGCAATTCAAGGATTAAATTAATAAAATTCAAGAAATGAGTGACCTCACACATGGATTCAAGGAGTTTTTAAGCATCACTAAGAGACTCCTAATTACCAATGTGGAGAAAGAATTCATCCTTAACACTCTACAAGATAATGGGCATAGCTTCATGTGATTTATGTTGAAAAACATTAGAGAGCTCAGGTGTCACATGTCATCCATAAGGGGATTTTTTAGTCCCAATGACAATATTCCACAACTTATGGGTCATAAATTCATATTTAACATAAATTTTTTTTATATTATAGTTATTTCCATTAAGCATTTGAGATTTATCTAAGGAAAAATGAGGTTAAGCCATAGCTTCCCTTTAAATAGGATAGTAAATAAATACTTAAAATGGAACCTTTTAGTGTAAATTTTAAATTAATTTGTTATTAAAACAAATTTGAAAGTGAAAACACACAAAAATTATTCCATTTAATGCTAGATAAAGCAAAAAAATATGAAGTATTTCCACAAAATAGGGTGTCATAAGTGTCGTAAAAATATACTAATATAAGAACAAATTTAAGAAAAATAACTTTTTAAATGAGTTTTAGAATTTTATTTTAAAATAAATAAAATCATAAGTGCAATTATACTTAATCACACAATTTAAATTCTAAATAATGTAAAAAATTGATTTAGAATTGCACAAAACTAAGTGTTAAAAGAGTCACACTCAAAATGACCACCTAGAAAATATTATTTAAAAAGTTATAAAATTAATACCAGTAGGTTTCAAAATAAAAAATGAACCATGTAAATATGTTCATAAGTTAAAAAAAAACCTAGGGATTCACTGGTTATATTATTATGTTTGACAAAATATTTACAAGATTGAATGTCAAAACAAGGTCGATAGGTCAACTAAGGTTTTGCACATGATAAAAAATAGCACATAAACCAAAAAATAGAATTCAAAAATAATTAAATTTGAAAAATTAACTTGACCAAGCCAAATTTGATTAAAATAAATTTGCTTAAAAGTTTTTGAACACTGGACCACCCCACTTTCAAGCTTATAACACAATTATAACGACCAACTCTTCTACAAGCTTTCTTGAAAGTTTACATCCACTACTATATATTTAAATATTATTTTTTCTAATTTTTTAATAATAAAATAAATAAATAAATATTTAATATACATGTAAAAAAAGTAGTAAATAAATACTACTAGTTTTAATTTTTTGGTAAATGGCTATCTCCAAAGTGGGACTCATGGGTAGCTTGCATGGGAAATTTTGAATTAAAAAATAAAATATTTTTTAAATAATATTTAAAACTATATACTAAAATGGCATACTTGTAGCTAGTTATGCCACTCTAGGTGAAGGAGATAATCTCATAGTAAATTGAATAGGCCACAAAATAATCTAAAATTTTGTAAATTTCCCTCAATCCTTGTAATGAAGCATCTGAAAGCTTTATATTTTGATTTTGCTTCTAAAAAATAAATTTTTAGATTTTTATTGATGGAGAAGCCATACAATGGTTCCCTAAATAGATAGTATCTTCAAAAAAAGTTATTTGAACCTCCTAAAGGCCCATCAAGAGGATTGGCAAGCCAAAAAGTAATATCTTTGATCCTATAAACTGAAAAATAGAGTTTTGGAAGTAAATAGAAATAAATTTTCAAATTTTTTAGCCTTGTCAAGTCATACTATAGCACATATGAGATTGAACAAAAATATGAAATCTGAAAAATAAATACTTGAATGTTCTTTAGAGTTATTGATAGGATAAGAACAGGGAAATTTAAGCCTTGAAACACCTTAAAATATTTTTAGAGGCTTTCTAAACAATTTTTTTATTTTTTATTCAAGTAGGGTGCCATACAGGTGAGCCAATGGAAGAGAATGAAAATTTTAAATAGTATATATAAGTCCTCCTTAGGCTCTAAAAATTCCCTTGGATGTTTTAATTATTTGACTCAACCTCACAGATCAAAGAAATGCTAGATTTTTTTTAAAAAAAATCTTCACTTTCAAGTTGTATTGTGTTGTACCACCTCTAAACAATAATTTATTTATTTTTTGAAACAAATTCTAGTTGTTATAATAGGGTCACATTACTTTACAATCAACTTGCCTCAATCTAGCTCTGACACCATGATAAAGTTTGTATATATAAACATATGAACATAGTAGATCTAGAGTAAATTGATAAAGCAAAGAACAATGATCAAATCAACATAATACATGGTATTTTAAAGTGGGAAAACCTCTAGGAGGTAAAAAACCATGAGTGATATTCATATATTTTAGAAACTAATTATAACCCCAATATAAAACTTCTCTTTCTCACTTCCTCTCTGAAAAATATCTTCACAGGATTTACCACACGAAAAAACAAAAATTATTCTTCATAAAAAAATTGTGAGAATGAAAAAAATTGAGTGAAAATTAAATGAAAACCATTATAAATTTTTTTAAATGGAATCGAGAGGAAACCATAGGTTGTTAGCTTTGTATTGATGATCTTTTAGGTCTCTACCACACTACTTATCATCATGGATCTAGGCAGGATTTTACTTTGTTTGCATTAATTGTTGATTTTGATCTTTGATTCACCCTCTAGGTAGTAAGAGGGTACCCTTTATTTAATGACCACTACCTCCATATCTACATCCATATATGTAGATAAAGCTAGAGTGAGAGAGCATAATTGTGGCCTTGAATTAGGTGAGGAAATTCATCTTGAAGGTCATCCACAAGGTAATTCTCATGATTTTGACTCCTCCATTACTTGATGTTATTTTAGATGTGCCCAAATTTGATAACTCCTATTATTTCTTTGAAAATTTTACTTTAATTACTTATTTTTTTGGTTGAGCCCCCCTGAGATCCTTTTAAAATATTGGGTTTACAACCATTAACAAGGCCATGGTGTGAAACTTGAAGGAATCCAAAATATTACAAAGGGATTTTTTTGTTTTGTTTTTCTAACCTAAAGCACTGCAAAGTTATTGTCAATAATGGGCCTTGGTTCATTCATAACACTTCAGTTATATTTTCTCACTAAACTCAAGACTTTCAAGTCTCAGAGCAAGCAAAATTGAAAGTCTCCATATGGGTTAAATTTATTAGCTTGCCTCTCCCCCTATGGATTTTATAGACCATCTTATAAAACCCATAGGGCATTTCATTTACCATGAGTAGACTAAATTATTTATTTCTCATCCTTATAAGAGGGTTTATTTAGAAGTGGATCTATCCTATGATTTGAAAGTTTATATTGATATACAAATTATCTCTAACTGCTTCTCTCAGTGTGTCTTGTATATCAATCTACTAAATACTTACTTTCAGTGATATTCCTTAGAAAACATGATCTAGGAGTGCCCTCTAATGGTACACAAACCCCCTCCTCCTTAAGAAAAAGGTGGATCTAAATCCAAATCTCATAATGGAAATAATGATGGTTGGACTACCATCACCAACAAGAAAAACAATAGCTCTTTCAAAGGTGATGATAGGTCACAAAATTATTCATTATAACCTACTAGCAATAATTTTTCTTTTAATTATGCTATAAAATTTGCCTTTCCTACCAAATCTTCTCCTCTTCTTATATGTACGCCGCATGCAATGGCCTCACTATTTGAGATGATACCTTTAATGCCATGATCATAACCCTCTCTTAGGGTGAGTGCCTCAAAAGAAGGAAGGAGTTTGGTCACCTTAGACCACAAATTAGTATTATGTTTCTCCTTCATCCCCTCTTTATCTCCTAAAGAAGAAGAATATATGGTACACAAGAAAAAATCATTTAGAATGACTGATTCATGCCCAAAAAACTCATATATAATAAGTTTATTTTATTGGAAGGTCTTACAAAGGATTATTATATGCACCTCAGTCATGTCCAATGATTATGTACTCTTGAAATGTTTGAGGTCTTATTAATCCATTGCATAAGTATGGATTTAGGAATAGTTGCCATTTTTTCCACAACATGAAAATTCTTTGTTTGCAAGAGGTCAATATTTTTGGCTTCTTACTTTAGATTGCAACATGAATCATATAGCCTAGGGCCATTTGTCATGCCACTGGGGATGACATTGGACATGGTGAGGATATCACTTTTTTGTCTCTATAGCTCACTCAAAATATTATTTCATGCAATTCAGATCCTACCCACTGGTTGGTGTGGACCCTTTTTGACTTTAATAATCACATTATTTAGATAGTCAATTTATACACCTCCAATGATGTTATGAAGTGAGTTGCCTTGTCAAGGTGGTTGGTCAACTCTCTCCGAGATGCTCATTGGATCCTCTATGATGAATTCAATATGGTGGAGTTGATAGATGATAAATAAGGATGCTTTCCAATGTGGTGGTGTGTTGGTGAACATGAATCATGGTTTTATATGCCCAATAAGCTCAAAGTGGTTTATTCTAATCATCAAAGGAGGAAGGATTGAATCATGGTTTTATATACCCAATAAGCTTACGGTGGTTTATCCTAATCATCAAAGGAGGAAGGATTTTGACTCCTCCTAGTTCACCCACTCTAACTTTCATTAATGAGAAGATAGGTTGCTTCAATGCCTCAATAGAGCTCTGACAGATAAGAAAGATCTTTTCTATTTTAATCCAATCCATGATAGACTAGTATCAATCATTCTTGATACCCTTATTTTATATCATCACCCTATTTGATTTAAATTTGAATGGACTTCTCCTCAAGTTAAGCCTACTTCCATGTAATTATATCTCAATATTGCCCACCTCAAGCATGAAATAATGGTGGGGCATGTTTTTAGAATTTTTAACTTGGTCCCTCAACTAGAGGGAGACACTTATTGGATCCAATGGTATTTTGATGATTTTGCTTGCACTTCCACCTTTATTCAAATTTATGGCAAACAAGCAACCATTTTCATATGGTATCTACATAATGTTATAAACCATGATTATCTATGAGCCTCATAGGAACTATAACAGGAAAAATTTAATGTCCACCTTCAAAATCAAGTGGAACAAGGGAGACATAAAATCCAAATTAAGGAATCACACAAAGCCAGGGGGCTCAACTGATAGCTTGTATGCACTGGCTAAAAATTGATGACAAGGTTTCTAAGGATTTTTTTCCCACCTCCACTCTAAGAGAGTTACTGATATAAATAAATCTATTAAGGAAGGAAACATAAGACTTACCAAACTCCTTAGAATTTTACAATCCTTTTTTCATCATTATCATGGTTTTTTCTTGGTGCAAACTTCTTCTCCAAAAAGGGAGGTGGCTCTCCTTTAATGTCTCTAGGTTGTTCCCTACAAAGTCCCTAGCTCTCAAAGAGTTATATGTGATAGGCCATTATCTCTTAGTGACCTACATGAGGATGTTAAGAATATGGTAGTGGATAAATCACCAAGAATTTATGGTTTCCCATGTGAGTTTTATCAAACTCTTTGGGACACTATTAGTCTTGATCTTCACCAGGTGTATTTTGAAGTTGTTCTAACCAATTCCTTGGGAACCCTTATAAATCAATGTAGCATAAAGTTCATTCCCAAGGCTAGTGATCCTCAAATTTATCATAAATTAGAGGCCTATTAATTTTATCAATGTCTCGTATAATATTATCTCTAAATCTCTATTTTTCAGTGTGAAGTACATTCTCCCTTTAATTATTAGGAGTGAACAAACAAGCTTCATATAGAACATGTTCAGTTTAGATAATGTCATTTTGGCTATGTTTTCTAATAAAAATCATCTATTTGTTAAGATTGATTTTTATAAATCCTATGATTGTATTGAGTGTCCATTAATTCTAGCCATGTTGCAAGCACTTGGTTTTAGCCCTAAATTTGTTCAAACTGTTAATATGCTTTTTTAGTATGTGGGCTCTTGTATCACTATCAATGGCACCCAATATTCATAGTTTCAAATTCATTGATCTATTCATCAAGGATGTACATTATCCCCTTCTTTATATGTGCTTGTAATAGAAGGTTTTATCTACCTTCTAGTTAACTATGCTTATAGGGGTCTAGTGAAAGGTATCTCCCTTAGTCTAATAGATAACTTATAAATGTTCATTTTGCAAATGAATATTTTATCACTCTCCAAGAGGAAGAATAATTAATTATAAATGACATGGATTGTCTACAAAAAATTTTTTTGGCTCCAGGCTCTTTTTTTTAATGTAGAAAGACCCAGTGTTATAGACAATCCTTGGGCCCCAAACCTCCATAGATTGAGGAATTTCAATGGTAGTGGATTCTAACAAGAGTGAATTTTAAGTTACTTGTCATTCCTTTTGTCTTTTTGGATTATCATTCTAACTTATGGTCCTGTGAGGTGCGTAGAGTTTTAAAATATCTCATTTTAGATCACTAAGCCTCTTTCTCTTGCTGGCAAATTTCAAATCTTCTCTAAAGCTTTGGTAGCTGCACATGTTTTATTTTCCTCTTGTTGGGCCCCTTCTAATGTTTCTTACAGCAAATCAAAAAATATTTTAAGATATTTTATTTGGCTTAATTCTAAGGGACATAAGGGATTCCATAGAGTTGCCTAGAACATTTGTTGTCATCCTGAGGAATCTCGGGGATTGGGTTTCCTCAATATTAAATACAAGGACTTGATCTTAGTGCCAAATATATTATCATAGGTCTCTCCAAGGATGAGGCCTAGAATATTATTCTCTACCATTATATCTCTTAGAGACTCTCATGTGGTAGAAAGGCTTGACACGGCTTAGGACTTCTTTCCCTACTCATTACCCTAGTACATGTCAAAATTAAGGGCTCCTTTGTAATTCAAATTTTATGGAATGCTTGGGATAATCTTAAGCTTCACCTTAGCTAGGTTGGTGAAGGTTTAAATAATGGTCTCTCCATTAATTCCTAGTCCCTTTGGTGGTTTTCTTGCCTAAATTTTTACAATTTTCTCTTTACCTTAGTGCCCTAGGTCAAAGGGTTATGCCTTTTTAGAAAAGGTGTTCAGGTTATCAATGATATTTTTTGCAAAGAGAATAGGGTCTAACTCATTTGGAAATAAATTTAGAACAGATATCATTCATAAACTTAGATGTAAATACTATTACATAAATTCAAGGCTCCATACCTGATGAGTAATTGGATAAAATTTGAGTCAATTCCCATGTTCCTTGGTGGAAGGATTGGCATTGGCCTATGGACACTCCCTTCACCTAATATTATCCTTAGCTATGATATCATTTACTTGATCCACAACATGTTCCAATTGATATGCTCAATATCAGATGGAATCTTCATTCTAAATATGGGACCTAGGCTCATCAATTAAGCATGGTGTGGTCTACTTTTATTAAACCCCAAAAATATCAGTTATTATGGTGCCTTCTCTACTAGGGCTTACCTATGGGAGATTAGCTCAAGAATCATGGTGTGCCTAACACCATCTACTAATTTTTTTAGTAACTAAAGATTGTTAAGCACCTTTATTATTTTTCCCACATGCATAATCTATGTGTCATTGGATACATTACCTTTTCCATCCCTTTCATCTTGAATTATTCACATGAAATATGGTTCTCTTGAGGGACTTGAATCTATTGCCTATAAAATTTAATCACATTTGGTAGATCTTTCAATCTAACATTTTTTTTCAATTTTGAAAAAGCTATAAATTATGCTTACTTTAATCATGAAGAATTAGAATGTAAATTTTATGTTTATAACAAAATTATTATTCTCTCTAATGTTTCTCTTTAGATATAAATCCAAATAGACAAGGTCTATATAGAACTTAACCAACTCTAACATTTTTGTGATCACTAGGGAAATGTTCCATATGTAGTTAGTTGAGAACCTCTTGAACCCCTATGGCATCCTTCACATCCTAGGGATGAGGGTGTGGGCCATGTCAGTAGCAATCTAGAACTAGATATAGGAGTCACTCTCCATGATGGTCACCACCTCATTGGGATTATCCTTTTTGTGTTATCTCGAGTGGCTCATCCAGATCTAGAGGTGATGGTAGGGGTTGGAGATCTCATCTCCCATCTTAGGATGGTGATATTATAGGTTGGGGTATACCTCCCCAAGGCAAATTCCCTCACCTATCTCTGGTTATTTCCTCTAAAATAAATCAAAATGAGACTTTGGAAGCTCAACAAAACACTAGTTGGAAGCCCTTACCTATTGGCGAGGATCCTCCTGCCATGGGAGGATGGGGTGATAAGCCTTAAGATCCATGGTTTGGTCCACCTCCCTCAACGTCCATGTTTGATACTACTACTTAATGTTCTCATTATTATTATTTTGACCTTGCTTTATCTAATTTGCTGGTAATTACTGATGTGATATAATATTTTTTAGGTGTGGTCATTTTTTTACCACTTTTTTGACTTGTCCCAAAGAGTCTTTTTTACCCTCAATGTGATTTTTCTTGTGGGGTGTGAATTTTCCACCCATTTTTTTGTATGATTATAATTGTACCATATCTTTTTTTAATATAAATATAGGCACTTCTCAATCAAAGAAAAACATTGAGTGTGTTTTTTATATTTTTACAATAAGGGTAGACCCTATTTATAATATTCATAAGGGGAGGTTACTGTTGTAACCAATAGTCCCATTTCCTCCCTGATAAACATTTAATTACATTGATAATTATTATATAAATATAATTTAATGATTTATTTTCACAAGGTTTTCACCTCATGTAAATAAATAATAAATTATTATTATTTATTTATCTCTCAAGGTAAGCTAAGGATGAATAAAGCACCACTTAGTCATTAAATTCTCTAACAAGAATAAGGTGTCTTAAAATTGAAATATAATTGTATACCAATAAAATGGTCTCATTAGAGTGATATGTTGACATGGAGCCACAAGCCCAAAGTCATAAATATTCCAAATCAAGTGAATCATATTTTACTATAGATAATTTGGGACATGATTAACATCTTGAGTATGTCAATATTTTCCTAATTTTCACTAAAAGTGAGAAAAAAATTTGAAGGGTCTACTCAAAGAATATAAGGATGTGATAACTTAGACATACAAGGATATAAAAATATTTGATCCCAGGGTTATCATGCACACTATTTCTTTGAAGATGGAACACAAGCCCTTTAGGTAATTTAAGAGATTACTAAATTCAATCTTAGATCCCCTCATTCAAACATAAGTTTAGAATTTATTGGATGCTAATATTGTGTTTCCAATCAAGCATTCCACCTAGGTTGCTAACCTATTGCCTATCAAGAAAAATAATGGAGAAATTAGGTTATGTCTCAACTTCAAGAACCTAAGCAGAGCATCCAAAAAGGATAATTATCTTTTACCCTCATTAGATGAGGTTATTAATATAGTCAATGGGTTTTAAATGATGTCCTTTCTAGATATATTTTTAGACTATAATCAAGTACTACTAGAAGTATAAGATAGAATGAAGACCACTTTTACCACCAAGTGGGCCACTTTTACATATAAAAGGATGCCTTTTTAATTGATTAATGTAGTAGTAACCTTACAATGTGCCATGGACTACATTTTTAGGTACTTGTTAGCAAATTCATCATCATCTACATGGATGACCTCATAGTGTTTTCAAATAATAGAAATGATCATGCAGATCATATATAGGAGGTATTTGATAGATGTAGAATATATTGAGTATCACTAAATATAAAGAAGATTATCTTTGGAGTCATTGAAGGATAAATATTAGGTCATGACATTACCAAAGATGGAATTTCTATTGACCCAGAATGAATCTAGGCCATATTGAAGATAACTCCTCCTAACAACAAGAAAGAATTGAAATCTTTCTCTAGAAAGATAAACTTTGTGATAAAATTCATTTCTAATTTTTCATATATTTTTAATCCACTAAATGCAATTTTGAATCAAGACACCAAAATAGAATGGATAGTTGAAGCCAAGAAGGCATTTTAGGATATTAATATTGTTATTGCTCAATCTCCAATTCTAATTAACCCTAATTTTATTAAGGATTTATTTATTTATTTTATTTAGAATGCACTATAGAAATAGTACTCACATAAAAAGTAGATGATAATGAACACCCAATTATCTTCATGAGTACTAATCTAAAAGATGCATAGTTTAATTATTCAATGATAGATAAGAAAATGTGTGCACTAATCAAAGTTGTGAATAATTTCAAGCACTATATTCTTAGGAATAATACATATGCCATTATTTTATAGCCAACCATCCAACTCACATTTATCCATAATGAATTAGGAGAGATAAGAATTAAGTGTATGGCAACACCATGATAATTTTATCTTAAAATTAGACCAATTAGGATGTTGCATGGCCATAATAATCTAGCTCATGAATGAGATAGATACATGCATTCATATTAAGTAGCTCAATGAAACACAAGTAGTTGGTGGTGAATGTTATGTTCACATCATTCACTACTTAATCATAGGTACATGTCCCTTTGAGTTTAATAAAGAGAAGAGGTGAGCCCTTGGGCTTAAATCAACTCACTGCATGGTAAGTAAATGATTCTTGTAAAAAAAATTATGAAGGCATGTACTTGAAGTGTGTTTCAAGATAATAATCCATGGACATCATAAATAATCTCAATCAAAATATAGGTAGTGGGCATCTCTCAATATCTCATAGAATATTGATAATGGGATACTACTTGGCTACAGTTTTTAGAGATTCTCATAATCATATTAGGACATTTCAAGAATGTTAGGTATTTAAAAAAAAGGAAGTGCATGATGCCATAACTTTACAACTAGTCATTAAGGGATGACCTTTTTCTCAATGGGTCTTGACTTTTTTGGAATGATCAATCCAAACTCATTGATAGGACATAATTTTATCCTAACAACCACTAATTATTTTACCAAATGGATAGAGGTTGTGGCTACCAATAATTATATAGCATAATATGTGATCAAAATTTTAAAAGAAAACATATTGACTTGATTTATGACTCTAACCTCTTTGGTCTATGACAATGGTATAAAATTTTAGTTAGTGTAATTTATATAATGAGCTCATGACAACTAGATTACAATAAACTTTTGATCAAACCATTATTAATAATGGAATGAATTTATTGATTTTACTAACAAAAACTTGATGGATGCCATTAATAAATAAACATAAGATAAACCCATAAAATGGAAAATACTACTAAAATATGCATTATGGGCAGACATGATAAGACATAAGCAACCCCTAAAATCCTCACATTTTCTATTAGTGTATGGGAAAAAAACATTTTTTACCACACTCTTAAACTACCAACGTATTATTTCACGCAATATTACATGGGAGAAGATGAAATAATCCAATCTAGGATACTCAATATAGTCTAAATGGAAGAGCCCAAAAAGAAGCATTGCATAACTTTAAATAACACCAAGGCATTGTTAAGAGGTGGTTTGATAAGAGATCCAAGATCAAAGGTCTTAGGATTTCACACCTAGTGATTATACGGGATAAGGCATATGAAAATAGAAGGAAACATGATAAGTTTACTCATTTATGGATTAGATCATATTAGGTCTCTAAAATCCTAGGTAACAATGTTTTTCATGTGAAGGACCTCCAAGGTAATGACCTCACTTTTCTAGTCAATGGATAGTTTTTGAAACATTATTTCATCACTGATTCAACTAAATATGCTTCTTAATGATTGAGTTCAAACATATAATTAGGAGTGGATTAGGTTTGTTTCTTTCTAAAATATATTTCCTAATTTTTTAGGTTAATCTTTCCAAGTTTTCTTAGATTAGTTTCTTATTTTCATCATTTACTTTCATAGTTAGTTTTATTTCTTTCTATATTAATTTTCTTAAAATTATGAAAAATTCCAATCAATTTATTATGTTGGAATCATGAAATACCTACCAAAATAAAGGGGATGACTCAGTAAGTACATAACTGGCATTCACTAAGATTTATTTTGGTATAAATTTAAGAGCTCTCAGGTCATGGTATGTGTTATGACTAAAATAAAAAAATTGTCTTGAATGAATAAGTTCACCATGTATCTAAAGGTTACTTTGATATATTCATATAAATTTTAGAAATACTTTTCATTTTAAAAGATCAACTACATTATTACATGATAAAACTTGGATGAGAGAGAATAAACATTGAGATGGATATATGCTAACAAGGATGTATTGATAAAAATAATTTTTATTATACATCCACCCAACTAATGGTGGTTCTCAACACCTCTTCCATCTATGTTCAAAACAAATCCTACAAATCTAAAGAAAAAATGTGATTCAAGTAATCTATATTGGGGATATGGATACCTGGATAATAGTAGAGTAATGCTTAGAGTGGAATAAGAGGTATATATGTCAGGGATATGAATGTTTAACTAGCAGCAAAGTAAGACCAAGGCTTCCCTTATTATTTTTATAACTTAGTAATAAAAACAAAAATATAGTGTTCATCCATATCTCTATTAAAACTCTCATAAAAAGGAGTAAATGAATTCCATAAAATCACACATAGATCCTAGGAATGAAAAAGGTTAGTATGTTTCATGAGGAAGTTGGAGTCTCTTTCAGTTAACTACTCTATTTATTCTTTTCTTGTAAATATTATTGTTCTATTAAAATACATTAATTGATATTTTAGGTTATAAAATACTCTAGAATATTTTCCCACTAAGTCTCTATCTATTATACCCCAACACAATCCATTTTCAAAATTTAAATAGGGACCCATTATTGCTGAAAATATTTATTCATGGTCCATATCAACCTTAGGAATTCTAATAATGATCTAGTATACATAAGCCTAAGGTTGCTCTCAAAATCTAGTCTATATTACAAAGTTATAAAAGAAAAAATAAAACTAGAGATTGAGCATCATTCATGATTTATTTACCACCTTTAATTCATTTTCTATTTTGAATGTTCATTTAAAGTTGGGTTTTGATTTAATTGATTAATATGACTAATAGAAACATTTGAGCATCTTTAATCTTTAATGTGTAACATCTTGTTCCTATGCTTCAAATTTTGATTCCCTTTACTTGTAGTCAATCACAGTTATAAAAAAATAAAACTCTAAGTCATTTTGAGTCTCCCCATTTCTAAGATCATTCCACATGGAAACATATTTTTCACTCTTTAATTTTGGCTTTCAATACATTCAAAGTTATTGAGTGTTCATGAGTCATCCACATATAAAAATATTATTAAATCATAACTCTCTCTTAGTCTTCATGAGAATTTTGAGTCTTTCAAGTTACTAAAATATTGATATTATGCCACATGGTGCAATCCCATAAACTCAAAACCTATACTATCAAGGCAAGTTCAATACAATCAAATTTCATGAGTAGTTGAGTATAAGATATCACAATAGGTGGCATAATCTCATTCACTAAGGACCTATTATTTGCACATATAATACCAAAAATTAATAATTCCTTGATTTAATGAAAGCCATCCATGTGGAATGATCCATTTTACATGGATCACAGTGAACCATAGTACATGGACTTATCTTTTATGTTTTTTGATCAACATAGATGATTCATGTGTCCCAATCTCATAATCTTGGATCTTGACATTCAAATGTATAACACTAAGTTTTTATTTTCCATGAAATGTTGAGATCCATCCACATGGCATGATCTCATCAACTCAGAGCCTATCAGTTGAAGGTACATTGTCATAGTTCTATTTTCTTTGGATTCTTGAGAGTCATCCATGTGTCCTTATCTCATAGTGTTGGGATGTTTTAGGAGGAAAGTACAAATAAAAATATATAAGTATCCAAAGAGATGAGAGTCATCCATGTGTTTTATTCTTATAATCCTAGAGTTTAGCATTCAAAAGTTCAATGTCAAAGGTCTATGAACCCTATATCCTCAAGATTACTCCATATAGCACCATCCTATGCACATGGTGCCTATTGAAAATAAGTAAATAATTTATATTTTAAAAATATCATATCCCTAAGATAGTTACAAGTGGTAAAATCTCATTAATTAATATCTCATTGAGCATACAAATAATAATTACAAAAAGCTAAATATCCCTAGGTAAATGAGATCAAAAAAAGTGTCACAATATCATAGATACATAGCTAGAATGTAAATTTAAGAGTTGATATCTAGTAAAAGGCTATACATGGTAAATAGATAATTTTTCAATCATTCATGGTGAACAAAAAGATACCACATGGCAAAAGACACCCACCAAAAATGACTTATAAATTTTAAATCAAAATGCGAAATAGAGATAAAATCCATTGTTACATTAAATTCACATGAATTGGAATTCAAGTCTCAATATTTAAGTGATATAGGAAAAATATTAAGGATATAAAATCACTTTTTCATTAATAATCCAACTACAAACTATGAATTTGAGCCACTAAATTATCAAAATTCCTAATTTTATTGATAGTGAATTTGTGAATCAATCTAATCAGCTTACCAATGGCTTCCTCATCCCAAATAGCTAACCAACCTCCTTAATATTTTATCATATGAGGGATTAATTATTTGGACACAATTGTTGATGCCTAAAAGTGTATCATAGGTGGTTCAAAGTGTTTAAGAAATAATTCTCATTTATAGATTTCAAGAATCCATTGCATGAGTTATAGGTTGTGATATTTGTGATATCTTTGGTAGAAAAATGACAGAGCAAATGAACTATTTCACAAAATTTATAATGTAATTATTTGGTTTTTGGGAGAAATTATGTCCTAATAGCTAACTTGTAAAAATGTAAGTAATCTAAACTAAGTGAATTTAATTAAGATCAAAGTCTAATTCTAATTATAGACTAAGATGGATATTCAAAATGAAACTAAACTAAAGTGAATTGATTAAAAAAGGAACAAAAATAATGGTAGGGTAGAGAAGAAAGATGATTTTGATCTTCAATCTAGACATTATGACAAAGTTTAAATTTCATCCAAACATGCACTTAAAGCCAATGTATGACATGAAATAGCTTAAGCTCAAATCCTATCACACATCAATCAAACATCTAAGGATAGCATCAACAAATTCAAATAAGAACTAGATTCACTTTAAAGATTAACTCCTAAAAATAAATTGCATAGGCACACCTACAAGAAGAGCAAATAAAATGAAATGAACCTAAGATATTTCAATCAATCTAGCATTAACACAAATTGACAACTCTTCATTTAAAGTATGTACATCAAGAATCCATAAGAACCATTCCAATCTGAAAATTAGACCAGACAAGTGAGAGAGAAGCCATAATAGCAATCACATAAATGAAATGAGACAATCCTTTCAGAATTCTCTACTTGTATTAATTACTCCAAATTTGCACCAAGTTTCCTTCCTCAAAACTCCCCCCTTTTACAATTGACAATACCCCTTATATATAATATCAAGGAGGTATGTTAATCAATCATGTCAAGTGATAATTGTACAAGTGTCTAGGATAGATTTCCTTCTACAATGTTCTAGAAGTAGACACTTTCTAAAAGGACTAACCTATAAGCAATGTTATTTACAAATTTGAACATGTTTTTACAAAAGAATATTCCTTTTCAAAAAATACATGTTCTTATATAAGGGAATATTCCTAAGTCAACCAATTTAACTTTGGGGCTCCTCTATTGTTTTAGTCTTTTGTTTGTCCCATAGGATCTTCATTATTTTATCATGTTATCCATCAATCAACTTGAGGGTGATGATAGGTTCCATTAAAATTTCATCTTCTTCATCCATTAGGCCTCTGAATACTTTTTTATTCCTACCTAAATGTTCTTTGATTCTCTAAGCATCACTAATATTTTCTTCATCTAATAGGATCATGTAATAGTATATTATTGTCTACTCCTATTTTTCCTTAGCTTTGATTCTTTATTTCTTTCATGACTTGATTATCCTTGTGATTGAATTCATCATCAATGGTTAATCCAATATGACTGAGTGTAGTTGGGTCTATGATCAAACTCCCCAATATATGCATCATTATAATCTCTAACCATTTGTCATCCTTAGAAATATCTTTTAGGCTCTTGGTCCATTTACTCAAACCCTTGATCTTCTCTATCAATATGACCATATCAGTATTCAAATGCACTAGGCTAACTATCCTAAACCTAAGAATATGGTCTTTTATCAAAATATTGATCAAGTCTTTCACTTTGTTGCTTGAGTCCTATCATTGAGTTACTTAGTTTATGGCCATATTACTTTTCTAGCTCACCACATTGTGTTTGGATTTTATTGATTTTAAAGAATTAAGCATATCATATAAACTGGATTCAAACATTATGATCATCTCCCAAAGAATAAACCAAATAGATTGATCTTTCAAGTTCTTCCTTTGTTGTTCTAATCCTTTGATAGTTGCTTATAGCTACTTTGACTATGTTTGAGCTAATTCAAGAACATCCTCCTCAAAGATTGGGTCTTCACTAGGCTTCTATCCTTATTGCTAACTCAAAGTAGTTAATGGATCCACTTTTTTATACACCATTTCTTCACCTCCTAACATGACCCTTTTCTCTATCAACCTTTGTAAGCCAGTAGTCTATAGGTCAAACTAACCCAACTAAGGACTGGGTCACCTATGGAATAGGGATCTTCATTTGTGATGGAGCTACTAAACCACTTGGTGTAGCTAGTCTCCTTAATTCCTCTTACTACAATGTAATGATCCATGACTTAAGCTCTTGATGCATAGGAATGTTGATAGCTTTTATCATAGCCTAAAGATGATGTATATTAGGCATTTTATGCAATATAGGTTCATACAAGAACCATTATGGAATGGGTGGACCATATAATAAGTTTTCTTCACTAAATAGATCAACTTCACTCAAGGGAGTAGTGAAAGTCACTTTGGGTATTTTTATTTTGGGAACAATGGCTATTTCCACCTTCTTCTTAGGGGTGTCAATAGGAAAAAAGTCCAATACTTTCTCTTTTTCATTCTCTTCCTCAAACCTTGTCTCCTCTTCCTCATTTGAATATATGTATGTTATAAATAGCATATTCAATACATCCTCAACTAACTCTTGAGGGTCTATGGCTATCATATTAACTTTTGCTTGATCTAATTCATGTTCAACTGGTTTGGAAGGTTTTGGAGTTGATGAAGTAGAAGCAATATCATGTGGCCTTTTCTCTTCAATTTTGTACTTCACTTGAAATTCTACTTTTATATTAACTGATGGAGGTCTAGAGGATTCAACACTAATCAAATGATATTTTTTGGGTCCAAATTACCATATATCATCCACTTTTAAATTTATTTCTAATATTGACTTAGGCCTTAGGTTATGTTCCTTCAATCTCCTAGTCACTTCAAAGTAGGATAATGCCTTGGTGTAAATAAGGTCAAAGGAACCAAGCTCATGTTCATAGGCTACATTCAGTATTCCTTTGAGTTTTAAATGCTCCTTAACTTTCCCATAGGGGTCTCACTATCTAAGTTTATTAATTTTTAGATTAAAATATGATCTATACTTGGATTTTGCCTCAATGTGATCCCATTATTTGAATGTTTTCTTTCCAATTATCGTAGGGAGGTTGTGAAGGAGTTCTTTTCTCTTGGTCTTGCATAGGCCATCAATACCATGGAATGGCTGATATGCAACTTCTTGTTAGTTAACTTGTTAGGAACATGGATAGGTATCTTGAGAGGAGAATTTTGTATCCCTTTAATTATTATGACTATACAGTCTAGATATAACCATATATTTCCCATAGATTCAATAGATTTAATAGTTAGTGGGCTAATTCTTATCATTTGGATGCTAGTTATAGACTAAGTTAAGGAAGGGTAGACATAATCACATATAAATTAAATTTGATTCTTGTATTTGTATATGTACAACTTAGAGTAACATTTGGAAACTATTTGTTTCATTTTGGGACCATTCCCTTTGATTTAGAATATTTTTTATTGCACATAAGGCATCTAGGAGGTAAGACATCATGAAAAATTGAATTTTACATAAGTTATCAATGAGATTCTAATTATCTCACCTAATAGGGGGACCATCATTTTTTCAATAATGAAGTAAACTATGGGCACCCATACTATATTTACATAAGCTATGGTTGCATCTCCACACAGCCTATTCAACATGGTCATTATCATCCTAATTTTAGGTCTAATTGGTTGATAGTAATATTCTTGCTAAGGTTTAAAAATACTTGGTTTCCAAAATCTAGCCATATGGTAAGGGTCTCCATCAATTTTTTTCCTTAGCCTAGGAATTGATAGAGGCTAGGCCAATTTAGGGTTTGGGTAGTTTTTAATATGACTCAAATGTAATAGTATAAATATAAGCAACTTTTCTTAGATTATTTTCATTGATTAACATCCCTTTATCTATCTTAGCATCTTTAAAAATGAGATCAAGAATGTCAATGCAGTGGAGTACCTAAGGTTCACTACTACATAATGGAGACTAGTCATTTGAATTACAAAAATATCATTGTATATCCTCTTTATTGATAGATTCTTCCCCTCTTCCATGGTAATGGCTAATTGATTCTCTATTGTCCAAAATAATTTCAACTAATTATTGTCTTATGAATTTAAAATAGAGGCAACAAACTCAGTATCCTTGAAAATACATCCCTCAATATTTATTGTCAAATATAGTTCCACATCTTCCTTTGAAACATGATTACATGTCACCATTAATGAAACTATGTAATTGTATATAATGGTTCAACCTTATCTCAACTCCATTATAATGGATATGGGGATAATCAGGTCAATCTGTATGCTTAGGGTTTTTCTAGAGGTTTATGTAGAGCTTCAATGGTGACAATGGAGTTTGAGTTATGAGCTTCATGCCTTAGATTTTTTTTGGATTATTTATTTATACCTTTCATGTTTTTGGGTCCAAAATATCTTTTGATGTAACTCATCTTGCTCATATGTAATCTTCATGTCAAACTATTCATTCATTTTCAGAATGTGATCCTTTGTCCTCTTGGGATACATGTCACCATATTGTACAATCCTGAGGCTTGATTAAATATGCTATGTCAATCTGTATTGGAGTCTATATTCCTAAATTTTACCATGGACCATTGATATTGACTTGAACTATTGAGATCATGCCACTTGTTATCTCCATGGGTATTTTATGCTCCTTAAAAACATAGACCATCACTTAACACTTTTATGTCATGTGGTATCTTCTCATTAGATCTAAGTTCACTAAATTATCAACTCTTTTATAGCCTTTGGATCTCAATCGAAGAGGTTAAACACAATTGGCTAATCTCTATTTCATTTATCATGGTTATGACATGTGTTGACACCATGTTCATTCTAGGTTCTTTGAAAAGTATTCTTTCATATCATGCTATTGGATCTCCTTTACATGGATCAATGTGCTCTATTGATCTCAATCCACTTGATCCTATTAGGCTAAATTTGGACCTTTGATTTTGAGATAAATCATCAAGATCATGACACTTGTCACTCTCATATTCCTCCATAGAAACTTAACTTATTGAATTTACCCCACATTATTGGATCTTCATCATATGCTTCAACACTCTCCATTAATTTCAATCTAGGAGGTCAAACATGATTGGTTGTTCTTCAATTCACTCTACTTATTGACTCTTCACTCACCATAAGATCTTTGGGCTTATTTCAAGATGGTGACACTTGTCATTCTTTCACTTGATATGAGTTCTTTGAAATTTTTACCTAGGAGGGTGCCTACGTATCGTCAATATTTTACTTGAGCTTTGAGATATTTCCATGTGGTACCCTTGCATTGATTCATTCCTATGGTAAATGAAAATAAACTAAGTTAGGGCTCAAGTAATATAAATAAAATTAGGATAAATTCCTAGCCTAAGGTTTTAGTTTTATTAATAAATATAATTATGACTTTAGGATAAAAATTTATACTAAGTTTAAAATATAGTAAAATGCTCCCATGTTTAATTGGTCTATGTGAGAAATGAATTAAACTAGGTGGGGGTATCAGGATATAAAGGACCTAACATAAATTTTTTAGACTAAGTTTCTAGTTGTGTTGATAAACATGAATAGAACCTTAAGATGAAAAATTAAACTAAGTCTAGGACATAACAAAATGTTCCTGCACAAATTTGACTTGTGAAAATTTGAATCTTATTAAGAAGACCTATGCTAAAATATATTAGACCAAGGTTTTAACATGATTTAAACATAGATTCAATTAATCAATAAGAGACAAAGGGTTAATCAGAACAAAGGGTCAAATTAGAATTAATGTATAAAATCATGGATACTATTCACATAATTGGGACTCCATTGAACCTACAACACATACACATGTAAGTTAAACATTAGTACTGTTAGATCAAGTCAAATAAGGACAATATGTTGACATACCAATGAAAGCTGAAGCAAACATGATACTCAATAATGCAATTTTGATTAGTTAAAATGTCATTTTATAACACAATTTTTAAAATTGAACAAGGGTCCTCATTCTTCCATAATGGGGGTATGTTAACCTCAATAGTAGTATTTTATAAGGGATCATTATCATTCCATCATTACTTAGATATTTGGGATAAGATAGATAACATCGAGGCATATTTATCCTAAGACCAATTGGAC
Source organism: Torreya grandis (assembly GCA_037957365.1). Lineage (NCBI taxonomy): Eukaryota > Viridiplantae > Streptophyta > Pinopsida > Cupressales > Taxaceae > Torreya > Torreya grandis. The sequence continues at coordinate 6,225 of JARHVA010007479.1, read as the reverse complement.
AAATATAGGGGAAGATAAAAATATGACTTATTACTAGTCAAAATAATAAGGTTTCACAATGTGAAAGTGAATCTAAGGTAATACCATGCATGGACTTACCTCAAGATGTATTTATTCATTGTAATATTACTAGAGATTTATTGCACTTTATGCTTCATGAAAATGTGGTAACCTATAATTATGGGGAGGCCTTTTTGTTGTAAGTGTACTCACTGAGAGTGGGGGTGAATTAGTGTCTTCAAAAACATTCATTTAATTCCACTTAATCATACATGAACATCTAGCAAATCATATGCAACCATACAAGATCATGAAACAAGATAGAACATTACATATGTTGGAAACCCTCAAGGGGGAAAAAACCCATTGATCTATAATAATTTAATACATTCCTATAAGATAAAACCAATCTTTAATGAAGCACCAAATCCACATGGAGCACCAACCCTAACTAGTCAAGTACCCACTCAACTACGCTTTAGCAAGCACCAACATGCAAGGAGGAACCAACATCCTAGATGAATCACCACAAAATTATCTTCTTGAAAATTTTGATCAAATTTAGAAAACCTTGTTTCTCACACAACATATGATTATCACCTTCTTTAGCTCTTCTTACTCTTTTATCTCTCTCAAACTATCTTCTAGCCTTATTCTCTCAACTAGGTCTCTTCAAGATAGATTAGGTCACAAGACCTTGATATTCATCTATAATACCCATGTTAAATCTTTGTGATATTTTATATACACCCCTTTGATGGTCTATAATACCTCCTTCATCTCTTCAATGCACTATTTTTTTGCTTACACTCTCAAAATCTCTAACAAGTTAATTAGGCATATCAAGCCTTGATATTATATAATCCTATAGATCACACACCTCTTGGTATGACACACACACTTTAACACTTTTATTACCCTTAAAATAATTATTTTAACACTTTTCATGCATGAATAAATCATTACAATAGGTTGGTCTATAAGTGGTCTAGTTACATCCTTGATTTATAGATCCTAATCCTTGTAGGCTCACACTAAGAATATCATGAGTGATCTAATGCCTCACATGAATTCTCAAGTAACCTTATAAATCCATTAATTCTTTTTTGTACTTATCTCACTAAACCATCATACTCATGCCTTCTCACAAGGTCTCTTCATGCTATGATTTGTGTTTTGACTAGACTTATTAAGCACTTAAAACTTGACAACTAAACTTAAAATACTTATGAAAGTATCTACACTATTATTTAATGATCACATAATTCCAAACAACCTCTCACAATCTTGTTTGTACTTCACCAAACTTCACTATGCACACCTTCTCATAGGGTCTAGACTAGGCTTCTCAAGACACCTTGTACTCAAGAACTGGTACTCAAACATGCTTACCTCAATGATATCAAATAAGGACACTCTTCATATAACACTCTCACACCACTATAATAATATATTTTTGATAAATATTCTCTCATGACCTCATACAAACCTAGATCCTTATAACTATGCTTTAATGCTCACTTGACCATCATACCTCTTTGTGATAATCAAGACACACAAGATGCAACAACAACCTCATTGACATCAATGACAATCTTAGAGACATCAATGAAAACTAAAAACTCACCTTGTCACATACCTCAATGATCACTCACCATGCATCTTCATAATAAATTTTGACATCAATGCCAAAATTTAACAATTAATGACAATGCTCAACAATCTCCCCTTTTGTCATTGATGGTAAACACACTCAAAAAACTATGGCAACCACTCTTGAAAGAAACCATCTTCCAAATCTAGATCTTACCTTTTTTCCCATTTATTATCTTTATCCTCCTTTGAAAATAATGATAAAGGGTCACCTATAACTACTAGAATCACACTTTCTCCCCCTGAGTTGATAGTACCTGTCAACAACACTAGATACCACACAATATTTAGAAACTATGCCAACCACTCTCAAAAACTTCTCTCAATAAAGTCACTTTTGCCTTATTTTGAACTATCTTCCATTTTTAGATCATTCTCCTAGATGATCCATCAAAAAATCAACAAATATAATATATGAATTATCTCAGACATATGCTCGCCTTAACTCTATGCATACCTCTAATTTGATATCAAAAGAAACCACTCTCTTGACAAAGAACTCAAAGCTGCCAAGATCCCACTTATACCAATCATATATCCTTTAAATGAACTAGGAAATCAAGATCACTTACCTTCCTTGACATGACTAAAGAAGATCTAACTCTTGATTTCACACTAGTCTACCATACCCTTGACACCAACTATAGAATTATGGAATCCTTCTTTATATTCATAGCTCAACACATGAGTCAATAGGACTCCTAAACCATCCTCATATTCCTTAAATAATCTTTAATCCAATACCCCTTCTTAACATAGATCAACCTCAACTACACATAAATAGATACCAAAATCTTACCTCTCATATACCATTTCATTACATTTTAACCTTAGATACCTAATGTCAACCTTATATCTCTCATCATGATACCTAATACACTTCAAAACTCATGATTATACTGATAGATTAATGTATCCATAAATCTTAATGGAGTCACCCTTTTCATAGGGCACTAAAACACCATGAACTCAAGAGATTCCTCGATCTCCAATCCACTCTTTTCAACCATCTTGCAATCATGAGGCTGATAGTCCCATTTTAAAATATACTTAGGTTTGACTAAAACATTTAACTCATCCACCTTATCATCCTTCTTCTTCTCTTTTACTTCCTTATCAATATATGTAGATAACACATGTTCTTGACATTCCTTCACATTTGATCCTTGCTCTATCTTAGCAAATAGTCCATTTTGAATAGTAGATTGATCATGACTCACCTTGACTATTTTTGGTTTACATACAAATTTTTATCCCTTATCATGTAATTTATAAGCTCCATATACCTTATTATGTCTTGAGTTTATTCTAACTCTATTAGGATCAAATCTTTCAATGTGTCCCACATTATGACAACTTTAGTAAACAACATTACTATTCTTAACTCTTAACTGATCACTCCTCCCATTGTCTCATGACAACTCATCCCTTGAGACCATTCTACAATCATTTGATCTATGACCAAATATATGACAAGAAAAACAATAACCATTGAGAAAATTTGAATACCTTATTGCATTAGACTACTTGATTAGTCTCTTCATATTGACTTTCATGTTGGTGCTCTTAACTTGTTCTAGCTTCTCATTATTTTTATCAAACTTACTCATCTTGTCTATGAGTTGATCATACTCAACCTACAAATAATATATCTCTATCTTCAACTGATCATACTTAAATTATTTTGTTTTTAACTTTGTATTGACACCTTCTAACTGATCCCTGAGATCTTTGATGGTCTTCTCATCCTCTTTATCTTATTTGATCATGTCACTCTTCAGGTTACATATATGTTATTTAAGATCCTTAACCATAGATCTCAACTCATGATTCCTCTTATTTTTATGCTTCAAATCATCTAGGGAACTTATGATCTCAGCCTCAATGTCTACTTCATATTTTCCTTTTTCATTATCATAGTAGACTTCTTTATTATACATGTATTCTTGATCACTAAACATCTTATAATTCTTAAGATCACCTTCAAGATGTTATGAATAATTAAAAATACCATGATATGATACCAATTATTTTAATTATAATCACTAAGAGGTGGGATGAATCAGTGTCTTCATAGACATTCATTCAATTCCACTTAAGCATACATGAACCATTCATACAAACGTGAACATATAGCAAAGAATATGCAACCATACAAGATGATGAAATAAGATAACCCATTACATATGTTAAAAACCCTCAAGGAGAATAAAATCCACTTATATTTTAAAATAGACTAAAATATTATAAGACAAAAACCAATCTTTAGTGAATCACCAACTCCACATGGAGTGTCAACCCCAACTAGTTAAGCACCCACTCAACTAGGCTTTAACAAGCACCGACCTGAAAGGAAACACCAAACCCCTAGATGACTTAGCACCAACTTATCCACATAAAAAAATTTATCACCTTAATAAAACCTTGTTTTTGACACAACATATGATGATCACCTTTTTTATCTCTTCTCACTCTTCTATCCCTCTCAAACTGCCTTCTAGTCTTCTTCGCTCAACTAGGTATCTTTAAGATAGATTAGGTCATATGACCTTGATATTAATATATATTACCCATTTAATATCTTCATTATAGTTTATATATATCCATATTATGCTATACAAAACATGTTTCATCTATTTATTGTGTTATTTCCTTTGCTTGCACTCTTAAAATCTCTAAGAAGCTAATTAGGCCTTGTTCTTATATAATCCTCTAGCTCACACACCTCTTGGTTGGGCACACACACTTGCACAATTTTATTAAAATTAAAATAGGTATTATAATACATTTAATACATGAATAAATCATTACAATATGTTTTCCAAAACTTGAACTACAAACACCACTTTTAGGCCTTAAGGAGACCTAATTCAATTAGGCGTTCATTATTACATGTTTACCTTTGATCTCCTTAGAATGATTTAAAACTCCACACAAGATATTTAAAATTAATATATAACTCAAATATACCCCCAATTATATCATATTATCTCCATTACACTTTTTATATCTAACCACCTCTTGAAACACACCATTAGTATTGTTTATAGTAGGCCTTCACACACACAAAAAGGTCTATCTGGAACAACTAAAGATAAAAAATTATTTAGCCACAAAAAATGAAAAAAAATAACATAAAATAACTCAAAAAATTCACCAAGTTAATTATACTTCATCACATAGAGAAAAAAGACTCAAAAACACTCATGCAACTTGCTCACTTAGAACTATGAACTAGCCTCAAAAACCAGTCAAGATGAATTTGAATTTTAACACTTGTAAAAGGATTTATCACGACTAAATACACATTAAAATTATTATTTTTCATCCTAATAACAACATCACATACAAAAATCACAAGGTATAATGTCAAACATTGGTCTTGTAGACCAATCTTCTAACCTTATCTCACACAATATTGCATGAACCAGACAAGCCATTTTGACTTCAACTTTTCAACCTCTTATAATGAATTAAAATATTTAAAAAATCATTAAAAATACTTTAAAGTCACAAAAAAAAAACCATATGCATTATATACATCAAATTATGGCATATAGCCTCAAACTCATCACTGCAACATGTTTACCCAAAATTGTCATTTAACCTTAAACCACAACCATGATGACAATGAATTTCAACACCTGTATGACCACTTTCAAAGACTTATGATGTATTTGGATGATATGATGAGATAATTATATAATTATTAGATATAAATATAATATATTCAAATTAAAAACTGTTGGTATTACAAACTAATCTCATGACCTTACTGTACACAAACCTTATTGAGCCAAACAGGTCAACTTGTGAACAACTTTTTCACTATAACCACTAACTTAAAAAATTTATAAAAAAATATTAGTATTTATTAAAATTCCTGAAAAAATATCCATGTACTTGGTTTCATCCTTATTTCATGATAACACATCCCTAGTCATCTTCTCACTATTGTTTGGGTTTCTCAGTGTTTTCATCATTAGGCCTATTAGTGATTGGCTAACTCAGATGACTAGTTTCGCACACTTGAGGGTTAGAACCAATCCAAAAAAAAACAAAGACATAAAATATGAGTCTCAATATTCAACCTTCATCTATTTTCAAACTTTGACTTGGTCAACTTTGATTGCTACATCAAATCTCCAAGAAATGTGCACTTTCTTATAAGATTTTCTCATACACCTAACAAATATATCACACTTGGAGGTGCTTGGGAGAGTTGAGTACAACCTAAAATATTTTTTATAGTAATTTAAGACCATTATGGTCTATTTTTAATAATATATTTCACATCAGTTCCTTGTTAGGATTTTATAGAGGTTTAACATAGGTTTTAGATTTAATGATTATTCATAAAGGATTTGCCCCTTAAATCCAAAAACCAATGCCTATAGTTATTATATAGGACCTTTACCCCATCTCTCCTTAATATCCTAAAGTTCCAATTCATAGGTTACATGTGCCAATGAACACCTTAAATTCATTTTTTGGGTTTGCATGCCTTCATTTTATGTGCTCAAGAGATCTTAAAACCACTTTTCATGCCTTTTATTTCAAACCATGACCTCA
>JARHVA010007478.1:492500-672462 GCA_037957365.1 Torreya grandis | reverse complement strand
CCCCACCTATTCCAACTAACTCAACTTCCCATTAAAAGTGTGATATATGGTGTGAACGTGTGAAATTACTCATTCCTAGGAGATATTTAGACACCTCCAAAAAAATCTTCCTCATGATTATACATGCTTTGGTAATGATTATTTCTCCATTATATGCATTTGGTACACTAGTCAGGGAACTTGGGGTTTAAGGCTTGTCACCCTCCTTGCTATCCCTCAAGAGAAGTTGGATTGAAAACTAAGATTTTATGAAACTTGAAATTTTATTGAGACCTTTGATAATATTTTGTATCACCTCAAGTTCCATCCATGTGGGTTGACATGTTTAATTTATGTTTTGGGTTCAAATAGACCCCATGGTCTCAAGACTACCCCTTGCCAATGGAGTGAGCAAGGTCAGAGACAAAATAATGAGTATACCTACTACTTATATGGATTTGAGATGTCAATGAATATCTTGTTCTACTCATAACTATAATTTGTATCCATTCATAAAGTGTAATCATTCCTATGATGGCCTTAAAACATTAATCTCTCTCATGACTGGATAATATAGGCTAGTGGTCTGTTATTAGGTGACTATATCTTATGATGGGGTCCTTGAACCTATGTGACAGTCTTGTCTGAGAACATTAAGAACTATATATGTTAATTATCTATTTTGGATATTCCTACCCATTCTATATTCAAACCTCAAAACTTCTACATGGCCTGCAATATATGAGATCCTTCTTGAAACCTCCAAACTGAGCTTACAACTCTGAGTGTTTTGCTTAATCAAATAGTGGTACTTACTCCATGGAATCAACACTCCTTGATTAGTTAATGTTATTTTATACACCTCATTTATGTACTTGAATATCTATAATTTTTAGCAGTGTGTGTAGCCCATCACCTACATGTATCATTCATAGGTGTCTCAAAAGGGCTAGCTATAGGTGCACTCTGCCCTTGATAAGTGAGTCATTAGGAAACCTATTATCATGAGACCTTGTTTAAACCTTATAGGGGGTATGTGGGAGGTGTTTTCATGTTCCAATACCATAGAGGGTCTATCAATACTCATTGGTCACATTTATGACTACCACCTAATGAGATACATTTGTAACCATGAAGAAACATAGAGGTGTCCTGCATTTGCATACACTAGATGAGTTTTAATGATGGCACTAGAAGACCTCTTATACTCTTTGTAATATTATACAACATTTAATTTGAAATAATAAGTTCATATTTATAATAATACTACCAATAAATCAAGGTGATGGGGTTTAATCCTCTTCTAAGCACTTTACTTTGTTAGCATTTGTTCATAAAGAACATGAGCCTGACCTAAAGACCAATTCCATAAATCTTAATACAATTGAGGTCCCCATACATAATTTAAAGCTCATGAGTGATCTCTCTATATTCTGTATGGAACAAGCATTTAGACATGACACTTGCAAGGTTGCCAAGGGACTTGATGAAGTAGATGTTAAATATCTTTCCATTTTTGGACCTATGAAAACTCTCTAAATGTTTAAAAGGCCTGAGGAAGGTAAAGAGTTACTTTTCATATGTTCACTCTTGAATATGATCATACAAGTGATATTAAATTCATATTTTAGCTTGATTTCTCCTTCTTTGAATAGATAACCTGTAAGGTCTGATTAACCTCTGACTTTTTCTAACATTAAGAATGTTAGAAAACATCTTTTCATGCTTTACAAGTATCACTTGTACATACCATACTTCATATTCCTCTTGTAAATTTCTTTGGAATCCTTAAGAAGTAGTTTTCAAGTGTATAGAAGGCTATTAAAACTATATGACCGCATGGAGTGGACACTTCATTTGACCAAGATCTTACAAGACCTCATATGGACTCTTGTTCACCTCTTCTGAAAACCATGCAAGAAAGAATCTTTGAAAAAAACCCCATTAACCACAATCAAAACCTTAACATCGCCAAATACCTTAATTTATGATAAGAAACCTTAATTTCTCAAAGGTGAATAGAAATGGTTTTAAACTCGTGATTTAACAATGCAAGGGCATAGGTGAGCTATGAGAAACTATACACAATTCTAGGAAAATGTAAACATGAAACTAACCTAGACTCATAGAGGAAAAATGATGTCACATTTTATTAACACCTACACCATAAACATTATAAATACACAAGACATTATAAACTTATTAAAAAAAATGAAACTCAAATAAAAATATGTAGGTAAACTATATATACTTGTATGCAACAATAGCATCAGATGGAGTATATTGTGGTGTAGATTGACCTTCTCCACTATCTCCTCTCTCACTCCTCCTTGAGCTAGGGACATGACACCTAGATCTGATACAAAAAGAAAAAATATGGGCCATCTCATGTCTATCCACCAATGATTTTACTATGTAGTGCATTCTATGTCATATAATTTATAGACCTATTGATGATCTACATCCCCCACAGGAAAATGAACTAGATCTGCAATAGTAGGTTCTAATTTGTCACTAGGACAAAAGGCATACCTAGTAGTTCAAGTATATGGATATGGCATTAGGGAAACATCTTGATGGATTCCAAATTAATATATGGCTTATAAGACTAAAATATCTACACTACATCAATAAATCAATCATGAAGACACATACTAATATGAATATGCTATAACTCTTATGCATCTTTGGCATAACTATAAAATCCTTAATAATCCATTTAAACAATCCTAAAATGTGTTATCCTATCCAAGATCACATGGTATAACATAAGAGTCAAAATCTACTATCTATATAGTACCCATCACTCTACAAAACATTATGGATGGTCCTAGTCACCATGTGGTCTCCAAACTAGATGAACCACATTTATCTACTTGTATTCCTAAATATGTAGAAACATAGTTTTATATATATATATATATATATATATATATATATATATATATATATATATATATATATATATATATATATATATATATATATATATGTATGAATTCACAAGCATGCAACACCCACACTAATATTTGGTACCTCTCTCCTCAATAGACAAAAAAATTCATACATATAATATGACATATCAATGGCCTCATCATCCACATAAATAAAATAAGTAAGAAAAACATATATAAACTTACACAAATGTAAAAAAACTAATGTAATAATCTCTATGTAAAACATAGTAGAATCATGTTCTCTATACTAGTCACCTCAATCCTGACCAATCATATAGTTGTGGGCATGAAACACATACCCCTGAAATTCTATAGCTTGTACTATAATTTTTTCTCTAAAAAATTGGTAATATCATGATCTACCACACATCCTCTAAGGTGATAGTGATCTCTCTAGTGGGAAGATAAAATGTGTAAGTGTCAACATTCTATCTCTAAACTAAATCAGTCATCAAGTGCATAAAATAGGGTATCCATCCCATGACATCTACATGTGAAAGGACCTCCATATCAAGTATATAATAGCTAGCATTATATAAATTGAGCTCATTAATGGTCTTCATATAGTAATCATATCTAAACTCTCTCACATAAAAATATATTTATAAGTACACAAACTAAACAATATCATATAAAATTTAACAAAATACAAATAAGTATGTGTAAAAACATAAATTTGGTCATAAGTACTTGACAATTCTAACTCATGACACATCCTAAATGACATGAATGGTGAAAAAATATATAACTCTTATTCATCACTCCTCTAATCAATTTAACTATATGCAGGATTGAACCTTTGTTTACCATTACTATAGTACAAAATTTACAGTGTATAATGTTCAAGTTGTCTAAAATCACCTTCAGACTATCTCCAACAGAGGATAACTAGTTTTGATCCTTTTCAAAAAGTTTTCACTTGGTAGACAAGAGTGTAATGCACTCATGTCTATCTATAGTGGCCATGTTCCACACAAAATAATAAATACTTTATGAATTTTAAAACATTATTTTGGGTCTTCTTGCATGTTTCACATGGTTGACTAAAGGAAATTGTGAAAAGGTTTTCATATAAATACACATTAAAGTTCAATCATTTTACCCACTTGGTATTCACTTTTCTCAAGCATTCACACTATTTAACATTAATAAAATTGATCCTATTCTTTACAAATTCAAGATCATTCATAAGGAAAAAACATAAACCAAGTTAAGAGCTATCATTTTCATAAATCAAACCATTTCTTAATTTCATACATATAGTCAAATAAAAAGAAAAAAAAGGTAATGACTCTAGGAGGGAGAAATGTGTAGGATTAATTTCCCTCCTTGGATTATTGGATACATAGGCAATAGTCAATCATTAAGGGGGTGATTAAGGTCATTTAAACCCATCACACTCCCCTCTTTTTACAAAATTTAAAGCTATCAAACTAGAGTGGCAACACAATGATTTTTCTTGGTATTATTCAAAGTGTTATATCTCATATTTATCAGCGTGCATAGGGGTAGATGTAGGATAATGGGGGATAAAAAGGGAGGTTTAAAGCAACACATTTTTTTATACAAATAATAATATTTAAGATTGGAGAGAATTTTAAAAATGCTTGGAAAATGAATTTGATAATGACATAAGAATATTAATTATGAAGTTTTTAGTGTAGTTTATATGTATATATTTTAATACCCAGATGATAAAAGTGTGCAAAATAGATGCATTTATGATAATGACTTGACACTTATTTTTAAAATTATAAAGAGATTTTATGTGTATAAACACACTTTTTTTATTAAATGAATGCATTTTTGTATGAACTTTCATATATGGATTTTTGATAATGTGTGTGTGTGTGTGTGTGTGTGTGTGTGTGTGTGTGTGTGTGTGTGTTTTACAAACCAAAACAATTATAAAATTTAAATTTTAAGTATACAAACATAACTTTTTGAACTTAACTTAATGAAAATAATTTTTTTAAAGCATAGTTGACGAAGTGTAAATTTTTGAGATATAAGTTTTATAAAATTTTTATTAATTGTCAAAAAATTATAAATGTATTTGTAATTATATGTATAAAGTCCATAATGTGGTATGTTGTGTATACATTAATTAATAATTACAAATAATAGTTTAACATTGAAAAAATATATATTAAAAAAGTACATTTTCCCCTATAGAAATCCATATATATTTTAAAATAATAAAATGTGTTTTATTATATGTGTCAAAAATATGAAAAAGACACATAAATTTACAAAAAAATAAAATGGGTTGGTTCATGACAGGGTTTAGGCTAGGTTCAGAGCCCCAAAGCATAAAACTAAGTAGTTTTGGAAGGAAAGCAGAGAAGTGAAATTTTATAAATATTACAAGGATGTACACTTTTTGATAAGGGTGTACACCTTTTTTAAATCACATGCATTGTTATGAATTCAAAAAATATCATTTAATAATAATGTCCAATTATATATGCTTCCATAAAGGGTGTGCATACTTTTTAAAATCACACATGCCCTTTGTGGTTCACAAATTTTGATCCTATGTCCACAAAATTTACTTATTCATATTTAAATTTATGAACTTAAGTCTCATTTTTATTTTTGACACTCTTCAAATTATATGAATTTTCCATTCACTTTATCTCAATCACTATAAATTCTTAAAATTTTATTTTATACTTGGACTTATTTTGGTAAATAGAAGTAATGGGATTGGGTAGTCACCCAAAAAGATAAATTAAGACACTAACAAATGAGTAAATTTAAGTGACAAGAGAAAAAGAAATAAAAAGATAAGTAGATATGAGAGCATCCATAAGAGCTTCTAGGTAAGGTGAGTTTACCTCCTCCACACTAGGTTATTTTTCAAATGAAACCAACATGCCTAGTTTCTTGGAGTTTAATTTAGATATGTTTTCAAATGAAATAAGAGAACTTAATCAATCCTTTTTGAATGATGAAATTCAAAATTTATATCAATAACTAATGAATTTACATTAAGGGATGAAACAAATGGAGAAATAAAATATATTGAAACATTCATCTATATTTAAGTTTTTAAGCATGATGATAATCAATGTCAAGTAATGACCCCAGTTTATCTCTCTCTCGATGAAAAGGAATTCAATTCACCTATAAGGTCTAATGTACCTATCCAACACACTAATATCCATTTTATGGTTGAAGTGGCAACACCACCCAATTTAATACAAAATATATCTCCTAAACCCACACCTCTAAGGATAATGTGATGGACACCAAAGTATTTGGTTGAAATAGATGAGAAATTAATAGAATCTATGAAACATAAAATGTCAAAAAAATTAGTTTAACATGTATGAGACTATGCATTTGAAAATAAAATCCATACAAAATGATGTCAAATATTTGTTCAATTAATGAAAATGTAAAAAATGCATCTTATGATGAATAATTTAGGGTTAAGAACAAGCAATATAGAAGGAAGAAATAATGCAATAATAAATAATCTATTTAACGCATTTAATGTAATAGGAAATACAACTAAAAAAAAGATAGTAATGTGTCAATAATGAGTAATAATGGAATCTATAGTGATTAATTCAACATTTAAATCTCAATTTCTTAGTCAAATAAGTACATCCTTGAACTTGAATAGGAAAAATCTAATAAATTCCATAAAAATAATAATAAGTCTTGATAACCCTTTACTCACAAATTGTTGGGCATTTAGTGGTAGACTCCCATGAAAATATATGGTATTAGTTTAGGGAACAAGATATTTGATTGAATTTTTTTGGAACAAAAACACAAGGGTATCATATAATGTAAAATTTGTTGTTAAAAGAAGAAAAGGTTTTAAAAACTATGAGCCACATCCAAAACATTTCTAAGATATGAACCAAACAAAATTTTATAAAACATTTATTGAAAAAATTATTGGGCAATTGATAATTAGCGAAAGGTCATTTGATATGTGCAAGCCTCTCTATGTTAAAATCAACCAAACATACACTATATGTTGTTGTAGGATCCATTTTAAATTTGTTATGCATTTTGATGGTTTTCATCATATACATTATACTTTACATACTGACAAGATTATGCTAGAATTTATGATGGCTTCCACACCTAAAACATCAAGAGAGTTAATCTAGAATAGATTTTAGTGGTGTTTTTTCATTAATTCATGATTTTTTTGGTTTTATAAATTGGTTCTTGTAAATTTTAGGGGGTGGTGAATAGCATGGATTTGAATAAATTATTTATTTATAAGTTAGTTTTCCAAGTTGGCTCACCTACTATTCAAAATAAATTTCATACCTATAAATATAGTTTGCTACTTCATCAAAAGTTAATATGAGCTTATTCATCTTTATAATTAATATATAATCATTCAAAGATAAAATTTATGAACCATATCAACATAGCTACCATATGGAAGTACTTGTGTCACTTATCAACATAATTATCACCTTCCCATAACATTGTCACCCATCATATCCTGTGTTGATCACCATTAATATTTTCACATGACAACATCCATATCGACCACCAGTAATTATATCATGAATTATCATTGGTGTCATTCAGTAGTATTTATGTCACCCAACATCAATAGTGTCACCTGATAGAACTAGTGTCACCTAATAGCATTGGTGTCACCAGACAACACTGGTGTCTCCCAATAACACTGGTGTTGCCTGATAACACTAGTGTCTACATTATAATCGATGGATTACTTGGTATATATTTGAAATGTTAAGGGGGTGGGACAATCATCTAATAAAAAAAACTCATTATGTATTGGAAGTTGCATATAAATTCCTCTAAATAATAAATGTGTGATGCATGTTAATCATAAATTTGGGAAGTAGATGCATGTGAAAAGTCAAGAAAGGAATCCATCAGTTGTCAAATATAAATGAAAAGTTTCAAATAATGTTAGTTATCCATTCCTTTGGAAGTTGCATAGAAAATCCTCAATAAATAAATAGATGGTGCATGTTACTCTGCATATCATAAATTCATGGAATATATGTTCTCCAAAGTCAATAAAAGTCAAGAAATGATTTCCATTGGTAGAAGTTGAGTCGGAAATATGTTGTCAAGTGATAATTATGTTATCATGAAACCCATACCTATCTTAGAATATAATATCTATTATCTGAAAACATAGCTATTGTTAGACAACATGAATTATGTGACCCTTTATGTTTCACCTAATTTCCTAAACACTATCCATTAACTTTTTCTAGAGTTTTGAAACACATACTTAGAGATTCACCAAAAAAACCCAAGTTCATTTCTATAGGTCACTAAAATTTACCTTGAGTTATTCTCAAATATTTTATATCAAAGACCCAAGGAATGTTTTTTTCCAAACAATGTTTATATGGAATATGTAACACTTGTGGTAGTTTGTCAATTTTGACCAAAGGTATACATGAATTTAGAAAACAACTAGCTGATTTTAAGAAGTAAAAATCTATAAAGTATGTATTAAAATATGAAAAAGAATCATCAAGATGTGAGTTGTCTATGACCCATGCATCTATATTTTATTTCATGTTTGAACTCAATAATAATATTATATACCAATATGTAAGACACGCACAAGTAAAAATGGTTAGATAATCAATTCAAGCTATGCAAGGACAACTTCCCAATTGGCACCATTTTTTTGGTTGTAGACTTTGCTAAGAACTAAACATTACAACCATAGAATGAGTTTCAATCCCAGTACTATAAATCAATTAAATTTGGAATTTTCATGCATATTACATTCATACATGCACCTGATGGCACATAGGATAACATACATATTTTGAGGGAGTAATACTTTTATATGAATGATGACACATAACATTATCTAGAGTTTATCTAAGTTTGTTTTGAGATAATTTATATAAATATGAATGCAAGGGAAATTATACTCAATACACACTAAATTTGGTCATAAAATTGTACATGACTATTTAAGAATTCTTGAATGTTTTACTAGTTAATCAAGATGCATAAGGATAATGGGGTTCAAATTTCTTGGAATTTATTTGATATTGGGAATGGTAAAGGAGAATATGATGGTGTAGGTGAATTTTGTTTAAATATCCATTAAAAAATAGTATGTAAATCACAAGGATGGTGATAATTTTATCGATGCTACAAGTATTATGACTTTTTGTAATGAATTTTTCTATCATAGATAAAATAAATATTATCATGTGTGAAGATTATTTTGGTTAATAAAGGAATAAAATAAGGAAATATATGAAGATTGTAATAAAATAACTGGATTGATTGTTTTAAACTCCATTCAAATCTCAAATTATTGTATATGGACTATTTATACTAGGGATATGACATGATTTTGTTAAGCCTATATGGAATTTAATTGGAATGAATGTGAGTCAAAAGAATGGGTTGACAGATAGTATTGTAGACCCCTAATAGCTATTGTTACAAAATAATTAGCCCTAGAAATGGTTATTCAATATTAATCTAATATTTGAGAAAAATTAGAATACCTTTAGGCCTATGGGTTGCCTATGTAGAGGTAGAACTCTAGGTTTAAGGGCTAACTCCCTAGATATGACTTTGATTGCTTATCACCTACACTACTTGCTTGCTTGGATGAAAAGGGGTTAGAAGTAACATGAAATTAAAATAATCTAATGAGGTCACACATCATAAATATATCCACTATACTACCATATAATTTTTCATTAAGAAACATGACTCACAACACTAGTTTCAAAATCTTGAATTGCTCTAACATTAGTATTTCAAACATGGAGGTGATATGCATTGAACTACTCAAGGTGAGTGAACCAGAGTTTAAATTATTGACACCAAGGCTACTAATTACACTTAAATATATACAAATTCACTTTAATACACTTCATGTGACCTTTTAGAGTGGAAACTACTTGTATTAAACATAGAAGAGCATAAGATAGGATAGAGAAGCTAGGACAATCATGCAAGAAAACTCTCAAACCTTTGATAAGTCCCACTAGCTTAGTTGGTGTCCCATTAAGTTGTATTACTTCCTTACTATATATTTCATATTTCAAACCGAATTTATCTACCACAATATTGGGCATCACTGAGGTACTTTCCCCACTATCCACAATGTAGTTGTGAAAAAGCTTGTATCCAATAATGAGAGTGAGGTAGAAGGGTGGAGGATTTTAAGATTTGGAAGAGGATTCAACAATATGTGTGGGAGAATTACTAAGTTAAATATTACCATGACTTTATGCTTGAGGATTGAGGTGAATTTGGGACAACTACTCTCGAATAAGTTCATTTTGATCGAAAAATTGAAGCATTTTCCAAAGAGAGAGACTAGTCTTATCACTCTTAAAAGAGTCAAAAATGTTCAAAGAATGTGAATTTAACTCTTCTTGTGTACTTTAGAGAAAATAAGTGCCTTGATCTTGAGGCATCAAATCAATTTGAGTCACCCTTCCAACATTTTGATTTGAAGTAGGTGTGGAAGTTGTAGGGACTATAATACTTGGACTCACACTTTGATGCTTTGAAGGAGGATTACTTGGACTTGTGCCAACACTATGGACATCTCCCAAACCCTTCCTATTTTCTAGTTTATTAGATAAAATTGAATTACATTGGTTGATAAAAAATGTGTCTTCTAATAGGAAGTTTTTAAGACTCACTCTTTGGGGATACCATCCTTCATTTGCTTGCATGTAATTCTCATCTTATGCTGACAACTAAGGAGTAACTCCTCCTTTAGCAACCAAATATTGCTTCCCACCTTCATTGGCATCCATTAATTTTCCTTGTTACCATTCTTCTCCTTGGACTAAGTTACTATAAATTAGGATCATAACTCTTGTGTTGGATATGAAAGTTGGATTATATGCATTGGCTGGCCTATTAAAGTTAGGTTATCCTTGCCCTCTACCTTGATCATTATGTTGAGGTGAGAACCTATTTCCTTATTGATCCAAGAGGATCATCACTGAGTAAAATTGATCTAAAATAATCTCTCACCTAACATCAAATAAATTCAAAGGCAAAAAAATGAAAGGTCTCAATTCTTCTTCAAAACATTCACACAATGTAGAGCTCATCATGATCTTTCCTATGAATTTTTTGGTTTAAAAAATGGAGTTTGTATGTGCAAGATATGGCTAGTCAAATTTTTAGTCAAAATTCAATATGATATGTCAATATCAATCAACTTTATTCAAACCTAGTCAACAAGTAAGTGATGTGGTAGATAGGAAAGTGGACCAATGATACAAGCCTCCATATGGAAACCATTGAATTACCTTTTTTTTTTCATTTATCCCACCCAATTTTCATAACCCCCACATGGTATAAGAGTCATTTAGCCTTTAAACATGGAGCAAAGTTGTCTTTTTATAAAAAAGGGATAAGAGAAATGTGTAGAGTCTCATCCCACAACCAAAGGTGTGAGAATGGGTGTTATCTCCTTACCTTTATTTTAAGTATGTTGATAAAGCCACCAACACATTACATGGGCTTGGAGAGGCTATAAAAGGTTGGAGTTTCATTTGGAGAGCATGAAACATTTTCAACAAATCATTGTTCATAGCTTTTGATGAGGTTTGAAAATGTGTGAAGGAAGATTTTAGCAAGAAAGAGATATTGAAGAGAATTATTTTGAGATGTAGGTATAAGTTGTTTACAAATTCATTTGGTGTATTTTAGAATTGTAAAATTCATAGCAATTATTAATGGATCGATCATTCTTATAGTGGACCTAGGGATGTAGACAAATTATTGAACCCTGTAAATAAAATTTTATTGTCTTTCTCTTTGATTTGGTTCTTTTGCTCATGAATATTACTTCCTTTTTTATTAATTATTTTTAGTAAAAATTATATTTGAATAGTGTTTTTTTTAAGTTATGAAAAAGATAGCTTACTATTCAAAACATTTATTTTCTGGGTTATTCAAATTATTCTAAGTATTTCGATAATTGGATAACTACATATCAATTTGGTATCATAACTAGTGATATGTGCTAGATAATAGTATTTTTGGATTGCAAGTGGATTATTTATGTTAACCAAGTCAATATTTAGATGTGGTGAAGGTGATTTGGAAGAGGCACATCACATACAAGTCAAGAGATACCAATAGAAGGGGAATAACATCAGGAATAATACTTTCATCAATATTTTGAGAAAATTAAAATCATGATAGAAGAGATCTATCATGAAATTCAAATTAAAATTGAGTGGGAAAATAAAGGTAAAGATGAAGAGGAAATTCCTTGGTCTCCTCGAACTCCCAATGTAGGTGATGATAAACTATTAAAAACATATGAGTCTCTTCCCTCTTTAAATTTTGATATTAAGTTTCAGTTTACTATATATAATGGAGTATTGAATGTAGATAAATTAGATAATTAGATCAAGAAGATTAATGTATACTATAGGATTCATAATATTGTAGATGAAAGATCAAAAATTTAGTTAGCTATGTTTCAAATGGGTGGTGCAACACTTATCTGGTGGGAAAGAAAGCAACAAGAGGATTTGGTCAAATAAGGTAATGTGACTTCTTCTTGGAATGAATTCATTTCTAAGTTACGTGAGCAATTTTATCCTTTGGGCTACATGCAACAAGCCATGATGGATTGGAAAACTCTTAGGCAAGATAAAGGCCAAATTATACAAGATTATACATAGGAGTTTAAGAAGCAAGCTTTATGTTTGAATATTCCCTTAAACACATAAGAGACTTTGATTAAGTATATTGGTGGGTTACATAGTTATATATGACATATGATACTGGTTTTAAATCCTACTAATCTAGATTTTGTTTGTGTATAAGATACTCACTTGGAAGATAGGGGAAATGCCTAAAAATATCTTTCCTAAGAAAAAAACTAAGCAATCTAAAATCAAGGACAAAGGTCTAAAAGGAAAAGGTAAGTAGAAAATTACTTATAGAGTTAAAAATCAAGATGAAAATCCATTTTGTAATCATTTCAAAAAAAATCATGATGAATCTAAGTGTTGGAAATTACATCTAGAATTAAAACCTAAATGGTCTAACAATAAGAAAGGAAAATAGAATAAAACCAATACTATGGTACATGATCTTGAATTTGATTCTAGTGATGAGACCAAGATCATGGCCATGAGTTTACAAGGTTGTAATTCTTCCTCTTCTTCTATCACTAGTTTATCTAATGTTGCATCTTCCTCTAAATAATAATCTATGCATGATGAGAAGAAAATAAATGAGCTTTTCCACATTAGAGTTGTTTATAAACATAATAAAATAGACTCTCTATTTGATAGTGGATCTCAAGATAATCTAATTTCAAAAGAGGTTGTGAAGAAATTGGGACTCCAAACCAAACCACATCCTAAGCCTTATCCTTTGGGATGGGTTTGTGATGATGAAAAATTGTCAATAACAAGAACTTGTAGTCTCAGATTTACCATTACTAATAAGTTTATTGATGAGGTTAATTTGGATGTTGTTAAATTAGACATTTGTGGTCTAGTTTTTGAAAGTCCTTATCTTTATGATCATAAATTAATCTTCTACAGGGTAGAGAATAAGTACTTTCTTGTTAAATATGGGATCGAATATATTATTAGAACTCACCGTGTGAAAACAAGTCTTTCTTTGGTTACTGCATGATAGATGAAAAGGCTTGTAAATTCAAAAAAGAATTTTTTACTCATGATGATCAAAGCCAAAGACAAATATCATGAAAAGGATTTTGAGAATTGTGATCCTAAACATCATAATGAATTGGTTAAAATTATTTCTAACTATGATGATGTTTTTTAGGATCCATAGGGTCTACCTCCTAAAAGAAGGGTTCAATATGAGATAAAATTATTTTATGATGCACCTCTTCCTAAAATTAGTATGTATAGATTTTCCATGTTTAAAAATGAGTAAATCAAAAATCAAGTGATTGAACTATTGGCAAAAGGAATCATCTGCCCAAGTTCATACCCTTGTGGTTCACTTAGTATTTTGGTGCCTAAGACAGATGGCACATGGTGGATGTGTGTTGATTTTCATGCCTTGAATAAAATCATGGTGAAAAATCATTACCCTCTTCCTCACATTGATTATTTATTATATCAGTTAAAAAATGTTATTTATTTCACTAAGTTAGACTTGGGAAGTGGTTATCATCAGGTGAGAATCAATGAAGGTGATATTTGGAAAATTTCTTTTAAAATAAAATAGGGTTTGTTTTAATGGCTTGTTATTCCTTTTGGATTATGCAATGCACCATCTACATTCATGTGTGTGATGAATTATGTTTTTATATCATTCATTGATGATTTTGTGATAGTCTACTTAGTTGATATTCTAATTTTTAGTTAATCATGGGATGATCATGTCATTCATATTTAGAAAGTCTTAGATGCTTTGAGAAAGGGGAAACTATATCTGAAGATGTTTAAATGTGAATTTGGGAAAACATCTTTGGTTTATTTGGGTTATGTTATGGGACAAGGTAAATTAAAAATTTATCCTACAAAATTTGAGTTCATTGTTAACTGGCCTAAACCCAATAATGTAACAAAGGCTAGGATATTTATTGGTGTAGTTTAATACTGGAGAAAATATATATATATAACTTCTCATTTATTGCATCTCCTTTACATTATTTTACTAGCATTAAGCAGGTCTTTTAGTGGAGAGGAAAATAGCAAAGAGCTTTTGATACATTGAAAGAAAAAATAAGTATCGCTCCTGTCTTAGCACTTCCAGATCTATAAAAACCATTTAAAATTGAGATAAATGTAATCAATTACATTATGGGGGTAGGTTTGATGTAAAAAAGGAAATTGGTTTATTACCATTCAAAAACCTTCATAAGTATGGTAAGAGACTATCTTAATTATGATAAATAATTATATGCTTTGGTGTAGAATGTGAAGAAATGGAAGCACTATTTGATGGGGAAAGAGATAGTGATTCACATTGATCACCATCCACTATAGTATCTTCAATCATAAACCAAGCTACAACAATCAAGACATTTTTGATGGATGGGATTCTTACAGTAGTTTCACCTTATGATAAGGTATAAGAAAGGTACACAAAACAATATTGCTAATATGTTTCCTAGACCTCCTATTTTTGCATCAGTTTGTTTATAGAATAGTTCTTTAATGTATGAAAGTTATAAAGAATAATATATTAATGATTTTGACTTTAAGGAAGTGTATGAAGATTTGATGAGTGGTAAACAAGTGGGAGATGTTGACTATCATGTGTATGATTGACTTTTATATCATCTTGGCAAACTCTGTATTCCATAAAATTAATGAGTGCATATGGTCAGAGAAGATCACACTTCTCTTATTTCATGTCACTTTTGTGTTGGTAAAACAATTGCATAATTACATAGGTATTTTTATTGGCCTCATATGCAAGAATTTGTTGAAAAATATATAAGATGTATTATTGGCATAGTAATAGGAAATTGGGTTTATATACACCTCTCCCTATTCCTAATAGACCTTGGGAAAGTATTTATATGGATTTTGTATGAGGTTTACCTATGACACAAAGGAAACATGATTATCTTTGTGTCATTGTGGATAGATTTAGTAAAATGTGTGTATTAGTTCCTTATACTAATCATATTACTGGTGAAGGGGTAGCATACTTATTTTTTTAGCATGTTTGGGTTCATTTTGGATTTCCCACATCTATTATCTCTGAACATGATTCTCAATTTATTGGAGAGTTTTGGTCAACTTTATGGGACTTGATAGATACTAAGCTGAAGAAAAATACTGCATTTCATCCACAAACAAATGGAAAGATAGAGGTGTTTAATCATACAGTGTTACATCTACTCTAAGGTTATTGTATCAAACATCCTAAATTATGGGATGAACATCTATTTTTTGTGCAACATGCTTATAATCAAGCATTACATTCTTCCACACAAAAGTCTCCTTTTGAGACTTATTTTGGTTATATGCTTAAGTCACCATTGGAATTCACATTTGAGAAGGAATTAGTTGAAGATGGATAAGTTGATGCTAAAAATGCCAAGAAGTTCATTCAGAAGATATAATTGGTTCAACAAACTATCAGGGAACAGTTAGAGAAAAGTTAAGCAAAATACAAGGCTAGGCATGATAAACATTGAATTGCTCATTGTTTTTAAGTTGGTGAGCAAGTATGGATTCATATCAGTAAGGAGAGGCTTATAGTTAAAGGTTAAAATATTAAACTAACTCGATATGGTCCATTTAAAATTTTGGAAAAGATTGGTAATAATGATTTTTTGTTAGATTTACCACCATACATGCAAATTTATTTGATTATGAATGTTGAAAATCTGAAGTTGTATGAGCCTCCTAAGATTTTATATTATGATGAGAGTGTTTATGACCTCCTATTGATGATTTATCTCTAGAGTATCTGAGTGAATTGCAAGAAGATACCATTCTTGATAGGAAAATGAGAACTTTGTGAAGAGGTGATGTTGAATATCTTCATGTGGGTATAAAAAAACATATCTAGGGAAGGCTAAGTGGATGAAAACCAAAAAATTAAGGGAGAACTACCCTCACCTTATTCCAAAATAAATCACTTTTGGAGGTCCAAAAGAACCTCAGTAGAGAGGAATGATCTGGGAGGATCATCACTAAGGAAAACTAATCTAAAATAATCTCTTACCTAGTGTTAAATAAATTCAAGGGAAAAAAAGAAAGGTTTAAATTATTTTTTCAAAACATTCACACATCATAGATCTTGTTAATAGGTTTTTTTCACATTTTTTGGTTTGAAAAATAGACTATGTATGTGTAATATATGGTCGGTCAAAGTTTTGGTCAAAAGTTAACAAGACAGGTTAACGTCGATCAACTCTAGTCAAACCTAGTCAACAAGTAAGTGATGTGGTAGATTGGTAGATGGACCAATGATACAAGCTTCCACATGGCACCCATTGAATTAAATTGTTTTCATTTATCCCACCCACTTTTCATAACCCACATGTGGTATAAGAGTAATGTGGCCTTTAAACATGGAGCAAAGTTATCATTTTATTAAAAAAAGGGATAAGAGAAATATGTTGCATCTCATCCCATAACCAAAGGTGTGGGAAGGTGTTTTATCCCCTTAAATTTATTTTAAGTATGTTTATAAAGCCACAAATGCATTCCATGGGATTGGGAAGGATCTAAAACTTTAGAGTTTTAATTAGAGATCATGAAGCATTTTCAACAAAGCATTGTTGATAGCCTTTGATGAGGTTTGAAAATGCATGAAGGAAGACTTTAGTGGGAAAGAGATATTTAAGACAATTATTTTTAGATTCAAGTATAAGTTATTTAAAAATTCATTTAGTGTATTTTGGAATTGTAAACTTTGCCCCAATTATTAATGGATCGGTCACGCTTATAGTGGACCCAGGGATGTAGATAAATTATCGAACATCCTAAACAAACTTTGTTATCTCTCTTTGATTTAGTTCTATTTTTTGCTCATGAAAATTACTTCCTTTTAAATCATGTAGTTTTAGTAAAAATATATTTGAATAGTGTTTTTTTAAAGTTACAAAAAAGTGAGCTTACTATTCAAAACATTCATTTTTTAGGTTATTCAAATTATTCTAAGTATTTTTGATATTTGGATAACTATGGATCACTTGTTGAGGATAATGATAGGGATTTTGATTAAAACCATACTAAAAATTTGGTTGCCTAACCTTAGCCTCTAAGCCTTTATACCTTCCTTCCCAATCAATAGTATCTTTTGTCTTCTTAGGGGTAGTTCTAGACTTGGTTTTTGCACTTGGGACTTGAACAACACTTGGATTAGTAGCATGCAGAGGAATAGAGACTTATGGAGGCAATTTTCCAATTTGTATTAGGTAATTCCCAACTCTAATGGCAAGGTAATAATCTTCAATTAAGGTGTAACCACCCATAGACTGCAACATTATGCTTATGTCAGTACCAATAGCCCTTAGGTATGTAGGAAACATAAAGTTTGTAGGTGGTCTCATGGGAGGAGGCAACCTATACTGAGTCCTTTGACATATTTCATTAAAGTCATGAATAGTCTCCTTAAGACCCCTTTGAATTACATTGAGATGATAAATGAGTGATGTGTTATCACTTTTGTCTTCAAACCTTGAGGTTAACAACTCTCCAAAATCATCCTAAGTGGTGATACATCATCCCAGCAATGTCTTGCACCAGTTAAGTGCTTTCCCTCTAAGGGATATGGAAAGTAGTCTAATGGAAATGTTGACCTCATTGACATTATGGAAGTTTTATAAGTTTGATATGTCCCTAATATGCTCACTAAGGGTGACATGACCTTCACCATTGAAAATGGGAACACTTTTGGTAGAATTAAGGGGTATATCATCATATGCATTGAGGTGAATTGGATTTTTAGTGTTAAAGAATGGGAATGAATGTTGCCTTCTCATGTTATCCTCAATTTCCTCTTCACTCTCTTGATCTTTTTGTCTTGTAAAGTCTTCTTTCTCTTCAAAGGTTAAGATAGGTAAAGGATTTTGAACTTCAAAACGAAGTTTAGGTTGAAGGAGTGGGTTTATGAGGTTGATACCTCTCCTAGTAGATGACCTAGTAAGTAACATGAAGTATGAACACAAAAAATGATAAAACTTTTTCTAAAAATATATATTACCTTCAATAGAGTCTCTAAATGTTGAGTATAAAACCATATGCAGTTGTGATGTTGTCAAGATTATCATTCACCTAAACAAGATGTCTTTGATATAATAGATCCCATTGGGCATGCTAGAACTATTATCACCAAATATTACATCCTAGATATGGTTTTTAAAGCCTAATATAATATTTGGGAAACATTGGAATAACTCTAGGCCTGTGGGTTTCCTATAATAGAGGTAGACCTCTAGGTTTAAGGGATATCTCCCTAGATATGAATTTGATTACTTATCTCCTATATTACTTGCTTGCTTAGATGAAAAGGGTATAGAGGTAACATGAAATTAAACTAATATAATGAGGTGATACACTATGAATATCTCCACTAGAATACCATATAATTTCACTAAGAAACATGACTCACAACACTAGTCTCAAAATCTTGAATTGCTCTAACTTTAGTATTTTAGACGTGGAGGTGATATACATTGAACTACTATAGGTGAGTCAAATAGAGGTCAGATTGTAAATACTAAGGCTAATCATTACACTTAAATATATATAAATTCACTTGAATACACTTTATGTGACCCATGATAGTGGAAACTACTTGCATTAAACATGGAAAAGCAAAGAGAAAGCAAGGATAGAACTTGACCTTTCACTAAAACCACTTCACACACTTAAAAAGATATCTTGTGAACTCAAAAATAGATTAAAAATATTTATTTAAAGTGAAAACTATAGTATCAAACCAACAAGGCTTCACCATAATAAGTGTGGATTCCCCCTCAAAATCCAAAATGGCTTGCATTTATAGAGTATGTAAGAAGAGGGATAAGAAGTGGAGCTCAAGGTTCATAAGAACAAGTGTCAAGTGATGAGGACCAGTTACATTGTATAAAAATGAAGTGGAGAATATACCATGAAAGTATTCTTGGAAAAGTTTCTATCTAAAGCATGAAAAATTCCTCAAAATGGTATAGAGACCCTTTAACTACCTTCTTAAAACTACCTTCATGATGAGGCATCTCTTAACTACTAAAAAATGGACTAGGAATACTTGACACATATTCACTATCTTATGGGGATTGAAAACAAGGTATGATATTCATCATATGATTCCCTAACTATTAGCCTTCTTCATGACACTTGTGCTCACTATCTGTAGTCATTCAATGGTCTTCTAGGCCTCATTCTTCACATTTGTCATCAAGGTGACCTTCATTTTCTCAACTAAATCCATGGAAGAGGTGTTAGGACACTTGTATATAAATATATGTCCTTTCATTCCATCAATTATACCTCAAAAGGATCCACAATTGGACTTCTCATCTTCTCTCTAAGCAATCACTCCTCATTTTCACTATCTATCCAAGATTGCTTGTGATGAATGGTGTAGAAAAGGTGTTTTTATGCCTATCTATGGTTTAAAATGAGCACAAGAAGTGGGATTAAGTCTCTATATACCTCCTCCAATGATTTTTATTCCTTATTTCCTTTATTCACCTACAAAACAATTAAAAAACTTGCAAAAAACCATGAATTTAGCTTATTCATACAAGTAGGGTACAAACCAATTTGATGGAAGGAAGGTTGAGAGAGTTACATGCATGTTAAAAGTATTTTCATGGCCAAATCACCTAATATGGATGCATCTCAAGTGATATTTCCTTCATCAAGTTTTAGATAAGAGTTTAAGGAGGGTTTTAAGTTATTTTTCTCCTTAGTAATGGTTCATAAAAATCAAACATTCAACTACCAAAAAAATGTCACTAAGACCAAGTTTAGGACCCTAATCAACTACCCCTAGCTCTTTTGGGTACCATGCAATGTATCCATATATTGATGAGTGCTTGAAGATGGTATCTCAAGATTTAGAGTGAATTATAAGTACCCCTTAGGTGATTTTAGGAAATGATTTTGATCAACCTCATATCTCCCCTTGAAGTTTCTCAATTGGCTTGGAAGGTTCATCTAGTCTTTAAAATGAAGTTGAACCTCCTTAGGGCTTAGATTTAGTTTTAGGCCTAATAAGCCTAACTGTGTCTAACTACCCATGATCACCTTTGAGTGGTTTCCAATTAAATAAAGTGATTATTCATGTTTAGACACCTTTAATTCAACTCCTTACCTCATTATATGGTACTCCAAAACTCCTCATGTCATCTATCTCTCATTCACATACACTACCTGCAACTTAATCATGATAAGGAGTACCCTTTTTTTGAGACAAAATAGAGGGAATCCCCCCTATTTTTATAGCCATACTAAATTTTTTAAAGGATATAATAGGCATTGAGGACCTTATTTACAAATTTACAAAGCTGGATTATATCTTTAGAGTCCTCAATTCTTAAAATCTTTAAGACAAACCTCTAAGACTATGCACTATTTGTAGGGTTTAGAAACCTCAGGTTGAGTGACAAGTTAGGACTTTTCTTTACCTGATTTATTTCTCTAAGGATAATATAATATTTTAATTACCACTTTGGTAGTGATACTCACATGTTCAATTCATTATACAACTCTTCTTACCTCCCAACTTGCACCTTTCACTAACTTGAACTAGTATATAATTATACTATGATTTCTTCATTAAGGAAAGTAAAGGATTTTTTTAGGTAGTGATAGGTATTTGAAGATTATACCCTATGAAATTTATCTCCTGAGGTCATTAATATCATTCTACACTTGAAATTATTCATCTCTTCACATAGGTCATGTTCTCACTACTACCAAGAACTAGTCTACCATATGTATTGATTGTAGGTGGAAATTTAGGGGAAGGAAAGACTCCTGTAGGTGATAGTATATGCGTTAACCCTAAAATTCACCTTATTTGATTTCTCTTGAGTTCATTAGTTTCATTCCAAATTTTATTAACAACTAGACCTATAGACCATGCTCTCAACCTCTCACATCAACATTTTGTGGGTCTATATATTAACTATAGATGCTTTATTTGGGAAATCATGGGGTTCATGTAGGTATTCATAGGGCCTATTATTGAGAAGCTCCTATAGGTACTCATATACATGTGAATAATATGATTCATTAGGCCATATTCCACTTGTATGATCTCATCTAATGCTTTGAGACCACAGTCTTATTCACCACTGCAAGTTGGTTACTTTTAGTCATTCTAATGTAGTGTTCACTGAGTACCTTAGGTCAAAACCTACCTGAGTTAGAAACCATTCAAACATCATCATCTCTTGATTAAGAAACCATTTTATTTTTTTAATACATTTTCCTTATGATAGGTTGCATGATAGAAACCATAATACTTGTCCATTCCTCAAAACACTCTACTATGGGATGACCTAATGTATGAACAAAATGTGATTCAGAGAAGTTAAGGTAAAACTTTTCAAATAAAACTTTCTCAACTTCAAAAACTTGAACTCAAGTATTCTTGAATGAAATTACATCACCATTATTACAATGGCCTTATCAATGCTATTAAACTTGTTTTAAAGTGTCAATTGAGTTCAAGCAACTCTATTTAAACATTACTCAGACCTCTATTAGAGATATTTGTAGGTGAACATCAAATTCAAGATTGTGTGCCAAATCAAAAACTTGTAAAAATTGGGTCCCTCAATGGTTTAACCATGTTTATAATGAATCATGAGATCATATGGATGTTTAAATCCTCCAAACATCAACCACACCTCTATCTAATCATTCTCACATAAACCTATATGGGGATGTTGCAGGGCTTCTTGATTGTGTCATGTTTCTAGACCTTGCTTATCTAACTATAGCTAGTCTTGAAAATAAACCCTCAAATAATAATTTATAAACATGATAAGATGGATTATAAATAATATATATCTTTTATTTTGAATTCCAATGTAGGAAGATAAACTTTAAAACTGGTGGAAATAATATCTGTAGACTACAATAAAGTCTTAAACTAGTAAAGTGAGATAATTATGTTCATTCCTTGATCCAAACATGTAAAAAAGGTTATAAACCTCATGAGATATATGTTAATACTCCTAAAAATCATGCACAACACTTGGTTTTCAAAAAACCAATCAAAACAAAGAAAGAAACTAGAGGCCATAAGGATGTGTAGGCAGAAAAATGTCACATACCTTATTAGTAATGGTTCATAGAGAATAGTACACCAATATTTTGACTATTTACATGAATTTTTATTAAAAATATAGTACTAACACCCACCAATTTCACTTTCTCTAACTCCATTCCTCCTTACCATACCAAACTAAAACCAGTTGACTATTTTAGCTTGCCCAGGAGAGTGATAGGAAAGATATGATGATTTTGATCAATTAAGGTTTGTAAAAGATTATCAAGCATGAATTTGAGATGATGGAACATCAATAGGCACTATTTAATCAAAAAATGTGCCATAATTACTACATAATCCATACAATTGCTTGAAACTACCATTTTCCCCACTAATCTTCTTGTTCTGATATTATATCTACATTTTTCTATTTTCAATAGTTCCTCTGGCATATTCTGATATGTGGGACATTTAATATGCCTTTTTAACACTTTTATTTTTTTTAAAACCCATAAAAATTCAATAAATAACCAAAAAGTGACCTTAGAATGACATTGGACAAACTATACAAAGATGACAAAGCTAAAACACATATGTTCAACCTCATTAAAGACCATGGGAAACATTTTACATCCTAGAATACCCTTATAACAAATTTGAATATATAGGGGGTTGACCTAGTTTGACTTGTGGTCAAATTATTCAACATTTTGGAAATTTCTTAAGGGTGGTAATTCAGCTATGCAAAAGACTAGTAGATAGATTTGACATTAAATTGCCTCTAAAAGAACACCAAACACACACCAAACAATAAGAAATAGACACATAAGATAAGAAACCAAATGAAACACACTTGTGTTCTCAAGAACACTTAGGTAAAACATACACACAAGAAAAGGAAACCTATCCTAGTATGTAGAAGACCTAAAACACTTGATGTTAAGAAAAATTCACCATACTTCAACTAGGATAAACTATAGTACCTCTTACATCATTATTGCTCCAAAGAAGCAATCCATCATGTGAAAAATGCTTATTAATCAACACTTACTTATGTAATAAATAAAATTACTTACCATATTCAACTCTTCTTCTATCTACAAGTGTGTTTCTTGGATATTTCAAGGACACTCCTTATATCTCTCCAAGAGACTTGTTTGAACTTACAGCGTGTTTGACTTCTGACATGTCCAATTGACACTTCTCAAACTATAACTTTGGAATCATCAAAATTGTTTCAAATTTACATTATTTTAGGACATGATGCACTTTATGTATAAGATCATCGAGTTTGTCTTCTTTCTACTCTAATATATCTAAAAATGGTTCAACCTCAAGCTGGGGTGTTGACTACTCCTCAAACACAAATTTTTTTAATTTGGCTTTATTAGACTCCTCCATGATTGTAATCTTCTTAGAATTGTCTTGGCATTCATCCTCATGCTTGATAAGACATTATAAAACTTTACCATCAGGTTCACACCTCATAGGAAGGGAAGTTAGTCTACTTAACTATTCAAACTCTTGACTTATGGCATAGACCCTTTGCCATAGGTCATATTTTTCCTCATGGATGTCATGTTCATGGATTCCTCCATATTGTGAAAGATGAATGACATTGTTATCTTCATCATCTTGATCTACCATGATTTTAATAACATCATCATCATGAAAATGAATAAGGTAATTACTTTCAACAACTTGTGGAAAAGAACTATCAATATTTACCTCAGATTGTCCATCACCTACCTCATGGATGATGTATGTGCCAAGATCAGTCTATTCAAATAAAATATATGGATCATGTCCATAAGTATCAACACCATACTCATCTAGGAAAATATCAGATATTCCCCCAAGCTTAAAAGATTATCCATCATCCATACAAAACTCTTCTTGATCATTTATTGTAAAATTGAGATTAGAACTTGCTTCTACATAGGGCTCAATATGAAACTTAGGAAATTTTTGAGTTATAATAGTTACCTTTATTCCATAACTTGTCTTGAAGGCCAATAAGGACCAATTATCTGAGAGGTAGCCTCCTATCTTGGCTATGAAATCCTTTGAGAAGCAGATAGTAAAGTGAGCAGGAAATTCAAATATTATTATATCTTGAAGGATAGGGAAGCTAGGAAAATCATGCAAGAAAACTCTCAACCCTTTAACAAGTCCCACTGACTTATCTAGTGTCCCATCAAGCTTTATTAATCCATTAATATATGGTTCATATTTAAAACCAAATTTATCTACCACAAGCTTGGGCATCACGTAGGTACTTACCCCACTATCCATAATGTAACTGTGAACAAGCTTATCTTCAATAAAAAGAGTGAGGTAGAAGGGTGGAGGATTTTAAAATTTTAAATAGGGTTAAATAATGTGTGTGGGAGCATTAGTGAGTGAAATATTACCATGACTTTATGGTTAAGGATTGAGGTGAATTTGAGACAATAGCTCTTGAAGAAGCTCCTTTTAACTAGGCAAGTCAAGCATTTCCCAAAGAGAGTGACTAGTCTTAGCACTCTTAAAATAGTCAACAATGTTCAAATAATGGTAATTTACCTTTTATTATGTCCTTGAGGGAAAATAAGTGCCTCAATCTTGAGGCATTGGAGCACTTTGAGTCACCCTTCTAACATTTTGATTTGAAGTAGGTACATAAATTGTAAGGACTGTCACACTTGGACTCACACTTTGTTTCCTTGTAGGAGGATTCATTGGACTTATTCCAACACCATGTAAATATACCAAAGACTTCCTATTTACTATTTTATTAGCTATAATTGAACTACATTGGTTGAGAACAAATTTGTCTTCCACTAGGAAGTTTTTAAGACTCACTTTTTGGGGCTACCATCCTTCATTTGCTTGCATGTGATTCTCATCTTTTTCTAGTCCAATTGAGGAGTAACTCCTCCTTAAGAAACCAAATCTTTATCCCCACCTTCATTGGAATCTGTGAGTTACTATGAACTAGGACCATAACTATTATGTTAGACGTGGAAGTTGGATTATACACATTGGCTGGCCAATTGAAGTTAGACTGTATTTTCCCTCTACCTTGACCATATTACTGATGTGGAAACCTATTTCCTTATTGAGGATAAGGATATGTATTTTGATTAACACCATACTACATATTTGGTTACCTAACTTGAGCATCTAAGGATTTATACCTTGCCTCCCAATCAATAGTATTTTTTACCTTCTTAGGGGTAGTTTTAGACTTGGGACTTGAACAAAAATTGGAGTACCAATAAACATATTAGGAAATAGAGGCATGAAGACATTTTAAGGAAATTTTTCATCTTGTATTAGGCCATTATCAGCTCCAATGTAAATATCATAAGCTTTAGGTAAGGTGTAACCACCCATGGACTACAACATTATGGCTATGTTAATACCAATAGCCCTTAGGTATACAAGAAACACAATCTTATAGGTGGTCACATGGGAAGAGGAAACCTATACCAAGTCCTTTGAAATATTTCATTAAATTCATGAATAGTCTACTTAGGACCCATTTTAATTACATTGAGATAATGAATGAGTGCCATGTGATCACTTGTGTCTTCAAATCTTAAGGTTAGAAACTCTCTAAAATCATCCCAAGTGGTGATGCATCATCTTGACAATGACCTATACCAATCAAGTGCTTTCCCTCTAAAGGATATATTAAGTATTCTAATGTCAATGTTGACCTCAGAGACATTATGGAAGTTTCATAAGTTTTATATGTCCCTAATAAGCTCACTAGGGGTGATATGACCTTCACCATTGAAAGTGGGAACACTTTTTGTAGCATTAGGGGGTATTCATCATATATATTAAGGTGAATTTGATTTTTAGTGTTAAATTATAGCAAGGCATGCTACATATCCATGTTTTCCTTGTTAGGTTGTGGAGCTAAAAGCTTCACTGATGCAAATAGAGGAGGAGGTTACAGAGAGTTTGTTGAGTGTCACAGACACTAACATCAGTCAGGCCAACCGATGTCGATAGGATTAGACAGGGATAACAACCGACGTCAGTCAGGGATCAACCAGCGTCAAGGACCAACAACAGGGATTCATGCTATCCAGGGTCAGGACGTCACTACATGGGTTTATAAGTTTGGATGTGGTAGGGTAATCGGATGACAGGAGGTGCACCACAGGTTGTGTGGTGGGTGGTCTTTAGGATTGATCTTGAAGAGGGATACAAGCCAGGAAATAGATTAGACAGGGTACAGGTATAGGTACAGTGTAACTATTTATCTCTAAGTGGGAGATTGTTAGGTTGTGGAGATAAAAGCTTCACTGATGCAAACAGAGGAGGAGGTTGCAGAGAGTTTGCTGAGTGTCACAGACACTGGTGTTGGTCAGGCCAACCAACATCGACAAGATTAGATAGGGATAACAACTAACGTCAGTCAGGGATCAGCCAGCGTCGGTCACCTCCAGGTAGACAGGGATCGATGTCGGTCACCTGTGTGGTTCAAACTATGAGTGTTATGGGCAGTTAGTTAATGAACCAAGTGTTTGCATGTCAAGAGCCAAATTTAGACTAGAAGCTATAGATCTAATTATTGTAATTGGATGTCTAATTATTGTTTGCATGAGATCTATATAATAGACTCATGGATTGTATTGTAAAGTTTTCTAGTTTGAGTTGAGCAAAGTTAGCTCCTTCTTTGTGTGAGGTGAGCAAGGGTGTTCCTCTTAGTTCCACAGCAGTGCCAAGTGTGGGTGTTGGTTTTAGAGAATCAACAAGATTCTTCAAGTGTGTAGGATCTTGGTCAGCAGGTGTGCATGGTTACTTTTAGAGATCTACATGGGTAAGTAAGATCATTGATATGTAGGTGTATGTGTGTGCAAGGTCTAAGGTTCACAGGTGTGTAGAACCAGATTGATTTTTAGATGTGTAAGATCAGATAGGATAGCAACACAATAAGGAGCAGGATCAGGCAAGATCTACTTGGAGTACGGTGTGTACTCAAAAAGAGAGCAAAGAGGAAGGCAAGGTAGATCCTTCCATAAGTGAGATCATTTGGGTTGCAAGTTGTTACAGTTTAGGGGAGATCTACTTGAAGTACATTTGTGTACTTTTAGAGTGTGTGGAGCAGTTGTGGAGTGCGTGGAGCACTAGTTTACTGGCAGTAGTGGATACTGGCTAGTTGGAGGTGAACACCAACTCTGTGTTTGAGTTGTGTGTTGGGACTGTAAGAGAGAGAGCTTTGAGGGAAGATTTACTATTTATGACCTAGAGGTGTGGGAGCCCTAGAGGTGTGTAAGGAAGAAGAATTGTGGCAATCTTCTTTGTTGTATTTCCTTCTGGAAGAGTTTTAATACAAGTTGTGTATTATCTCTCATATTCTGTGTTATTTCTAAATTCTAGTTACTTGTGTTTTCTGGTTAATTTTTGCATATTAAGTTTCTTGTATTTGGTAATCAATTGTGTGCTTCCGTTATTTCCCAACAAGTGGTATCAGAGCCTGGTTGTAGGTTTAAGAGTCTGATCCCAATAAGTGGTATCAGAGCTAAGGTTGTAGGGAGCAGGGTTTTGTGTTTGGTTACAGGTCACTCTCAGGGGTTTCTGATTGAGTGGGAGTAGAGAAATGGCAAAAGAAAGTAAGCTAAGAATGGAGGAATTGAAAAGCACAAATGGTCAGTTACGGTCCTATGGAAAGAAAGAGCAAGTAAAAGAAAATTGTTGGTTTGTGGAAGATCAACATGAAGGAACTGAAGAAGCAGATGTTGTAGGTGATGTGGCACAAGATGCTCTGGTATGTTTCTTGGATAAAGTTGAATCTTGGTTAATAGATTCTATTGCCTCTTTCCATGTAGTCCGAAATAGAGTATCTTTTCATGGTAAGGTCTTTGGAGACTTTGGAAAGATTTATTTAGGGGCTGGTGTGCCTTGCCAAAGAATTGGCAAAGGGAAAGTGAAGCTGAAATTGTAGGCAGCCAACACATGGGTGTTGAAGAAGGACATGCAGGTCCCAAGCTTGGAGATGTGGCTAATTTCTTTAGGAAAGTTGGGTGATGAGAGATGCACAAGAACTCTCATAGTGGATGCACTTGAATTAGCTGGTGGTAAAAAAGTAGGTACTCTTTATCTACTTGCTTATATTACTGATTCTTCTTCTATTATAGAGACATGGATTTGTAGGCTTGGTCACATGAGCAAGAAGGAGATGCATGTTCTTAAGAGGAAGTTAGATGTGTTTGATAGGCTTAAGAACTAGAACGCCTTGGTGTTTACGGAGGAGATGGCAGACAGAGATCAGTGGAGAATGCTGAGTACCTCTGAGCAGAGCAGTTTGGACAGGGATTTGATTCAAAGAAAGCTCATGGGTAAAAAAGTCATCACTCATAGGAAAACATAGGTACCGGCATCGGTCAGGAAGAACTAGTGTCGAACAGACAGGTGCCGATGTCGGTCATGTGCAGACCGAAGCCGGCGGTGTCAGGTAGAGTAAGACCGACATCGGTCAAGAGGACCAACATCAGCAATAGGTAAGACTGACATCGATCACAAGGACTGATGTCGACAATAAGAGACACCGATGTCAGTAGAGTTGGTAGTCAGGACAGGTGCATGGAATCGACGTTGGTTGGATGCAGACTATGTAGTGACCGAGGTCGATCACTGTAATAGATTTTGGGTAGACAGCAAGCTGTCAAGGAGTCTCAAATGCCCATATGGAGGACTGAAGGTGGTAAGTAGGCCTCAAATTCATTGTTCCTCTTCTTTATACTAGTTTTTGATTGCAGAGCAGGAAGGATCTAGGAAACAGTGAGAGCGTGGCAGGAATATGATGCAGAACCAAGCAGAGACTTGGTAGGGTTGCCAGCGGGTATGAAAGCATAGAGATGAATGGATACCTTAGTTGAAGAATAGAGTGAATGAACATGTGAGATGGAAGACTAGGTCATATGGTCTTGAGGAAGCTGTAGGACAGTGGTACAGGTTTGACAAGTGGATGACAAAGCATGGCTTTAGTCAATGTCAGGGTAACTACTGTGGTTTGTCTTCCCAAGTGGATGATGGTCATGACATTATCCTGTTACTGTATGTGGATGGTATGCTAGCTAGCAAGTTTGTACATGCAGGGTTTTGCTAAGCTAAGGGTAAGGTTAGTTCAATGGCATGTCATGAGGAATTTGGAGCAGCAAAATTTTTTGGCATGAGAGACATAGAGATCACAGGTTGATTTTGTCTCCAGTGGGAGCTGATGTGAATCAGGTGTTGGCGAGGTTCAAGATGCAAAACCAGAGCACACTAAGGGATGGATAGTCCAGTGTTTAAAATCACATGAGGTTTGGTATAAACCTGAGTTTTCCCAAGCAGTGGGAGCTGTCAGAGAGTTAGGAGCCAATTCGGGGAAGTGGGTTCTCAGGTATTTGAGAGGGACCAGTAGCAGGGATTCATGCTATCCAGGGTCAGGACTTCACTACATGGGTTTGTAGGTTCAGATGTGGTAGGGTACTCAGATGACAGGAGGTGCACCACAGGTTGTGTGGTGGGTGGTCTTCAGGATTGATCTTGAAGAGGGATACAAGCTAGGAAATAGATTAGACAGGGTATAGGTATAGGTACAGTGCAGCTATTTATCTCTAAGTGGGAGATTGTTAGGTTGTGGAGATAAAAGCTTCACTGATGCAAATAGAGGAGGAGGTTGTAGAGAGTTTACTGAGTGTCATAGACACCGGTGTTGGTCAGGCTAACTGACGTCGACAGGATTAGATAGGGATAGCAACCGACGTCAGTTAGGGATCAACCAGCGTCGGTCACCTCCAGGCAGACAGGGATCGACGTCGGTCAGCTGTGTGGTTCAAACTATGAGTGTTATGGGTAGTTAGTTAATGAACCAAGTGTTTGCATGTCAAGAGCCAAATTTAGACTAGAATCTATGGATCTAATTATTGTAATTGGATGTCTAATTATTATTTGCATGAGATCTATATAATAGACTCATGGATTGTATTGTAAAGTTTTCTAGTTTGAGTTGAGCAAAGTTAGCTCCTTCTTTGTGTGAGGTGAGCAAGGGT
Organism: Torreya grandis; assembly: GCA_037957365.1. NCBI lineage: Eukaryota > Viridiplantae > Streptophyta > Pinopsida > Cupressales > Taxaceae > Torreya > Torreya grandis. The sequence goes on along the minus strand of JARHVA010007478.1, from coordinate 641,819 downwards.
GTTCCTCCTAGTTCCACAGTAGTGCCAAGTGTGGGTGCTGGTTTTGGAGAATCAACAGGATTCTTCAAGTGTGTAGGATCTTGGTCAGCAGGTGTGCATGGTTACTTTTGGAGATCTACATGGGTAAGTAAGATCATTGATATGTAGGTGTATGTGTGTGTAAGGTCTAAGGTTCATAGGTGTGTAGAACCAGATTGATTTGTAGATGTGCAAGATCAGATAGGATAGCAACACAATAAGGAGCAGGATCAGGCAAGATTTACTTGGAGTACGATGTGTACTCAAAAAGAGAGCAAATAGGAAGGCAAGGTAGATCCTTCCATAAGTGAGATAATTTGGGTTGTAGGTTGTTGCAGTTCAGGGGAGATCTACTTAAAGTACATTTGTGTACTTTTGGAGTTCGTGGAGCAGTTGTGGAGTGCATGGAGCACTAGTTTACTGGCAGTAGTGGATACTGGCTGGTTGGAGGTGAACACCAACTCTGTGTTTGAGTTGTGTGTTGGGACCATAAGAGAGAGAGCTTTGAGGGAAGATTTACTATTTATGCCCTAGAGGTGTGGGAGCCCTAGAGGTGTGTAAGGAAGAAGAATTGTGGCAATCTTCTTTATTGTATTTCCTTCTGGAAGAGTTTTAATACAAGTTGTGTATTGTCTCTCATATTCTGTGTTATTTCTGAATTCTAGTTACTTGCGTATTTTGGTTAATTTCTGCATATTAAGTTGATTTTATTTGTTAATCAATTGTGTGCTTCCATTATTTCCCAACATTTCTCATGTTCCTCTTCATTCTCTTGATCTTCTTGGCTTGAAAAGTCCTCTTTCTCTTTAAAGGTCAAGATAGACTGAAGATGTTGAAATTCAAGAGGAAGTTTAGGTTGAAGGAGTGGGTTTATGGGGTTGATACTTCTAATAGTAGATGAAATAGTAAGGACCATGAAGTTTGAACATAATAAATGATAAAATTTGGTATACAACCAAATATTACCTTAAATAGAGTCTCTAAATGTTGACTAGAAAACCAAATGTAGTTGTGATGTTATTAAGATGAATATTCACATTGATAAGATGTCGTTGAGATAATAAAACCCATTACTCATGATATAATTATTGTCATAGAATATTGAACCCTATATATGTTTTTTCAAGCCTAATATAATATTTTTGAAACATTGTAATACCTCTAAGCCTGTGGGTTTCCTCTAGCAGAAGTAGACCTCTAAGTTTAAGGTCTAGCTCCCTAGATATGACTTTGATTACTTATCATCTACACTAATTGATTGATTAGATGAAAGGGGTAGAAATAACATGAAATTAAACTAATATAATGAGGTTATACATAAAATATATCTCCACTATACTACCATACAATTTCACTAAGAAATATGACTCACAACACTAGTCTCAAAATCTTGAATTGCTCTAACATTAGTATTTCAAACATGGAGGTGATATGCATTGAGCTAATCAAGGTGAGTGAACTAGAGGTTAGAGTGTATACATTAATTATACTCCTTACACTTAAATATATACAAATTTACTTGAATAGACTTCATGTGACCTACTAGAGAGGAAACTACTTGCATCAAACATAGAAGAGTAAAGAGAAAATAAGGATAGATATTAATCACTTGACCTTTCAATACACACCACCTCAAACACTTAGACTAGATATATTTTGAACTCAAAAAAAAAATTCAAATTTTTATTTCAAAGTCAAAATATAGTATCAAACTAGTAGGGTTTCACCATACTAGGTGTGGATTCCCCCTCAAAAGCCAAAATGGCTTGCCTTTATAGAGTATGTGAGAAAAGGGAGAAGAAGTGGAGATCAAGGGTCAAAAAAAAAAGTGTTAAGTGATGAGGACTAGGTAAATTATATAATAATTAAGTGGATAACATACCATTAAATTCTTCTTGGACAAGTGTCCATTTGAAGCATGAAAAATTCCTCAAACTAGCATAGAGACCCTTCAACTACCTTTATGATGAGGCATCTCTTCAATTCTCAAAATTGGAATATAAATACTCAAAACATATGCACTATCTTATGTGGGTTGGAAATAAGGTATGATATTCATCATATTCTTTCCTAATCACTATCCTTCTTCATATCACTTGTACTCATTATATGTAGTCATTCATTGGTATTATAAGCCACATTCTTCACATTTGTCATCAAGGTAACCTTCAGTTTCTCAACCAAATCCATGGAAGAGGTGTTAGGACACCTGTCTATAACCCCTTTTCCTTCTACTCCAACAAGAATACCTTTAAATGATCCACAATTAGACTTCTCATTTTCTCACTAGGCAATCACTCCTCATTTTCACTATATGTCCAATACTGTCTATGATGAATGGTGTAGCAGAGGTGTTTATATTAATATCTATGGTTATAAATTAGCATAGGAAGTTTGATTAATTTTATATATACCTCTTCAAATTATTCTCATTCCTTAGTTCACTTAAGCACCTAAAAAACAATAAAAAACTTGTAAAAAACACTTGATTTAGATTGTTCATACAAATAGGGTACAAACAAATTGGATGGAATGAATATTCAGAGATTTATAGGAATGTTAAAATAATTTTCATGGTCAAATAACCTCTTCTATATTCATCTCAAGTGATATTTCCTTCATCGGGTCTTAGATAAGGGTTTAAGGAGAGTTTTGAGCTATTTTGCTCCTAAGCAATGGTTCATAAAACCTTATGTTCAACTGCCAAAAAAATGTCACTAAGACCAAGTTTAGGACCCTAATCAACTACCCATATCTCCTTAGGGTACCATGAAATGTATCCCTATAGGTATGAATGCTTTAAATGGTCTCTCAAGCTTTATATTACATTTTCAGTACCCCTAAGGTGATTTTAGGTCAAAAATGATCCATTTATGATATTTCTCTAAAAATTTATGGTTTTGATCAACCTCATATCTCCCCTTCAAGGATATTAATTGTATTTTAATTTTTATCTAGTATTATAAATGAATTTGAGCCTCATTAGGGCTTAGACTTAGTTTTAGGCCTAATAGGCCTAACTGTGTCTAACTAGGCATGACCAACTCTCACTAGTTTCCAATGAATATAGGTGACTATTCATGTTTAGACACTTATAATTCAAATCATTACCTCATTATATGGTACTCCAAGAATCCTCATGTCATCTATCTCTCATTCACATACCTTGTCTACAACTTCATCATGACTAGGAGTGCCCTCTATCTAAGATAAAAAAGATGGCATATCCCCTATTTTTATAGTCATAATAAAGTTGTGTGAGGATATAATAGGTATTAATTAAAAAAAAATCAAAGTTACAAAGATGGATCATACCTTTAGAATCCCCAATGCTTCAAATATTCAATACAAACATTCAAGACTATGCAGTATTTGTAGGGTTTAGAAACCTCAAGTTGAGTGACAAGTTAGAACTTATCCTTGCTTGTTTAATTTCTCTAAGGATAATATAATATTATCATTACCACTTTGGGATTTATATTCACATGTTCAATTCATTATACAACTCTGCTTACCTCCCAACTTGCACCTTTCACTAATTTAAACTATTCTACAATTAGACTATGACTGATTCATTAAGGAATACAGAGGATTATTATAGTTAGTGATAGGTCTTTGAAAAATATACCCTATGATATTGATCTCCCTTGATTTCATTTAGATCATTCAACACTTTAAAGTATTCATATATGCCCATAGGTCATGTTCTCACTACTACTATTGACCAAATTTGACCCCACAGGTCAAATTGGGACTCCTATAGGTAAAAACTTGATCTTTAGAGGTTTTAAGGGTCTAATATTTTGTCATGGGGTATGTTATAGTCCATTTGATGTAATTTTATGCCATTTTATCCTTGGTCATGGTCTAATTAGTAAATATGTCAATTGGAGTCACTTAATAGCCATTTAGGGGTCATAAATGCAAGTGACATGGTTTTCAAGGTGTCCAAGTATCTTAGTATTCTTTTAAACATCCAATAAGTCAGGTTCCCTATTAGGAATGTCAATCCCATCTAAAACTTGTAGGTTATCTAACTAAAAATAAAGAAATTAACTAAAAAAAGAGGAGTTTGGAACTTGTATAGCCCATAAGGGAGTGTGACATGTGGTAAAAGGTTGTGAGATGAATATTCATCTTCCTCATACTCATCTTAGTGATTTACATGCTCTAGAAGTGCTAAAAAAGGTCCAAAACCATTATACTCCTTCTTTGCCCTTTTAGACCCACAAAACTAGTCAATCAGTTTGTACTTGGTACAACTAGTGAAAAACTTCCAAGTCAAACTCCTTTGGGAAGTGAAATTAAACTCAAAGATTTCATTTCCATAACAAAAGTTCAAATATTAGTCAAATGTTCTTTATGAATCATCTCTAACAAATTGGCTGTGTTTTTTTGCTCACTGTTTCATATACCCTATAGGTTTTGCTCTAATTTGGACAAGTCCATACAATACAACTAGTGATGTTGATTCTAGATGATGTTATCTCTCTTCTCAAATTTTATCCATGTTTAGTTTCATGTTTCATGTTGTTTTTATAGGAAATTCATCTCATGTTATAGGAAGGTGTCACCATGTGAAGTCTCAGTCAAAGTTTTCCTTGTTTATAAGATGTTTGGTTCTCTACATAGGTATCATGAGAATAGAATATGATGTTTCCCATGTATCAATTCCATAATGATTCTTCCTTTCCATGTTTTGTTTCATCACATCAGGGTTTGATCAAACTTGCATCTTTGTCATACTTAGTCAGCTCTTACCCAATTTCACTTGCACCCATATTGAATCATGTGTGTATAACCTATTTATCATGTTCATAGATGTGTATTTCAGGTATTGAGATGTTTAAATTTATTTATAAGTAGAAAAAATAAGATATATACTCCAAAGATAATTAAAAAGGTACTATTGTAGTCATATGCAACATATATACATAGTCAGCAATGGACACACACCATAGGTGCTCTCAAGAGTTATATTCACATTGGAAAGAGTACTTTTAGACTTTTATAAAGTTTTCATAAGATGAAGAAATCCATATAAAACCTTAAAATGGTGGTAAGGTCATGCTACATGCTCATAGTTCACACTTCTTTCCTAATGCTCCTATCTATTATTGCATTCACCTTTGGGTGCCCTACAGGAAGATGACTAGGTTGGAAAAGATATATTTGAGTGATATTCAACATTTAAATTCTGAAAACATAAATTTAAAAATATTAGAAGGGGATAGAGTTGATCAAATGGCTATACATCATGCATTGTTTGAAATATACCTTCACTACTTGTGTTATACTGCAAAGTCCACATACAAGTGGTGTTAACAGAGGATTGAGAATGCTTGTACAAAGAAGTTGGATAAGTGGTGAAACCATCCTTAATATCTTAGTATTTTGAAATATCATGGTAGACTCATTTGAAGTGATATATTTCTAGGAAATGTGGAAGGTAATTCCCAAAAGCAATGATTGTGGAATTCAGGGACTTTTTCCATAAAAGCATAAATTAGAGCACCTAGTAGTTTTATGAATGTCATATATGAAGGTTTACAAAGGATTTAAGGCATATAAATGATCAAACCTTGTATCCTCTACATAGGAGGAAAGATTTACAAAGGTTGAAGGGTAGATGACTAGTAGAGGTTAGTTCTTGAAAGGCTCAAAGTTGCCCTTTAGCCACTAAAATCCTTCATTGACATCTACAAGATTTTGAATCTCAAAGGAGCTCCACTTCCCAAAGCGGAAATGTCAAGCATATTATCATGTTTGAAGAGTTATACCAATTTTAAAATCATAATAATGACTTGGAAGAGGCCTAAGGTGAAATTTTATGGTTAAGTATTCATCTACAAGTGTATAGTGACCAAGAAAAGGCCACCTACAGCCTGCCTGTAGGTGCTCATAGAGCTCTTAAAGTGAACTTGGAGGATAATGAGCCTATCAACATAAAAATATGATATGAAATGGTGAATAAAGTTTTTTAAATTTTATATAAAATAACATAACACATATTTCAATGTAAAATCAACACCTACAGGGCCCTAATGACTCTAACACAGTCAGTTATAATTGATTGTAGACAGACAATGGGATAAAACATAGTGCCTAGTTGATGCTTTAGCCTAGAAAAGGTGAAAATAGGTCAAAAAAGATGCTAAATCACCTTAAATATTCAAGTAAATTCCTTATACATTATGATCAGAGTCTAATTTAGCAAACATGCACCTACAAGAATCATCATTTGGTCAAACAGGCAGGGTAACATAGTCAGCTACCTATGACTAGTATTAAGAGTAATCCAACCTAAAAAGTATGATATGAAAAAGAGAATATATGAAATGAATATTTGAATCTTCAATAAATGTATTTAAACATTTTTATCAATCTCAAACATGTATATCTCCTACAATTATGGTGCCAAGGAATAAGACATGGTCAGAGGTCATACTCAATCTTGACCAGCCAAAGTACGAAGAGTATGTGGGAAGTTTAAGTGATGGACAAGATTATAACATAATAATCATGATTTTCATGACCTAAATAGGATCTTATAATATGAAGAAAAGGAGAGAGATGACCCCATGATGCAACACATAGTCCATATCATGAAATCTTGTACACAGTTTGTCTCCTAACAAACTGTCTTGGATTTTAATGCATTTGAAAGGTCTAATAACCTGATAAAAGGAATATTTTTTTGCAAAAATAATATTTATAGATTGTGTAATACCATACAAATTTTTTTGTCTATAAAAATAGGGTAAGTACCCTCTATTTTGTCTTAGATAGAGGGTACTCCCTTTATGCACAAACTGACAGATTTTGAAGAAGGGAGGTGATAGGATGAACCATAAGCTTTTTATGCCTTGATAGAAGGTTTGATAATTGGGATGAAATATAATTCAACATGATATACCATGCACAAAATGGATAACCTCAGTAAAGCGGTTTAGATTATCAAGGTTTCAAATTGGTTTGTTAGGTACGGTTTAAGCCTAAATACCAAATGAAGGGTCAATGTTATTTCTAGCCTTGGATGGAAATTATAACCTATTGTCACATTTTTATGAGTTAATTTAAATTTTTCTAAATCTTATATAATGTAGATAATTCACAAGGAAAGCAAATTTTGCTTTATGAATATTTCAAGCTTGCAAGGAATGGGTAAAAGAGCTCAAGTGGGAAAAGTTGGAAGCTCATATCTACTTAGATGATTTATATGGAGATTAAAAGGGATAGTATAGGTTTAAAAAGGTCTTAAATAACCATTTTGTGGCACTATTTTCCTTTTCCAACGTCAAATATTCATGAACAATCCTTAAGGATAAAAAGGACCTAAAACCCTTGCAAACCCTTGGAAATGACCCGATGAAGGAAATGAATATGGTGAGATATCCAAATGGAACATAATGGAATATAGAGTGATTGTATGATGTATAAGAATCTTCAAGGCTCCCCACCATAAAATTTTTTTCTGGCCTATTTGTACAAATAGGGTATAAAATTGGTTCTTTTGACTATTTTATGTATTATGCAAGTTATAAGGACTTTCAAGAGATGAAAAAAACTTTAGGAGAAGGTCTGGGACTTGGGATAACCCCTCATTTCCATTTCATTACTTATAAATACTCTTAAGTGTTCCTAAAAGAGCTCTCATCTCAACTATTCAAAATTAGCATAGTGAACATGATAGTGAGTAAGGTGAAAAACTTAAAGTAAGCTACATTTAAGGTGTGTTTGATGCCTCTAAGGCCATACATGGTCTTAAAACATGTCATTCACTCCTTTTTCTAGATTTTCAAGAGAATTTGAATCCATTTTGGAATTCAAGTGTGCAAGGTGTGTGAAAGTGGAGTTTCTTTGACTGTAGGTAGTGATGGCTCACTTTCAGAGGAATCTAGGTGATTAATAATGCAACCAATGCATAGAGAAGCATTTTTACAACCATTCACTCTCATTCCAATCATTATACCTATCCGTAGTTAGTTTTGGGATGTTAAAATATGGGTGAATGATGAAGATAGTTTTTTGAGCCAACAAAAGGAATTTCATACCAAATTTCAAGAGTTTCATGCCTTGGATTTCCATTTGTCTCTTTTAAATTTGCATGATCAGTTTCACATTCCTTTATCATGCACATGTAACTCATTTTCTCATCTTGACACTTGTCTTTGTGACCTTTGGACTTCTTTCTTCTGCTCTCTCTCTCTCTCAAGTTCTATAAGAACTAGTTATTTTGGCCTTTGTAAAATATGTTCCACTTGAGTATGGTGAATCCTTGATCATTTTCATACCATGGATAAATAAATACTACTTATTTTATTTCCTCTAATATTTTTGACATGTGGGACATTGAATATGCCTTTAAAACACTTAAACTATATGAGAAACCTATACAAATTTAATAAGTGACCTTAGAATGACATAGGAAAAAGTATAAAAAGATGAAAAATCTAAATCACATATTCTTGACCTCATTAAATACCATGGGAGACATTTTACATCCTAGAAGACTCCTATAACAAGTTTGACTATATAGGGGATTGACCTAATTTGACTTGTGGTCAAATTAGTCAGCAATACCTATGGAGGCTATAAATTTATTCTAACCACTAGGGGATCATGAAATGGCATAATTAGCTGAATTTTACCATGTCTCATATATTGTGTAACCAGGATAATTTAAATTTAGCCTTAGTTTCATTAGTGATATCTTACTTTTTTCCTAAATATCCTTAAAAGTTTATTATATATTAAATTCAGAACAATTTTTTGTAGTAATTACAGCTATAGACAATCATAAGGGAACATACTACTACTTGTCTCATTGGGTAGAGGGAAATAAATTAACCGCAACTGTCACATATGGAGAAGATGGTGCAGAAGGCATCATCATGTTCATATATATAGTAGATTAAAAAGTCTATGTTTGGTATTGAAAGTCATATATAATCAATAAGAGTCTATATTATGCTTCATTTTGATTTGAAACAATCAAGATTGGATGTTAAAATTTAATTTAGGAATCTAAGGAGGTATTTATGTCAGTAGGGTCTCAAGAAATTGATCTTTAGAGAAATTCTACATTTTCCTGCCAAAATCCATAATTTGAAAATTCAAATTTATTGAAGTATGTTAGAAGGGTTTTGGTATGATATATATGTATTGATATATTTATGATGAATCCTAGGATTTTATTAATATTATAAAAATGATAATTTATTATTTATCTTGTTGTAATCACCCTCAACCAATCACTCATCCATGTTTAGGCTTGTGTACATAGGGAAAGACTATTCTAAACATGTTGATAAGCTTTCAAGGTCAGTTGAGTAATATTTGGATGAAGAAACTAAGTATATTAATGTTGTTACATGAGATAAGTATCCATACCATATATTTAGGACCTCAATAAAGAAAAAAATAAGTTTATATATTGATGAACATATGAGAGGATGATTTGTAGGTTTGCCATGGAGGGAAATAATGATTTCTAAGAAGATTTTGCAAGAAATTGAATGAATAATGGATGTTTGATGATATTATAGTTGATAATAAATTAATTAAAGGTAAATTAACATTTTTTAATCATTTACGATGGTTTTTAAATGCTTTGATGATGTTTATTATAGTTAAAGAGATAAGACTATATTTTGCATCACAATTAGCATAGAAAGTAATCGTTTTATACACTTGATGTGTATAAAGAATATTTAACTAGGTAAAAAACACTAAAATATATCTACCTCATGACATATAAAATGTTTTAAATCTCTTATATAATGAAATTATTTCAAAATAAGTGAATACAAGGTCTACATACAGTCAAGTCTGTGATAGGTGAGAAGAAAATGGGGTATTTTAAACATTTTTGGATTGTTAAAGAAAAATAAGAATTAGAAAAGTAGGGGAAGGTAATATAAGACATATTTTAATTTAAAATAATAAAATCCAATAATTATAATGTTATTTATTCATTTAATTATCTCTCAGGTCTATGAAACTGTAAAGTAGTTTTAAAGAATAAAAACACTTGCAATTTGAAATCTAACCCTAAAAAAATGCCCAAACTTTGTAATATGATGTATGGGGTTGTATATGAGTTTTTGTAAAAGGTTTAAATGGTTGAATAAATTTATTAAGGAATATATTTTATTACCTGTAAGCTTGTGTATAAACTAGAAGACATGGGTTTTGAAGAATATAATACTTGTAACATGAAAACCAAGAGTACAAATTAGTTGAAACATTGTAGAATGATATAAACATATGTTTGAAGGGTGATAAAGGTGTTATTAGTATTTTATAATACCTATAACCTAAGATATATTCCAAACTCAATCAATAGGATATTTAGAAGGCCTAAAAGTCCTACTAAAGTGCCCAAAAGAGAACACAACTCTTAAAGGATCAATCCTCAATGCATTAAAATTAGAAGGGAGTTGCTAGTAGACATTTCAAAGGTAATAAAAGTGGTTTAAAATGAATAAAGTGTGTATAAAAAATATTATGGTAGTTTAAAACCATATAGACCTATAAATATGTTTAGAAACCATGTATATAGATTGATGATCAGAGGAGATGATCTCTAGGTCTATCATGGAGGGAAATAGTGATTTATAAGAAGATTTTGTAGGAATGTGAATAAATAATGGGTGGTTTATGATTTTATAGTTTTTAATTAATGCCTTAAAGGTATTTTAACATGTTTTAAACATTTATGATGGTTTTATAATGCTTTGATGATATTTATTGTAGTTAAAGAGACAAGAAGACTATATTTTGCATCATAGTTAGCATAGAAAGTAATGGTTTTATACATTTGATTTGTATGAATAATATTTAACCAGATCAAAAACACTTATATATATATATATATATATATATATATATATATATATATATATATATATATATATATATATATATATATATATATATATATATATATATATATGTATGTATGTATGTATGTATGTATGTATGTATGTATGTATGTATGTATGTATGTATGTATGTATGTATATCCCTCAAGATATATCAAATGTTTTAAATATTTTAGATAATTAAATTATTTCAAAAGAAGTGCATACATGGTCTGTATATAGTCAAGTTAGTGACAGTTGAAAGGAAAATGGGGTAGTTTTTAAATTTTTAGATTGTTAAAGAATAAATAATAATTGGAAAATTATGGTAATGTCATATAGACCCTATTTAAATATAAAAAAATCAAATCCAATCATTATAATGTGAGCTATGTATTTTATTAGCTTTCGGCTCTGTGAAACCCTAAAGCAAGGTTTAGAGAACAAAAACACTTGTAATTTGAAATTTAACCTATAAAAATTCTAAAATATTGTAATATGATGTATTGGGTTGTATGTGATGTTTTGGAGAAGGTTTTGGTGTTTTAAGAGAGGTATAAAGGAAAACATTTGCATTTTAGTACCTATCAACATGTGTATAAACCAGAAAACAAGGGTTTTGAAGAATATAATACTTGTAACCTAACCAAGAATCCAAACTCGTTAAAACATTGTATAATGATAATGTTAGAAGGGTTATAAAGATTTTTTTAGTCTTGTATAATAGCTATAACCTAGGTTATATTCCAAACTTAATCAATAGGATTGTTAGAAGGCCTAAAACCCATGCTAAAGTGCACAAAAGAGAACACAACTCTTAAAGGATAAATCCTCAATCCCTAAAAATTGGAAGGGAGATGATAGTATACATTTAAAAGGTAGTATAAGTGGTTTAAAATCAATAAAGTATCTATAAAATGAAGTATGGTAGTTTCAGACCTTGTAGACCTGTAAATATGTCTAGAAACAATTCGTGTTTATCTTCATAGATATAATAAAACTTAAGAAAGGTAAAAGTTTGATGGTTAAGTTTAGACAAGTATAAAAATAAGTGTAAATATTCCTCAAGGGAATAATAATTGGATTATAGCTCATTCATCAATTAAAAACTATGCAACCTTAGTAAGAGGCAAGAAACCTTGTTTTGAGGATAGAGAAGAGAACATAACTTCATGAAGGATGAATAAGAGTACATGAAACTTGGTAAGGTGGTAATTGTATGAGGTTTTCAAGGAGTATTTAGAAACTACTAACATTTTTATTTAAATTATAGTCAATAATCATTTATTAAAGTTTTAAGTCATTGAAGAAGACCCCAATCCTATAGTCAATTGAGAAACAAGCCAAACAAAACTGGTTTTATGTTTATAGATAAGTTGCAAGGGAGATAAATCTAATAATATCAAGGATATTTGGGAAAATTAGTGAATTGGATCAAGAGAGTTAGAATTTCAAGAAGGTGTTAAGGCCTTCAAGAGACCAAGGAGTTTAGAATGAGGTAAAAAGTTTGTTGTATGTCTATTTAATTATTTAGAATCAAATTTGGAAGGTATTATCAAGATATGTAGGTACAAACAAAGTGTAAGAAGGATATAAAGCCTTAAAGATAGACCTATAAAATTAATTGATAGAGATTTGAAGAATATACTTGTATAGTAAGACCTATTTTATCCCACTTGATCTATGGTGGTTATATGAACTTGGATTCATAGATACTTTCATAAAAAATAAGACAATTACTATTTTAGGAATTTGAAACACATAGTATGGTGATTCATTATTAAAATGCAGTTATCACTAAAAATATTAAAATGAGATTAAATATCATGGAAATCTTGAAAAAAAAAATTTGGAAAGTCTGTGAATCTGATCATGAAATGATTCTTGAAACACTTAAAAGTAGAGATGATCTTGAAGGTACGTTGGATTGATTTGGTAATGTTAGTATTCAATGCATCTAAAATTTCAAAATTACTAAACTTGGCTTATTTGATTTAATGTATTTTAATTTTGAATTATTTTATCATTTTGTTAATTTTTAATTGAATTTTTTACTAAAAAGAAAATTTAGGTTAGTGGTACCATATGAGTTTCCACCTTCACATGGTTGGTTATGTGAGTAGAGATGATTATCTTCTTGAAACAAAAATTAACCTAATAAACATTACTTGTTTAGTATATAATTTTATTCCTCATACTGAGTGGTAGATAATCCTTTGGGGGGATTAGTGAACTTGCTTGTACAACTATAGGAGTTGATAGTTTGTCTCTACACATTGATACGTGTCATTGAAGATGATTTTTAGAATGGGCTTGTGATTCAAAAGATACCATTGACTAACTTTTGGCCTCGTAAGAGACATTTGGCCATAAGAAAAAAATCATTTATGTATATTATTTTTACTAAATGGCATAAAATTATCTAGGGGTGCTTATAGGACTTGTTTATATAACTAGAGGCATGGATGGCTTGTCTTTACCCCTCATAGTTCTTCTACAACACATGATAGAAGTTAGGTCCATTTTTAAACTTAGGGAATAGAAGATTCTCTTTAAATATGCCTCTAAATGACTTTAAATTTTGACCTTTGGGCCTAATATAAAGTGGAGGGTGGCTATTCTAGTGTTTATATGCCCATCTAGATGTGTCAATGAAGATAATTCATTGATTGGGATAGTGATTCAAAATGTATACGACCCACTAACCAAATTTTGGTCTCTTAAAGACATTTATCCATGAGATAAAACTCATTTCCATGTATCACTTGTCCTACGTGACATAAAATTATATTAGAGGTGTTTATATGAATTATCCATATAATTATAAGAATTTATGACTCATCTTTACCCCTCATAGTTTTCCTGCAATACACAACAAAAGTTCAATCCATTTTCCCACTTGGGGATGATAAGCTTCTCTTCAGGGATGCCTCCAAATAACTAAAAGTTGTAACCCTAGAGCCTAAAAAAGATAAAAGGGTGTCCATTATAGTATTTATATGCCCATACATATATGTCAACAAATATGGTTCATCGATTAGGCTAGCGAGTCAAAAGATACATGACCTACTAGCCAACTTTTGGTCTCTTTAGAGACATTTATCCATGAGAAAAAAATTGTCATGTCTTGATCATCCTTAGTGAAATGGGATCATATAGAGGGTGATTATATTAATCATATGAGATACTCTAGGCATTTACATTTCATCTCTACCACTTGTGGTTATCTATAATGCATGACAAAAGTTTAGTCTATTTTTCCACTCAGGAATGAGAATCTCCTCTTCAGGGATGCCTCCAAACATCTTCAAATTTCCACCCCAAGGATTGACAAAGAGTGGAGGGTGACCATTATATAATTTATATGCCCATTTAGATGTGTCCATGAAGATAGTTCATTGATTGGGCTAGTGAGTGACAAGACCCACTAACCAACTATTAGTTTCTAAAGAGACATTTAAATGGAAGAGAAAACTTGTTATCATGTCTCGCTCATCTTGAGTGTCACAAAATATTTTTGGGGTGCTTATATTAATGATCCTTGAAATTATAAGAATTAATGGCTTGTATCTACCCCTTACAATTATATTACACTACATAGTGGAAGTTCAATCTATTTTCCCACTCAAGGATGATAAACTTCTCTTTAGGGATGCCTCTAAATGACTAAAAATTTCAACCTTAGGTCATAATAGATAGTATAGGGTGACCATTATATCATTTATACACACATATAAATGTGTTAGTGAATATATTTCATCAATTGAGCTAGCGAGTCAAAAGATACATGACACAAAAACTGAATTTTGGTCTCTTAAGAGACATTTGGCTATAAGAGAAAACTTGTTTTTATGTCTCACTCATCTTGAGTGGCACATAATGATCTAGGTGGTGATGATAGGACTCATAAATGAAATTATAGGTAATGATAGCCTATATATACCCCTCATGGTTCTCTTACAATGTACAACATAAGTTTGGTCTATTTTCCCAATCAGGGATGAGAAGTTTCTCTTCAAGGATGCTTCCAAACAACTACATATCTTGATCCCAAGGCTTGATAAAGATTAGAGGGTGAAAATTATAGTGTTTATACACCAATATAGATGCATCAGTGATGATAGTTCATTTATTGGGATATAAATTCGAAATATACATGACTCACTAACCAACTTTTGGTCTTTTAAGAGACATTTATATGTGAGAGAAAACTTGTTTCCTATCTCACACATATTGAGTAGAAAAAATACTCCATGGAGTTCTTATAGGACTCATCTATGTAACTATAAGGACTAAATACTCATGTATACCCCTCACAGTTCTCTTAAAATGCATGGTGAAAGTTTGGTCCATTTTTCCACTTAGAGACAAGAAGCTTCTCTTTAGGGATGCCTCACATGGCTATAAATTTAGACCTCGAGGCCTTAAAAAGAGTGTAATGTGTAAATTACAAATTTTTTATGCCCATATAGATGTTTCATATAATATATTTCATTGATTGGGATAGCAAGTCAAAAGATACGTGACCCACTAACCAATTTTTAGTCTCTTAAGACACATTTGGCCATGAGAAAAAACCCATTGTTGTGTTTCCCTCATCCTGAGTGGAATAGAGTGATATATGGGATGCTTATAGGACTCATACATAAAAACATAGGAACTTATGGATTGTTTCTACCCCTCATAATTTTCTTGAAATGCATGGTGTAAGTTTGGTTTATTTTCCCACTCAGTGATGAGAAGCCTCTATTCAAGAATGACTCTAAATGACTAAAAATTTAGACCTTGGGGATTAAAAAAGAGTGTAAGGTAGCCATTATAGTCCTTGTACACCCATATATATGTGTTAAGAATATGGTTCATCAATTGTATTAACAAGTCAAAAGATATGTGACCTATTAACTAATTTTTGATCTCTTAAGAGACATTTGTCCATAAGAGAAAACTCATTGTCATGCCATGCTCATATTGAGTGGCATGAAATAATATAGGGGGTGTTTATAGGACTCATCCATAAAACTATAGGTGTGGAAAATTTCTCTCTAACCCTCATGGTTGTCTTGTAATGTGTGGTATAAGATTAGTCCATTTTCCAACTCAGGGATCAGAAGCTTGTCTTCAGTGATGTTGCCAAATGACTACAAATTTGGACCCTAGATCCTAAAAAAGAGTAGAGAGATGCCATTATATAATTTATATGCCCATTTGAATGTGTTTATGAAGATAGTTTGTTGATTGGGCTAGGGATTCATAGGATATGCCTCCAATTGACCAACTTTTAATCTCTTAAGAGACATTTAGTTACCAGAGAAAACATGCCACTATTTCTCACTAGTCCTAAGCTATGGAGAATCATATCAAGGGTTTAGAGGACTTGTCTTTGAAAATTTAGGCATTAATGGATCATCTCTACCTCTGATGGATATCTTGTAATGTACTATGGAAGTTTAGTTTGTTTTCCCACTTAGGTATGAGAGGGTTCTCTTAAGGGATTCATCTAACCAAATATAAATTTTAGTATTGAGACTTGAATAAGAGTAGAGGGTGGCTATTAAATAATTTATAAACCCATTGAGATGTGTAGAAATTTCATTGATTGGGTTAGTAAGTCATAAGATATGCCTACTACTGACTTATTATTGGTCTCTTAAGAGACATTTGGTTACAAAATAAAATGTGTCACTCTTTCTCACTCATACATAGTTAATGAGAATAATTTGGGGGTGCTTATGTAGCTCACCCATAAAATTTTAGGCACTAAAAACTCATTTATACCCCTCACAGATCTCCTAAAATGCATAATATAATTTTAGCCCATTCCCCACTAAGGAATGAGAACCTTCTATTTAGGGATGCCTCTAAATGATTAAAAATTTGGCCCTAGGACTTGATAAAGAGTAGAGGGTGACCATTCAGATGTTTATACAACCATCTAGACATGTCTCTAAATATAGTTCATATATTGGGCTAGTGAGTCACAAGATACGCCTCCCACTAACTAGCATTTGGTTTCTTAAGATACATTTGGCTACTAGATAAAATGTACCATCATTTTTCTCTCATTTTAAGCTAGGTAGAATCATATAAGGGGTGCTCAAAGGACTCATCTATGAAATTTTAGATTAAAAAAGATAATATCTACCATGTATCTCATGTAATGCACAATAGAAGTCGATTTTCCCACTTAGGGATGAGAAGCTTATCTAAAGGGATTCATCTGAACAATTGTAACTTTTAGTCCTAAGACCTAGAATAGAGTGGAGGGTGGTTATTATAATGTTTATATTCTCATATAGAGGTATCCATGCATATGATTCATGTACTGGACTAGCAAGCTAGCAAGTCACAAGATATGCCTCCCACTAACTAAATTTTGGTATCTTAAGATACATTTGGTTACAGGAAAAACATATCACCATTTATCACTCATCCTGAGCTGGGGATAATAATATGGGGGTGCTTAGAGGACTCGCCCATATAATTATAGTTGTTGATGTCTCATATCTACCCATCATGGATATCACTCAATGCGACTTAGAAGTTTGGTCTATTTTTCCACTCAAGGATGATAAGCTTATCTTAAAGGATTCATTTGACCAACTATAAATTTTGGTCTTAGGTTCTAAAAAAATTAGATGGTGGCTATTCCAGCATTTATATACCCATATAGACATGTCTATATAGATGGTTTGTCAATTTATCTTGTGAGTCATTATATATGCCTCCCACTAACCAACATTTGGTCTCTTAATATACATTTAACTATAGAATAAAATGTTCCACTATTTATCACTCATCTTAAGCTAGGTAAAATCATATAGGGGGTATTCATAGGACTCACCCATGTAACTTTAGGTAATGATAACTTGTTTCTACATATAATGGATATTTTATAGAACATGTTATAAATTTGATCAGTTTCCCACTCATGAATGAGAAGCTTCTCTTAAGGGATTCATCTAACCATATACAACTTTAAATGTTGGGGCCTGATGGAGAGGGAATGGAGGATATTCTAATGTTTATATTCTCATCTAAACATGTCCTCAAAGGTAGTTTGTCAATTGGGCTAGTGAGTCATAAGATATGCCTCTCAATGTCCAACTTTTGGTTTCATAAAACACATTTATCTACCAAAGAAAATGGATTATCATTTCTTGTTTGTCTTGATCTAGGGAGAATCATATGGGGAGTGATCATAGGAATCATCCATGAAACTATAGGAACAAATGTCTTGTATCTACCCCTCATATATATATATATATATATATATATATGTATGTATGTATGTATGTATGTATGTATTAGAAGTTGGGTCTATTTTCCCATTCAAGGATGAGAATATTCTATAAAAGGATTCATCCAACTGACTGTAACTTTTAGTCTTGGGGCCAACATATACCATAAGGTGGATATTTCATTGTTTATTTTCCTAAATGAACATGTTTTTGTAAATGGTTCATTCATCAAGATATTGAGTCACAAGATACACCTCCCACTGACCAACTTTTGGTCTCTTAAGAGACATTTGGTTGCTAGAGAAAATTTTCTACCATTTTTCATTCATCTTAAGCTAGGGAGAATCATCTAGGAGATATTTATAAGACTTTTCCATGAAAATGTAAGCACCAATGGCTCATCTATAATACTCATAGATTTTTTGCAACACATTACATAATTTTAGTCTATTTTCCCACTCAAGGATAATAACCTTATCTTCAAGGATTAATTTGGCTAGTTAAAACATTTAGTCTTAGGGAGATCGAGAGTAGAGGTGGATATTATAACATTTATAAGCCCATATAGATTCATCCACATAAAAATTTCATCCATTTGGATAATGAGTCACAAGATACACATCCCAATAACTGGTTTTTCATCTCTTAAGATACATTTGACTATCAAAGAAAACATGCCTCTATTTCTCATTCATCTTGAGTTATAGAGAATCATCTAGGGGGTACTTAGAAGACTCACATATGAAAATATAGGAATTGATGGCTCATCTATACCCCTCATGGATATCCTATAATGCATGGCATAAATTTGGTCCATTTTTTCACACATGTACAAAAGGCTTTCCTTAAGGGATTCATCTAGCCAACTACAACTTTTGGTCCAAGGTCCCTATGGAGAGTGGAGGGTGACCATTCCAAAAAATTTACACCCATCCAAATGTTCCTGCCTAGAGGGTTCATCAATTGGGCTAGTGAGTCACAAGATACATCTCTCACTAACCATTTTTTGGTCTCTTAAGAGACATTTGGCTGCCAAATAAAATGTGTCACTATTTCTTGTTTATCTTGATCTAGGGATAATAATCTATGGGGTGATTAGAGGACTCACTCATGAAATTGTAGGCATTGAATACTCATCTCTACCCCTCACATATCTCCTATAATGTATATTAAAATTTAGATCCATTTTCCCACTCAGGGAAGAGAAGATTCTCTTTAGGGATTCATCTAACCAATTAAAAATTTGGTACCAAGGCCTAATGAAGAGTAGAGGGTGGTTATTCTAGTGTTCATACACCATTTGAATACATCTGCATAAATTTTTCATTAATTAGGATAGTGAGTCACAATAGATGATTATTGTTGTCACTTGGATTTACACCTTTTGAAGATATGCCTCATATCTCCTCATCCAAGTGGCATAATGGAAACATCTCACTTGTTGTAGGTGTTGGGTATCAAGAACAACAAACCTGCTCTGATACCACTTGTTAGGATCTTGCTCCTCAGATAGAGCACAGTATGATTTCCAAATATATAAGCAATTGAATATGCGGAAATAACCAGAAACACAAGTAACTAGAATTCACCAATAGCACAGAATGTGAGAGACAATACACTATTTTGTATTAACACTAACAGAAAAGAATACATCAAAGAGCCGCCACACTCTTTCACCTTACAGAGATTCGCCACACCTCAAGTGTACAGTAATTCTTCTCACACACACTCTCCTACACAAAAACGGTCCCAACAACCAACTCACACACAGAATTGGTGTTCACCTCACCAACCAGTCAGTAATAACCCTGCCGGTACATCAAGCACTCTATAGCACTTCAAGCTGATCTCTCATGAACCTGCAACCTGCAATTCAAAGACCAAGCTTACATGTAGATCACACAATGAGCTTGCAACAACCTGCAACTCATAGATCTTACAACTAGAAGGAACTCTTCCTTTCTATCTCATGCCTTATACAATACATGCCAATGGGTCTATAAATAGATCCTTAACTCAAACAATAACTAAGACTCTTAATTTGGACAATTGTCCTCGCAGCCCAAGACTCTGACTGGTCTTGACATGCAAACTCATAGTTCACTTAACTAACTGTCCGTGAAATGAACACTTCGGGAACACACAGGCGACCGACGTCGGTCCCTGCTGGTCTGGTTCTGCCGACGTCGGCCGACTTCCTGCCGTCGCCGGTTGCCTTCTGCACTGGATCCTGCCGATGTCGGTCATGCTGCCGACGCCGGTTCCTGTAGAACTCAGCAACCTTCAGTTCCTAGTTTGCAAAGGTTGAAGCTTTTAGCTCCACACCCTAACAATCTCCCACTTGGAGATAAACAGCTGCAACCTGTACCTGTACCTGTACACCGTCTAGTTTGTTTCCTTGGCTTTGTATCCCTCCTCAAGATCACTCTTGAAGACCAACCACCACAAAATCCGTGATGCAAAATCTGTCATCCAAATTACCTGCCACATCCGCATCTACAACCATGTAGAAAAAGAACTTGACCCTGCATAGCATGTGCACCTGCTGCTGGTCCAACTGAACTGCCCTTCAGTATTACTCTCCCGGATTGACTCCAAACTTGTGACAACTCCCACTGCTTGGGAAAACTCAGGTTTAGTACATACCATGCACTCAACCTCACTATGTGAATCAAGACACCTGTTCTATGAACTGTCTTACCATCGGTGTGCTAACCGGCTTCACACAATCATCCTCAAACAAAGTCAAAAAAGACCTCCATGTCTCTAGAACACACTCATGCCAAAGAATCTTGCTGCTCCCAGATTCTCCATGACAAACACCTGAACTAGCTTTACCTTTAGTTCAGAAATACCTGTATATGTAACCCTGCAACAAGCACATCATACAGAAAATAGAATAGTGTAGCTAATACTATCCAACCTGGTAAAGAGAAACACAATGATCAAACCTCCATTGCCCTGCAGCTAATACAAGATCATATACCCTGATCTTCCATCTCATGTATCCATTTCCGCTCTTCTTCATCCTCAACATCCATTCGTCTCTCAGTGCTTACTTCCAGCTGGCAACACTACCCAAAACACCTGTTTGGTTCTCCTCCAAGGAATCACATCCTCATCCATGCCTAGCTCCCACTGTTTCCTGGATCTACCTGTTCTGCTTCTTCAACAACTTCCTGGTCCTATGCCATAAGTGAGCAACAAGTAGTGTAAAGAAGGGAAATGACGAATTTAAGAACTTACTTACACCTTCAGTCCTCCAAATGGGCGCTTGAGACTCCATGACAGCTAGCTGTCCACCCAAAATTTGGCTCAGTAACCGATGCCGGTCACATCTCAGTCTACAGCCGACCGATGTCAGTTCCCTGCGACTGCCTCACTACCGACGTCGTTTTCCCCTGGTTGACGCCGGTCTCTGTCTGCCCTGAGTCACCGACGTCGGGCTGCACATAGCCGACGTCGGTCCCTGTCTGGACGCCGACGCCGGTTTTCCTGCCGACGTCGGTCTCTGTGTTTTTCTTGTGAGACCTGACTTTTTCCCGCGAGCTCTTTTTGGATCAAAACCTTGTCCAAATCACCCTTGCTCTGCTCAGAATTCCTCTGCACCTTATGCTGAACTCTGTCCGTCACTTTCTCCTTGAAAACCAAGGCTTTCCCGTTCTTGTCACTAACATCGAATTCCTCAAGAAACCTTACTTTCTTCTTCTGCATACAGGAACCACGATCCATGCCTTCCAAATCCGAAAGCATATCTTTGACTCAAGAACCAACATCTCCTTCTTATCTATGTGACCAAGCCTATCAAGCCACATCTCTGAATCTACAGCTGAAGTAGATAACCCAGAAAGAGAATCAGTAAAACAAGTAGATAGATAAAGCGTACCTACTTTCTTACCTCTAGCTATAACAAGTGTACCCTTGGTAACCTTCCAAGAGTCCGCTGAGAGAGTTACTGTGTAACCCTCTTCACCCAAACTTCTAACAGAAATCAGATTCCGCTTCAGAACTGGGACATGCATGACCTCCTTTAACACCCATGTGTCACCTGTCTGCAATTTCAGCTTCACTTTGCCTTTGCCAACAACCTGACAAGGCTTACCATCCCCTACACAAATTTCTCCAAAGTCTCCCTGGACATACTCATGAAAAAATTCTCTATGTGGAGATGCATGAAAAGAGGCACCAGAATCTAATACCCAAGATTCTACTTTATCCAAAGAACATACCAGAGCATCCTGTGCAACGTAGCCTGCAACATCTGCTTCTTCTTCATGTTCTTCATGATGATCTTCACCCGATCTGCCGGCGACTGCTTGCGCTAGAAACCCTCCTATCTGTTTGCCTTAAGGTGTAGCTTTTAGCTCCACACCCTAACAGTAGGTAATTAATTTGGTGAGATTAATCTCTAGAATGAAGGGATATCTCCCTATATGTGCCTTGAAATGCTTTCACCTATACTAATTGATTATTTATGGGGAAAATGGGGATAATTTGCATGAAATGAAGCCTATTATATGGGGTGATACACTAATATGTTTACCATAAGACTATTATACTCCATCAGTTTTGAGATAATACATACAACACTAATCTAAGATTCCTATAATGCACTAACATTAATATTTCAATATGAAGGTGTCTTGCATGAATATTATCAAGGTAAGTGGAAACATAGACCATTTTATAGATGATGAGACTTCTTTTTACACTTAATAACATGTCCATACACTTAACAACACTTCATATGACCTTTTAGTCATGGAATCACTTGCATCAAACATGGAAGGATTGAGAGAATGTAAGGATAGATGATTGTCTCTTAACCATTCACTATACATCTCTTCACACAATTTGATAAGATGATATATGAACTCAAAACTAGATTTAATTTATTATATAAGGTAATTACAATGTAAAAACCAATAGGGATTCACCATACATGGTGTGGTATTAGATTAAAAAGCCCAAAATAGTAGCTCTTATAGAGAGAGAGAGAGAGAGAGAGAGAGAGAGAGAGAGAGAGAGAGAGAGAGAGAGAGAGAGAGAGAGAGAGAGAGAGAGAGAGAGAGAGAGAGAGAGAGAGAGAGAGAGAGAAGTCTAAGGGTCACAAGGACACTTTTAAAGATAATAAAAGGAGTTAATTGTGTATGATAAGATGATATTGGATAATCCATGTAATATTATGAAGTAAAAGTTTCCATCCAAGTCATAAAACTCATAAAAAGTGGCATGAAACTCCTCATTCTAGCTCAAAAAATTGCCCTCATGATTTGGACCTATTTCAACATCCCAAAATTGATTAGGTATAAGTATTATGATTATAATTAAGGGTAAGGTTTTAAATAATTCCTCTCCATGCATTTTTTATAGGCCTCATCATCTGTAATCATTCCAAAATGATTTGTCATCAGCTATCATCAAGAAAACTCCTCTTCCATGCACCCTACACACTTGGCCTCAAATTTGGATTCGATTTCCCATGGAAATCCATGGTATGGAGTGGATGAAACCTTTAAATACTCTCCATGGCCTTATAATCATTAGTGACACCTTAAAATCACCCCACTTGAAGTTTTCCTCCCTTCTCACTAGTTTATCTAATATGCTAGGTTTTACTAGCTAAGATGAGAGTGATTGTTTAAACACTTAGAGTCTTCTCCAAGGAATTATATTGATATATATAGTTATTAAAATTCATAATATTCCACCCAACCTTTATTTCATCTTTGAAAACCTCTTTGTATCCTTAAAAACACATAAAATAGTCAAAAGTACCCTATTTTATACCTTGTCTGTACAATTCTATATAGTCAAAAATCATGGAGATTATCCTTTTAAATTTATAATCATCATCCTGGTAAAAATTATCCATTATAGTATCTTTTTAACTCCATTTCCATAAACTAGTCACTAGCAAGGGTTTTAGAGGGTTTTAGAGAGTTTTCCCTTCTTAAGCTTTGTTCATAAAGATCTGACATTGGAATTTCCAAAAAAATCCACAAACATGTCCTTCAAGACCCCTAATAACCTCCCCAAACTCCTTTTGATTCCATGTAAGGCCTCATGAAAGATGTGAGCATTTAAACCTCTCCTATTGAGCTTGTTTTCACCTTTTACACAAGCATGATGTTGCGTTTGGGCCAAAATGGCTTCCTTGTGGTTCGTATACATTACCAAAGATTTATAAACTCTTTTTTTACCCCCATATTCATTCTTAAATCCATGGTAATTCTCATCTCATTCTATAATTGTGAATGACCCCCCCATTTGGCCTTGGTCAAAACCTTGGTTAATAGGCCTGAGTTGGCTTTTAGCTCAAAAAATGGATTTTGATGGATTCCCCTAAAATTTTGAGGATTTAACACACCTAATTCCACCCTAAGAACATGTTTGAATACATTTTAGTGTTTATTTAATATTATAAATGAATCTGACCTTTCATTTGGGCTATAGGCCTTACCATGCTCATTAAGCTTTTCTAAAACCTTTGTGTCGTAGATCATCCTCTAGGTTTTATACTACTATGATGTGTTATCCACATGTATTTATATTTATTTCAAACTCTCACACCTTCTAACAAGGTCCCCTTATCTCCTATTTCATCCTTTATCCCTACATTCCCTAAGGTTATAGGTTTTGATCACAAGGGAAGTACCCTCTGTCTGAGATAAAATAGAGGGTACTCACCCTATTTCATCACTCAAAATAAAAGTTGTATGAGATCCTCCTAGTTTAAAATATGATTTTTACCAAATATTGTCTCTTCATAAGGTCATTATGTCCCTCAACTCCTTTAAACTTTAAGGTAGATTGTATAAAAGTTAGACTGCATAGGATTTCAAGGTATGGACTATGCAATGTTTGTTTAGAGCCCTTCTCAACTCAATATCCATTTTTGAGAGTGTCATGAGATTATTATGAACATAATTAATGTGATTCATTTTTCACATCACCTATAACTTCCACATATCCCTTTCCAAGACCTTGACAAGTCAAGACTAAGTATGATTTATTTACTGTGTTATGCCTATGTTTCCCATTTTAAAATGTACCTATAGGTATGTTTGTGTACTTAATACCCTGGTATTAATTGTTTTATAAATCCTTTCATCCATTATCTATCCCATCTCATAACTTCAATTTGGAATACCTTCAAAACCTATCATAGGTATTTGACTGTGTGTTACTATGTTCTTCAAAAGTGATTCTTGTGGGTTTTATTTGCATGTTTAAGCTTGAAATCAAAGTATAAAGACCCCCTTAGAAATCCTTGGAGTCACTTGTATTTTTATTTTACCCATTTACTCACTTTTTTATGCTAAACCTCATCAAACACAATCCCTTTTGTTCATTATTTCTCAGAGTCACCTACAATGGTTGTAAGTGCATATTTTTAGATGAAGAGATATTTGTAGGTGGTGTTTGATAATTTATTGGGTCCTCTTATAACCTTATAAGATATTTTACAAATTTTTTGAAAATTTTCACTCACCCTACTTGGTTATATCATCACTTTGGAGGTTGAAATACTCTTAGGACCAGTCATAGGTAGTTGACTATGTTAAAGCCATTTAGACCTTGCCTGTAGGTAAAAATCACATTTTTGGAGCTATCTGTCTTGATATGAGGTCCTATTCAACTTATAATACCACATCATAGTTACTTGAGTGATAAATACCATTGATTTTCCATGTAAAACTTAGATAAGTCACCAATTAAATCACTGTCAGTTGTAGGTGGGTGTTTAGTTGTTTGTATAGATTGTAGGTACATATGAGGGTCTAGAAAATAATATATCAACCCAAACTTGGTGATATTTATGTTCCTTAGTGTTTATTTTACTCACTAATTCCATTAAAAACATGTAAGTATTCCTTTTTATCACATTTAAATGATAAGGTCACTTTGCATTTCAAAACTTGTAGACATCAAAGCCTAAGTTTAGTGTTTTTTTCGGCAACTTTGAGATTCCTAAAAACCCACTTTTTATTGATCCTCTTGACTTCATCCTTGGCATATTTCATCTCCTATATAAATTATATAAGGCTTGATCATCTAGATGACTTGACTCCCATGACAACCCTATTGTTTTCCCTTGATAAAAAGTACCAGGACCTTTGTTTCTTCATTTTAGGGAAAGTTTCTGCAACTCAGTCTTTACTTCTTTCAAGGTATATTACATATTCATTTGCCCCATTGACACCTCAAACAAGTTTTAAATGGTCAACCCTCATGTTATAAAACTAAATAGGTTCTTATCACATCTCAATCTTCTATACAAATTCTTTTGTTATTCTTGAAGTACCCCCCTTTAGGAGGACATTAGCATACATAGGCAGTAACATGAAATCTTGGGCATTATGAGAGATGGATAGGTTATGATCATTCCCATACTTCCACCAAATTTCCTAATTCACCATTGTAAATATTAGAATATTTAAAACCATATCAATCTTTCCTCCTCTCAACATGATGTCAGTAAAGCTTTTGTAGGTGAAAATGGAGTTGTATGCAGGCAAATAACTATATTGGTGTGATAGGTAGTGATATCATGAATTTGACCCTATAACCTTTTCCATACTCTTTAAAATGGATCAAATGATAAATGATTATGTCAAAATCTTGAGGAATATTTACACCTTGTTTCAACATTGGAAAGCTTCTGTGAGATCACCTATAGATGCACACTCCAATGGCAGACTATGTTTACATTATATTTGACTATCATAGCTTCCTTTTTCCCTCTTTGGAGGATATAGACTATTTTTCCCTGACTCTAAAAACATAAAATTATTTATATCTATATTACAATTCCATGAACACACTAATCATGTTATACAAATGTAATTAACATGGATGTAAGTGGGATTGAGTAAAGGACTGGTTATGAGGTGTTCATGAATACTTATTTGATCAAAACATGGTGTTATGAGACTAAACATGGATAAAGATGATAATATGGATTTGAGACCTATGACACACCATATTCCAACTACATGAGACCTCTACAAGAAACCAATATTCTAAAAACAATAATAACTTTGACTGAGGCTACACATGGTGACACCTTCCTTTCAACATGGACTAACTTGCCCATCAAAATGCCATGAAACATGAAAATAAGTATGTATACCATATAATAAGGTATAAAACATGTTTTAGAGTCAACATCACCAATTATTTTGTATGGATTTGACCAAAATGGAGCAAAACCTATAGGATGCATGAAACAACAAGAAAAAAAACATAGTTAGCTTGTAAAGGATAATTCATAAATCATATTTGATCAATCCTTATACTATTTATATTTAAATTAATCTCTCTAATTGTACTATCACCTTCCAAAATCATTTTATTTGAAACCTCTTCAGCTGTCTGTACTAAGCACAAACCTAAAGGTCACTTGTGTATGTCTAGGAAAGCAAAGAAGGAAAAAAATGATTTTGGGCCTTTTTATCACTTAAAAATCATGTCAAACATTTATATGGATATAAATAATTTGAGGATTCATTCCATGACCTTATCTCATGTGGCACACTTCCCCATGGGCCATACAAGTTCCAAACTCACCTTTTTTCCCAAGAAAACTACACTTTCTTCTAAATCATCTACTATTTTTAGTTAAAATAGTTTATTAATACATATGTGGACACATGTAATGTTACATAACCTTTTTTAACCTTAAAAATTCCAAATAAATCCATACAAGTCATTAAATGCCCCTTTTTTACTTCAAAATGACTCTTAGGACTAAAAGGATTAAAAATACTAAAGACCAAGGCCAATATAAAATTAAATGACATAAATTAATCTATAATACACATTTATAAATAATATATTAGACCCAAAAACGCCTAAAAATAATTTTTTTACCTATAGGGGTCCCAATTTGACCTGCAGGATCAAATTTGGTCAACACTTCCCACTGAACAATTGTTAGTATCTTAAGATACATTTAGCTACTAGAGAAAACATGCCACTATTTTTTAGTCATCCAAAATTAGGGAGAATCATCTAGGGGGTCCTTAGATAACTCACCCAAGTAATTATAGACACTGATAGCTCATCTCTACCCCCCACAATTCTCTTAAAAATGTGACAAAAGTTTAGTTTATTTTCCCACTCAGGGATGAGAAGATTCTATTCATGGGTGCCTTCAAATTACCATAATGTTCAACCCCAGGGCTTGACAGAGAGTGGAGGGTGGCCATTATATTTTTTATACACCCATCTAGATGCATAAGTGAAGATGGTTCATTGATTTGTCTATAAATTCATAAGATACACCTCCCACTGACCGGTTTTGGGTCTCTTAAGAGACATTTAGCTACCAAAGAAAATGTGAAACCATTTATCACTCATACTAAGCTAATAATAATAATTTACGGGGTGATCAAAGGACTTGCCTATGAAAATGTATGCACTGATGACTTTTATATACCCCTCACAGTTCTCCTTCAATGTGTAGAAAAATTTTAGTCCATTTTCCCACTCAAGGATAATAAGCTTCTCTTAAGAGATTCATCTTAACAAATGTGAATTTTATTCCTAGGGCCTAATAGAGAGTAAAGGGTGGCCATTACAACATTTATATATCCATCTATATGCATCCAAATACATGGTTCATAAATTGGGATAGTGAGTCACAAGATACATGACCCACTAACCAAAGTTTAGTCTCTTAAGAGAAATTTGTATATGAGAGAAAATGGGCAATCATGTCTCATGCATCCTAAGGTGGGGAGAATCATCTAGGGGTGCTCAAATGATTCACCCATGCAATTTTAGGCACTGACATATCATCTCTACCCCTCATGGATCTCCTAAAATGTAATTAGTTACCTTTTTCATAGAGTTCATACAAGTTATACCCTAGACTCCCCTAGTTAGCTAGTTCAAGGAAGTAGTTACCTTTTGTACTTAGATAATACTAATCTTAGGTTGGAACATGATATATTTTATATTATCATGAATAGACATCCTAAAGGTGTTATAATCCTTGTAATGAGTGGTCGAAAATAATAACCATCCATCTATCAAGGACACTAGGCAACCACTCTCTCCTCCAAGACTACATAATATGCTCCAATAGTAAATTGATTTTTGACTCTTCATTTTCTAGAAAATTATTGCTCATCTTTGTCTCATGAAGTGGTAAAAATTAAGTGCTATTTTCTAAATTTTTTTTGATCATATCCCTATAATCAGGAGAATAATTTAGTAATTACTTCATCTTCCTCATCACATTCATGAATATTATATATTTCTTGTCACATGCTTGGTAAATGTGTCTTTATAGAAGAAGACACATCCATATATAACTTCACTTCAATACTTTCACAATATATATATTCTAGAGATATGTATTGTATGAAATATGGTACTTCTCTTTTTGCTTTCAATTGATTAAATGTAAGACTAATATTTCCACAATATTACAATACAGAGTTGAAGCATAAGTTTTATTATAATATTACTATGGTTGTCAATAACAACTTGAGCTAAAAGAAAATAATATCCTCTGACTAAGTTATCATGACAAATCAATTGGGGTAAGAAAACAAAGATTGTGTTTCTATAGTGTGATGAAGATATGAAGGTCTTCCACTAGTACATACACTAAATATATGTATTGTACAAGATAATTTTGCTCGTAATCCATGGCTTTCAAAAACTATTTATATAAAATATAAAACCAATAGATAGTACATTTATAATTATTTTTATTTGATCTATAATTTGTTATAACATTGGTGTAGAGGTAGAATTTGAGACAATTTTAGAACAATACAACCAATTTAAAGATTAAGGAAAATTTTGGTTAATATAATTATGGAGACCATTATTAAGATGATGTGGATTGAAATATGGAAAGGTAACACTTTTATTTTTATTATTTGACTTCAATAATTACATTAGAATTAGATAATATTTATCAAGACCAACTTGGAATAATAGTAAATCACATAATTAAAAGTTATTCCAATGATATAAAAAATTAAAATGTCTTCCTACTTTCTTTCTTTGGGTCTCTCTTCCTATAATTTCCTATTTCTAATTTTTATTTCCTTCAGTCACATTTACTTAATTTTGGTCATTTGTGGACATTAATATAATTTCATTATCAATTTCTTCCTTTTATGAAATCTATGATAATGCTAAGAAACCATCACATAGATCAACAATCATCGCATAGATACATTCAATAAAGATACCATGTATGTAACAACAATATGCTCAACAAGTAATAATGACATATAACAATTAAATATGTATACACAAATTATAACAATGTATGATTCACATCTAGATATGTCAAATAGTATGTGTATACAAATTATGTCATAATGACATCAAAAATAGGACATATCTAGATACAATCTAGAGTATAATATACATATAAAATATGTGCCATATAGGCATACAATGTGGGACATATTAGCCTTAAAAATTGTTTATGCCTACAACTATCCTTAACACAACAACTAAATTTATTACTCCTCATTGGTTCTAAATAATTTGCACTTCCTTACCATATATGTAGAATTGAGGGTGATTCATGACTCATTACAAGGAGAAACTATCCTATCAACATCTGAAGGACCAAATATCTAT
Organism: Torreya grandis; assembly: GCA_037957365.1. Lineage (NCBI taxonomy): Eukaryota > Viridiplantae > Streptophyta > Pinopsida > Cupressales > Taxaceae > Torreya > Torreya grandis. Next base: position 611,080 of record JARHVA010007478.1, on the reverse strand, counting down.
TCTAAAACTTTATAAAACTATTAAACTTTCACAACATATGAAATATAAAATTTAATTTATTAAAATGTTATATGGAAAATGATAGAGCTTCCACAAACAAATTTTTGGAACAAGGTGATTCTAGACTCACTACAAGCCACCTAAATGACTATCTTGGGTTACATGACCATGAATATATCTATGATGGAGAATCTTATGGATAATACATATATCTTTAGATATAGATGTGCATACAAATATAAAATATGTAGAGTATCATTAATCGAAGCTAAAAAATAATTTTATTGTGTTCTCACTAGTCTATGTCTCTAAATATAGTGTTGTTGGGGAGATAGTGGATCTTGGGATGAAACTAAAACATCAATAAAACATGGTTATGATCCATGTAGGGTACCTAGATCATCTCTCATCATCTATAAAACCAAAAATTGAAAGAGGTTAATTATGAATAAAATAAAACTAAACCTAATTTAAGATAAATAAAAATTAATATTATACATAAAAAGAAAGAGTTAATAGGGAGGAAGATAAATCAAGAAAGTTCTAAATATAAATCCATAAAAAAGGATAATTTGAGAGGTAATAGTAATTTAAATTCTAATTTTTAGGTAGTAGTAGAGAAAATCAAAGATTAGAACATTTGAGTAAGTAATTTATACCTTGAAATTAGTAATTAATACTTTGGACAAAGTACGTAGTAACATTTTGATTATAATTATTATTGGCATAATAGTTGTGTTGTTATCTATAGACACTATTTTATGATTATATATTACCTCAATCTCATACACTTGAAAAACTCAGACCTTGGCTATTCCTCTTAGTTCTAGACCTTTCCCACTTTTGCAAGTATCACATCTCCTCTATCTTATGCCCCTTGGCCTATACCTTAGACTAACTAGCCTTATGTTGATAACAAAGACCTTATATCTTTCCTATAATGCTTAAAATGTACTTATCTTCTACCTCTAAAAGTTTTGAGCATATACATTCTTTCCTTATCCTTGGACACTAACATCTGGGATAGAAAATATCATCGACACTAGTGTTTGTCCTGATGTAAGTATCCAATGACCTAAAAGTCAACTAATTTGTAAATGAAACATATCCTACTATTCATCCTAAGTTATTTAGTATGAGTTATTATCCAAAGGTATTCATATAAATATAATATCAAACCTCATTCCTACCTCACCTAGTAACTTCTTACCTACTCACAAGGAAACCTATAAAAAGGCATTCAATCAAGCACTCAAGTGAGCAAAGATTCCCTATTCTCTCCTATTTATATATTATTCATAGGGATAACACATCTATAATTATGAATTACTAAATAATCATCCCAATAGATAAATTTTCCAAGCTACGAACTAGGTCACTATTGTAGTTTATTTCCACATATTGCGTGATTCACACACAAGCTAACACGTAAGGGAGAACTACATTAGTTTGAGTCCCTCTTCTAGATTTTTGGCTATGTAGGAAACACCCACTAATAATAGGGTCTTTGGGGTCAAATCAACACCATGTCCCTATTATCCCATTTCCTCCAAAGGTTACTATGAATATGAAGAGCTTGGGTTTTGCCATTTCACAAAGAGTGGCAGTCCATGATCTAGATTTATATGCACCAGAGTGAAGGTGAAGCTAAAACCAAAAGTATATAAGTGGTCACATAATTTTATAGAATGTATTACATAAAATTCTTACATTTATCCCAAACAATAGCATTAATTCATCCCTTCTAGGTACATTAGTGTCCAAAGTTCTAGAAGTGTTAGATCCAAAATCTAACAACTATTCTAGAACTATCTTCTAGCCTTCTTCCTGCTTGTTCCAAATCCAACACTATGTTAACATTAGAACTAGCTAAGTATATTATTTCCTTATCATTTCCATACAAAACTTAGTTTTACTTTTCATATTTAGACTATTTCAATTTTATGAATTCAACATATGTTTATATATAAGTTTAGAATCTAATTAGCCTACTATAGATTTGATTATCACCCTTGTGCCATTTCATTTATATATATCCCTTTAATCAAATATAGATCTAAAAATAATATTACCTAGATCATTTTAGGGTTAAAAATATGGTGAACCTAATATTTGAACACCAAAACCTAGGTCATTTATGTTTTTTATTTTTCTATTGTTGATCCATAATTTATATGAATGCAAACTTTTTTGATTCCTAGACTTTTCAATTAGCTAGGGTTTCAAATTATTGTACTTTTTTACTTCCTACTTAAAATATTTTTCATGAATCCTAGGCATATTCCTAGATTAAGAGGTGTTCCTATTGAAAATATTGAGATTTCCATTTTAAATCTTAATATGTCTCTACATGCAATCAGAATTGCATGGTGTGCATGAATCAATCCTAGATCAGATAAGATAGATCATACCTAAACTTATGATTGGGGCACACACTTTTTAAGTGGGAGCATGAACAATATGAGGATCCACTAGACCCAATTAGGGGATCACTTGTATCATCTATCACAACACATCATGATAGGCAAGGTTCTAAAGTTTACAGTCTAACACAATCACACAACAACCCTAAAAGAGTCATATGGTTTATATATTCACTTATGATAATAAACAAGAAAGTAAATTAATATAATAATAATAAAATTAAACTAATCTATTGCTCACCAAAGATTATGGCACAAAGTAAAGGGGTTAGATGAAAAGCAATCAAATACATGAATAGAACTAATCAAGTGCTCACCAAAGCTTATGGCACAAAGTAAAGGGGTTAGATGAAAAGAAATCAAATACATGTATAGTGAACTTCAAATAAAGTAAGTATGATTAACACCTTAATACATGGAATATGAAGATTAATATTATTTGATCCAACACGTATGCTACTTCTATCTACTAAAAGAGAGGAGAACAAAGTTAGAATATAATTACCTGAATGTGAACATGTTGTGACTCAATCTCTCCCTTGGCCAATGGGCTTCATAAGAGTTTGTTATGGTTCATAAGGATCACTTTGTTAGGCCAAATAATCTAAGAACTATCTATAAGACTAAGATTATCCAAATAAGAAACCTAAGCTAAGACTCCTCAAGTAGAATGGTGGAAGGGTAGATTGTGAAGAAGTGTAAGTGAATAATAACTCCTGATTGCATTCATATATAAATGATTGAAATGTCTTTATATATATATATAGGACTATCTAACCTAAAAATCACTTAAACATGTTAATTATGCTAAGTCAACTAGGTCAACCTAGCACATTGTCAGGCTAATGCCTAAAGTTTGTGTTAGGTTGACTAGATGGAAACTAGGCCTAAAGAGCTAAAGTGACCCTAGATTTTGCTAGGTCAACTAGGTCAACCTAGATTACTGAACAGGTAAAAATGATACTAAGTAAGGGGAAGAAGGATAGAAAGAGGAAAATACTAGAGAAATGTGCAAGGAATGAGAGATGGCTTAGGGAAAGGTTTTAGGAGCTGAGTAGATAGGGAATAATATGGCAATAAGAGACAATAATATTTTGAAGAACCAAAGTTCTACCCACCCCTTTCTTAGTGCACCCCTTAAGGCATGAACTCAGAGAGATTGAGTCGAGATGGATTCTTGAAAGATGTAAAGCATCATTAATTAATAAAAGTGTGAAAATATTATGTGTATACATGTTCCCCACTCGAATCTCATCACATGTCACTAAGGTGTAATAGGGGATGGTTCTTTGAGAAAGAACATAAGGACACACACAACGTTGATGCTAAAAAATAAATTGTAGTATTTTAAAAAGCATAATATAACTAATATTAAATGATAGAAAAGGAAACTAACTAAAAATTAAATTACTAAAAGGTAAATGATATATAACTTGACTTACCTTTATCATGGGATGTTTTTCAACTGTGTTTTAGTTTTTATTATGGAGGGTGTAGAGACTACTTTAGACAAACCCAAAAATAAAAAACTAAAGAGCAAAAATAAACAAATACAAGAAAATCCAATATAATGGGTGATATATGGATGTGATGTACATGGGAATTTGGCAAGTTGGGTGACAAGTGTTATGTTAGACCAAATGACCAAGTCAAACAAGAGTAAATTAGTAACCAAAAAGCCAAGGCTATTAAACATCAAAAAATTGAAACAAGTAAACCTCAAGTAAGAAAAGGCAAACTCACCAAATCAAATCAAGGATACATGTCAAACAAGATAGTAAAAAGAGGATTCAAAAAGAAAAATGGTAAAACAACATTGATGAGTGAGTAATAACAATCCACATCTCAATCATCAATGTAAAAAATGGATGCATAAAAGGGAAAATAACATAGTTGGGTGAGTAGTAAAAATCTATATATCATGCAACAATGGAAAAAGGATGTGAACTTAGGTGTCCACAATAGTAGAATAGTAAAATCAAGATAAATGGGAAAAGGAAATAAAATTAGTTTTAGTAAATATATAGAACATGATGAAAATGATCATAGTTTCTCAAACATGTTTTGCATCTAAAGATAGATAAAAATGAAACAAAGTAGTGTTAGCATGTTTTTAAGAAATGAATAAAAAGGAATTTAAAGAAGAGGGAAAATAGATTTGGAATCACAATTTTCCTATCAAGGGGGGAAATGAAATGGGGTGGAAGGGAGAATGAAGGAAAAACTAAGGTAGAGGAACTCTTTATCAAAGTCAAGACACTCAAATTTGGTTTGTCAAAATAAGAGGACTGTCGACCTTAAGGACTCTAAATAACTTCTCTTAGCTACACAAATCTTAGGTCAACAAATGGAGTATATCAATCATCCCATGAAAGATATATGCATGAAAATTAAAATGGACCTACTTCCCCACGATGTGTTCCCCAATATTTTGGACCCTTTACAAATCCAATGGTATACTACAAATATTGGGTACTTACATGAGAAAGTAAGTAGCACTATAGATTTGTTTGAAATCCCTTATTCCAATCTACTAGCCTCATGCACCCTAAAGGATGTTGATTCTATGTGAAGATGACTATGGAGTTTGAAATTTGATTAGAGATAGGAGATGTGTTCGTATCATGTCTTTTAGTGTGATTAGACTTTTAATATTTGTATGTTTCCTTTTAGATATCATTGCCTTTTATTTTCAAATGATTGGCTTTTAACTCTCTTTTTTAAAATTCCTCCTCCATATAGATTTGTAAGACCAAAAATGGGTGCTAAAGATGAATTACATTTGAAAAATTTGGGACAAGGTTACTAAGAGAGATAAAATCAAAGAGCATGGGGTCTAAGAGTCTCATAAATCCAGGGGAAATAAAAGTGCTATCTTGACTTCAACCTTATTTTATCCAAATGTGGAGGTCAAAGAAAGGGAGAAATCAAGAGGAAAATAACACATGTAACAAATTAAATTAATTCAAATCATAAAAAATGTGACAAAGGGAAAAAAAGGAGACAATGATATCAAAAGTGCGATTCCTTATCATAAGATTGTGGGAAGTGAAGTAAAATATGTTAACATAGATTGTTTATAGATTCCATCTAGAAAAAGAAACAAAAACTAATGGCTAAATAATAAGGATCACAAATACCATGAAAATAAAGGTAATTTTATGAGGAAGGTTGGGTGTTATCCATAGTCTTACCATGAAACTCATAAAAGGAAAACCCAAGGGGTGCCAATAAGAAAAAAATGAGGGAGTATTTGTATAAAGTACCTCACAAAGAAAGACCCAAAGGATGCCAAAACAACATTGGAAAGCAAAAGGAAAATGAAAAGATAAGTGATGAAGACTATGGTACAGTAAGAAACCAAAAGACCAAAATGGAGGACTAAAGGTTTGAAACGAAAAAAAATGACGACTATGGTACATCAAGAAACTAAAAAGACCAAAAGGGAGGAATAAAGGTTTGTAAAGAAAGGAAACTATTGCATAGGTAGAGACCCATGCTAAAGTAACCTACAAAAAGCTGTTAGATAGATATATAGAGAAAGCATGAAAAGAAGGGAAATGACTAAGCAAAGTATCTCTTAAGGAATTGATCATTGGTGGGTTCTTTGAAAACATGGCCTTCATTGGTTTGAAGGTGATAAGTACTTAGACCAAAAACATATTTAACTAAGTAAGGGCCCCACCATTTTTGGGTATATTTACCTTCTTTATCATAGGCGTAATCTAATTTAAGGACAAGATCACCAACATTAAATGTGTGGTTTTTAACACATTTGTTATGTTTCTAGCGATGTGAGCCTTATATTGGTAATTATGATACAAGGTAAGAAGAAGATGTTCATCAAGTCTATCAAGGGCATGAAGGTGAGCCTCATCCATTTATTCATTAGGAATGACCCCATGAAGAGATATGTGAAGAGAAGGAATCTAAACTTCAAGATTAAGAACCAATTCAGAACCATAGACTAGAGAGAATGAAGTTGCCCCAGTGGTAGTATGAATACTAGTCTGATAGGCCCAAAGTGTAGGATAAAGATGAAGATGCCAATACATGCCAATTTCATGAATTTTCTTTTGAAGAATTTTATTGATAATTTTGTTAGTGGCCTCAGCTTGACCATTACATTGTGGATGATAAGGATTGAAAAACTCGTGATTGATTTTGAATTTTGTGCAAAGTTGTTTAACATGTTTATTATTAAAATTACCACCAATATCAAAAATGATGGTGTGAGAAACACCAAATCGGTAAATAATTTAGTTGAGAATGAATTTATATATAGTAGTATCAGTAACATTAATAAGGGGCATGGCTTCAACCCACTTGGTAAAGTACTTGGTGGTAGTGAAGATGAAGATGTGCCCATCTTAGGAATGAGGAAGCTTGCCAATGAGATAAAATCCCTATGTGGAAAATGGCCAAGGGGATTCTATAACTTGAAGTTTGGCTAGTGGTGAATGAATGAGGTCATCATGAAGCTGACAAGGATTATACTTTTTATCATATTCAATAGCATCATTTTCTAGATTAGGCCAATAGTAACCCATACGTAGGCATTTGTAAGCTATAACATGTTTGTTATAGTGACCACCACAAATTCCCCCATGTGTTTGCTCAAGTAGAGGAGGAACCTCATCTTGCATGTCACAATGGAGTAAAGTATCTTTAGCATTGTGATAATAAATGATGTTATGTTTAAATACATACTTGAAATCTTATTTGAGAAGACACATTTTTTCATGGGAATCCAAGTTAGGAGGATAAGTTTGATGTTCTAAGAATTAGATGATGTCTTCATACCATGGGCATTGTCAAATGGTGATAGCCTTGATTTGGAAGATAAGGGAATATGGAGGGTATGTATATGATGGGGATTTGATTATTTTTATGATAAAATAAGGATCAGAAAGAATTTGATGTGGATGAAAGAGAGAAACTAAAGAGGTAAGAGAATCAGCAATGGAATTTTGGTCTCTAGGAATAGGTTCAATGGTAAAAGAGGCAAAATCCTTGACAAGAGTGGTTGCAATTTGATGATAGTAATGATATTTTAAATTTTAAATTGATAAGAACCAATAAATTGATGGAAAATGAGATGAGAATCACCCAAATCATGAAGATATTATATGTTTAGATCAAGATCAACTCTTATACCTAAGATAAGAGCTTCATACTTGACCATATTATTGGAAACATCAAATGTAAAATGAAAAGCTAAAGGAATTATTTTACCAAGAGGAATAGTGAGAATGCAACCTAACCCAACTCCTTGAAGGCATTTACTAGCATCAAAGTGAAGGGTCCAAGTATCCTCATGCAAGCCAATACTAATTTTAGGGAGCTTCTCGATAACTATTTTTGGTTTGGTAGTATCAGAGGGAATGTAAGGTTCATTAAATTGATTGGCTTCAAGATTGATAGTAAAGCTATGAACATAATCTTTAAGATAAATTTATTAATTAACACCCTCAGTGTAAATAATATTATCATCAAGAAGGTCATCTTGAAGTGAAGAAGTGGTTGGAACAGGAGCTGTGACAAGTTGGTCAGCTATGACTTGCCCTTTGACAGCTTTTTACATGATGATGCAAAGATAAATTTCCATAAGTAAAACCATCTACTTTCCAATTATATCTCCTAGAATAAATGCTTTGGAGAACAATTGATGAAGGGGGTCAAAATTAATAATGACATAGGTGGTTTGGTAAACAATGTAGTGATGAAACTTTTCAGCTATAAAATAGATGGCGAGGCAATCACACTCAACTTTGGTATAATGTGTTTCATAATTGATGAGGCCTAAACTAATTTAATAGATGGAATACTCCTTACATGTATCATATTTTTGGGAAAGCATTGCTCTAACTAAAATAGGTGTGGAATAATTATAAAGAATCAAGGGTCAATCATTAAAAGGAGGATGAAGCGTAGTTAGATGAAGCAATGACTCTTTCATGTTGTCAAATTATTTTTGACATGGATCCATCCATTCCAAAGTTGTACCTTTTTTGAGAAGAAAATTAATGGAGTGATTTTGATAAGCCATCTTAGGAACAAATCATCTAATTGCCCCAAACTTGCCTAAATAGGTATAAATATTAGGAATAAAATGTGGAATAGGCATGTTGATAATAGCATTAATCTTGGCTGGATCAACATCAATACCATAGAGAGAGACTAAGAATACTAACAATTTTCTAGATGTAACTCCAAAGACACATTTTAAAGGATTAATTCTAACTTTATATTTGATGAGATGATCAAATATGATGGCAAGATTAGAAACATGATTTATGTGATGCTTGGATTTAGCAATAAGATCATCTACATATGATTCAACAATTTTATAGATGAGATCATGAAATATGAGTCATAGCACATTGGTAAGTATCTCTAGTGTTTTTGAAACCAAAGGGCATTTTAACATAACAATAGGTGCCCCATTTCATGGTGAAAGTAATCTTATGTTGGTCCTCAAGAGCTATATAAATCTGATTGTATCCTAAAAATCCATCCATAAGAGATAACATTTCATATCTAGCCATGGATAGATAATGACATCTATTGAAGGTAAAGGAAAATTATCTTTAAGAAAAGAAAGATTAATATTTCAAAAATCAATGCAAATATGAATGACCATGGTGACCTTCTTTTAGACAGGAACAATATTAGAAACCCATTCAGAATAATCCACATGTTTAATAAATTTAGCATTGAGAAGTTTGATGATTTCTTTATGGCATAAGTTGGTAACTTTGGGAGGAAAATTGCATTGTTTCTGATGTACAGGTTTGTCATCAGGATAGGTAATGATGTTATGGACTCCTATGCTAAGGTCAATCCTAGGAATATCTTGGTAAGTCCATGTGAATGTCTCTTAATACTTATAAAAAAATATGCTGAATTTTTCATGTTCAGAAGGTGAAATTTCTTTGGAAACTATGATTGGTCGAGGACAAGATGGAGTACCATAGTCAATATGAGTTATTTCCTCAATAATCATGGCATTACCATCTTGAAATTGGTATGGTGTGTTGGGTAAAGATGAAATTGGATTAGATTTAGGATCAATACTAGTGATAAATTCATTGAAGTGAGAAGTTTTATTTTTAAAATTTCCAAGTTTATGATGTTATTATGGGAGTTGTGTTTCCTGAGCATAAAGCAACTCCAAAATAGCTTCATCACTAGGCAAGGTAGGAAGAGGACCACAATATTCTACATTTACTTTTAGATCAAAAATTTTATTGCCATGTTGATCATATTCAGAATGTATTTGATGGGCATTGGTTACCTTGGCATCAAGTGTGATTTTAAGAGTAGAGGAAATAGATGTAGTAGAAGAGGTCGATGGAGAGATGATGGGAGAAGAATTAGATTCAATTGGAAAATCCAAAGGAGGTAAAGAAGATTAAATAACTTTTGGAGGTTCAAAAGGTGTGATTTTCTCTACCACCCAAGGAGAATCAATAAGAGGAGGATTGATAGGAGGCACATAACCCTCAGGTTCTAGGTTATGACCTACAAAAATGGTATGTATATCCTGGTTGAAATCATGAATTTGAGTTAAGGTATTTTGATAATGTAAGACATACAAGTCTCTAGATTGAGCTTGGGACATGATATAGTTATCATCATATGTGGGAGAAATTATGCATGATTGGGATTCAATAGGATTTTCAGATTATGAAATCCTAAAATTATTGAATGTTTGAGGAGTCATGATGAGAGGGTATTGAAATAGCTTAGCCACTCCAAATTCATTAAAATCAAAAGCATCTTCAGGTAAAGATGGGTCTTAAATAGTGCATGGAGGGGGAAAATTGGTAATCTCATCCATGAGAGGAATGGTACAATCTCTAGGTAAGAGGGAAGGCAGAAGCCTTTCCAAAATATACAAACGCAATTTCTTAGTATTTTAAGTGTGTTTTAATTCTTTGGGATCATCATCATTAGAATCCATAAGAGTAACTTGTAAATCAAGATTCATATTGATGAACTTGAGTAGAGGATCACTATCGATTTTAAGAATTGTGGGAACATGATATTGTGATTAGGATTAGGTAATTGGATACTCCATGGGTTGGGATCGGCTTCATGCTTATAATGTTTTCCATTTTGTAGAAATTTAATGCATTGACTATCGAAAGAAGCAATGTCCCTCATTTGATAAGTCCATGGAAGACCGAAGAGTATGTTATAGGATAAAGGAAGATCAAGAACCATGATTTTGGTTTGCATGGTTTTAGGACCAATGGCTAAGGGAAGCCATATACAACTGAGTGGATTTTGATTAGTCTTATCAAAACCATGACAAGTAAGACAGGTTTGTTTAATATTATTTTTTTTATAACCAAGTTGTTGTAAAATGCATTAATAAGTCACATTAATACTAGAACCTTCATCAACTAGAACTTTTTGAATAAGGGTGGTATTAATGTCTATTTTGATGAAAAGAGCCAGATCATCAGCACAAAAAAGGATTTCATCATTAATCATGTCCTCTTCAAGGAATTAAATGGAAGGTTTGGAATAAGGACACATAGATTTAATGGTATTAATGTTTGTTGGTTGAGAATCAATAGAATGTGGTTCTTCATCTAAAAAATATGGGTCTTCAATCTCTTAAAGTTGTTGCATAAAAAACATACTATGATAAGGTGAAGTGTGAACCAACTCCATTAGAGGAATTTTACATGGCATAGAGTTAAGTTCTTCTAGGAAATTCCAATGAGATTTAGAATATGAGCCATGAGGTTTAGAACAAGGAAAATTAGACTTTGAAGGAATAGATGTGGTTGAAGGATCAAAAGGAGGAAGTTATTCCTCATGTGCTTCTGAATCAATATTAATAGTTTAGTATATTTAAGCAATTATTATTCCAAAGAAGGTTTCTTAGGCTTGGTCACAAGATCTTTACGTGTTGGCTTCCTGCGATAATTAAACTTAGCCATATTGACATATTGAGATTTTTTAAGGTATTGATCATTATCAATGTCAATTACACAAACATCCTTCGAAGCTGATTGGTTATGGGAAGAGGATTTTTTATTATTATTAGATGTAGAGGGTTTAGAGGGTTATCATCTTTGAAAATCATTAGTGTATTATTGATGATAGTGCTTAATCATGGTTTCATGGTCTAATGAATCACCAATTATTTATGAAATAACACATTTAGCAAACCCTCTACAAGACACATGAGAATGTCCAACATCAGCATGAAACCAACAAAAGATATTTGGATCATACCATTTAGGAAGAGAATTAGGATATATGAAAGGTTTATAAAGAGGTGAAAATTGTCTAATTTGATGAACCAAAAGAGGCATGCGAGACAATAGAGGAACATCATTTTTGGAAAGACCAGGTTTGGTTTGAGAAGTGTTACTAGTGATAGAATTGGATGTTTGGAAAGATCCTTTAAGGATTTTAGAATTAGGTTTGAATTGCTTCATAATCAAATCTTGTTGTTTAGCTTGGTCAAAAGCTTCATTAAGAGTTTGAGGAGCAAAGGTTTGAACCTTGTATTGAAGAGTAGGGGTTGAAGCTGTGATAAAGAGTTTGAATAGGTTATCATTAGACATATTATGATCAACTTTATGAGCTAGGGATTTCCATATTTTAATAAATTCATGAGCTAATTCATTAGGAAATTGTTTAGCATTTATGAAATGACTAAGACAGTTTTCAGGAAGATCATTATGTTGAAACTCTTTAACTAAGGGATTGACCAAATCTTCAAGTTGCTAAATAGAATGTTAAGGTCATTGATTATACCATTCTAATACATCACCATTGAAGGTCTTGACTAAGAGTTTAATAGTGGAAAATGTATTAGTTTGGATCCACTCTTTTTAGATATTACCAAAAGCTTTAATAAATGAGGTAGGGTCTTTAATACCATCATATTTAATAGTTGGTGACATGTTACCAATGTCAATAGATAGAATGAAGGGAGATAAAGGCTCATTTTAGATAGTTTGAAGCATTTTATTATTCATTATTGGTTGAGGAATAATGTTACCTGAGGCATCTCTAAGAGGTGGAGGGATGTAATTGGGATTCGATTGAGGATTCATGATTGGAGGTTGATTAGCCACATTGATCAAATGTTGTTGAAGTTGCATCATTTGATTGGTATTAGAGTTTTGCATAATTTTCATTTGTTGAATCACTTGGGCTAATAATTGAGTTATATCAGGTGGCATGTTGGTGTTGGAAGGAAGATTTCCCACATTGGTGTTGGAGGGAATATTAGAAGAAGAGTTATTAGTGGGATTATTAAATAAATTTGAGTCAATCACTCCCACATTAGTTTGAAGATTTTGAGAAGGTTCTTGGTAGGTGCAAAAAATATTGGACCCATCAACCTCATCTTGAGGTGTTATTTGAACCATGTTGCAATTTGTAGATGAAGGAGGAGAAGAGGTGTCCCAAGAGTGATGGTGCTCTTATGAGGTAAAGAAAGGGAGAAATGACCACCCCATATAGGATCTAAATGGATTAAGACTATCCAAAAAGATTCTGATAGGGGACCTCATTTTGATCAAATAGAAATGAACAAGATGCAAATCAGAAAGGATGAAGAACTAAGATAAAAAGTAGGGGAAGAAAAAAATAAAGCTAGGTTGACCAAGTAAACCTAGTGGAAAAGCTAGACCTGTGGATTGTGTTAAGTTGACCAAGTTGACCTCGTGTAGTGAATAGAAGTAGCAAAAATAGTCTAGGATAGTATAGAGTTGAGTTGGTCGATGTAGCATAGTAGATGGGGAAAGGGAAAGGATTGCTAATAAGAAGAGAAATGAAATAAGGTATGCATGTAGCTATTATAGAAAATCATATACTAAAATTAAATAAATACTTTATTAGATTTACATTGGCCAATCTAATTGATGTACATAAATAAATTGCAATTTTGAAAGAAAAGTACATAGAAAAGTAGAAATAGAGAGATAAAAATTGACCTTGGTGTTTTGGAGATGAAAATAGAACAAATAACTACCTTGTAACCTTAGAGAGAACTAGGTCAAGTTGGTTGACCAAGTGAGACATGAACCTACTAAAAAAGCTAAAAAAGTGTGCTAAGTCGACCTAGTTAACCTAGTAGACTAAAATGGATGTCTAGAAATGTTCTAAGTTGAGATGGTTAATGTAGTTAACTAGACTACAAATATGGAAGTCTAGAATTTGGAACTTGCACTATGAATCCTAAATAGAAACCTATTGTAAAGTGGTTGAAAATGTGCTAGGTTGACCTGGTTGACCTAGTAGGCTGATCAAATAGTTTTCAAAGTGTTGTAAGCATGTGCTATATCGAGTTGGTTGATCCATTTGCCTATTCATACACATAAAAAAAATAGATGGGTTAATATATTTTAGCTATCAAGTCAAAACATATGATATAAAAGATGATAAAATGAATAAAATAAGTGAAAGAAACCCTATAAGGGTTTGATTCGCATTGGCTTCACCAGAATGTAATGAAGGTGAATCCAAAGTTGAGATAATGCTAAATATGAAAGGAAACAAAAATAGAAACGTGAAGACAATCAAACCAGTGGTGGGATAGGATTCATGTTGGGTTCACCAAAATGTATGCAATCAGAATTATATGGTGTGCATGAATCAATACTAAATTGGATAAGATAGATCAAACCTACACTTTTGATTGGGGCACACACTTGTTAAGTAAGAATATGACCAATATGAGGATCTACTAGACTTGATTAGGGGATCACTTGTATCCTTTGTCACAACACATCATGATAGGTAGGGTTACAAAGCCTACAATCTAACACAATCACACAACAACCCTAAAATATTCCTATGATTTCTATATTCACTTATGATAATAAACAAGAAAGTAAACTAGTCTGATAACAAGAAAAGTAAACTAATCTAGTGCTCACCAAAGCTTTTGGCATAAAGTAAAGGGGTTAGATGAAAAGCAATAAAATACATGTATAGGTAACTTCAAATAAAGTAAGTATGAGTAATACCCTAATACATGGAATATGAGGAGTAATATTATTTGAGCCAACACTTATGCTACTTCTATCTACTAAAAGAGAGGAGAACAAAGTTAGAATATACTTACCTGAATGTGAACCTGTCATGACTCAATCTCTCCCTTGGCCAATGGGGCTTCACAAGAGGTTGTTTTGGTTCATAGGGATCACTTTTTTAGGATAAAACATCTATGACCTATCCACAAGACTAATATTATCCAAATAAGAAACCTAAGCTAAAAGTCCTCAAGTAGAATAGTAAAAGAGTAGATTGTGAAGAAGCATGAGTGAATAATAACTCCTAATTGCATTCATATGAAAATGACTACAATGACCTTGTATATATAGGAGTATCTAACGCAAAAATCACTCAAACATGTCATATATGCTAGGTTGACTAGGTTGACCTAGCACATTATCAGGCTAATGCCTAAAGTTTGTGTTATGTCAGCCAGATGAAAACTAGGCCTAAAGAGCTAAAGTGACCCCAAATTGTTATAGGTCAACCAAGTTGACCTAGCTTACTAAATAGGTAAAAAGGGTAATAAATAAGGGAAAGAACGATAGAAAGAGGAAAATACTAGAGGAATGTGAAAAGAAGGATAGATGACTTAGGAAAAGGTTTTAGGAGCTGAATGGATAGGGAATAATATGGCAATCAAAAACAACAATCCTGTGAAGCACCAAAGGTTTGCCCACCCCTTTCTTGGTGTACCATTTAAGGCATGCACTAGAGATATTGAGTCACGATGGGTTCTTACAAGATGTAAAGCATCAATAATCGATAAAAGTGTGAAAATATTATGTGTATACAGTCTTAATCTATTGAGGGACCTAGCCTTATGGATCATGATGATAAAAATATAGTGAATGAAAAACATATTGATGAATTTATCATAGAAGATGATTTCTATAATGAAAACCACAAGTATAATGAAACCAATGAACATGAACAAATAGACCATAACCAAGTGCAATTAATTTCCTTGTTTTATCTAAAGATCTTGGTGAAATCCTCAAAACTATATTATAAACTAAAAATTCAAAAAACATAGATAACTAAGCATGTCCATCTATTGATCATTCTATTGGATTTATGGGTCATCCCCATATACAAACAACCCTCCCCTTGAACAAATTATCACTTTAAACATCTAATGGGGGAATGGGTTATGTGTTTAAATCTTTGTTTCTTGACAATCAAATTACTACAATAAATACTGATTTCAATTCCCATGTCCACTCAAACCATGTTTGCATCCCCTTTGGTGACTACTCAAATTTCTAATATAAATCCCAATGTGTCTATAGTTTAAACATTCCTCAAAGTTATAAATAGTTTAGAGGAAAATGTTTCAAATATTGAGCAAAATGCTTAAAAATCTCCTCATGTTATTTATTTTCAAGATGTGTTGCATAACCCTTTTGCACTTGAGATATATTTTCACCCTTTAACAACTAGTTTTGTTGAACCTAAGTTACCATTTTATGATGGCAAGGGTTATCCTGAGCAACATCTTCTATCATTTCCTGAAGCATGGCTTGACTATTCCTCCAATGATAAAATTTTGACCAAATTATTTCCAAGAAATATCAAGGACCATGCTTTGATGTAGTCCTATGACTTATCTTTCCAATCCATGAAAGCATTCAAACCTCTCACTGATTAGTTTTTGGCACACTTTTCCATTAATATTTACAAAAAGATTTCCTATGCTAATCAAATAAGGAAACAATGAACATATTAATGAATATGTCTTGAGATATAAGATAATGTTAGAAAAAATGACCAATCTTATGGTAGACTAAGAGTTACAAGACATATTCAAGAAAAGTTTGCTTGATTGTTTACATAAGTCTATTGTTTTCAATAAGTTCCAATCTTATGATGACTTATGCCTTTTTTATGGGACCATGAAATGAATATTATTTCATTGAATAAGCTCAAGTATATAGTAAACACACCAAATTCATCTACATCTAGTACTAAATTTATAATCAAACCAAGTTATAAGGTCAAACCTCCTAAGTCTAAAAAGGAAACAACCCCATGAATAATGTAGTCTCACAATAGCCTAATTAGTTTGTTTTATCCAATGCATTGAGGAGATAGTTATCATATTTGCCTAATCCCATAGCTTTATTACCCACATGGTTAATTGAGTGTCAACTTATATCTCCCCCTCATCCTATATAGGTTGATATAATTTTTTCTCTACACAAAGGATATGATGTGAATGATTATTGTGATTATCATCAAGGACTAGGTAATTCTACAAACAAATATTTTTCCTTGAGACATAAGATCTAATACCTTATTGATGACCAAAATCTTCCATTTGAGGATTCTCCAAAGGAATTAGATTCACAACCTGGTGAAAACCATAAATATAAAATATTTAACAATCCTTTTCAAGACCATTATAAAAAAGAATTAGAAGTTCAAATGGCATATAATGCACATCCTCCTCTATCACATGATGAGCACCCACTCCATGGGATTATTGGTACTTAAATGTGACATATGCCTCCTCTAGTTTAAATACATTCTATTTCCTTTGATGATAATGAAATTAAGGATGATGACTCTGATCTTCATTCTCTATTCATTCAATCATATCTTGATAAACACCCCATACACAGTGTTATGATGGATAATGGTACAAACAAAAATGTTTTCACCATGACATTCCTTATTCACTTAGGTTATACTCATCATGATTTACACCCCTCTACCAGATCAGTTGGAGCATTTGATGGGACCTCCTAGAAGGTTATTGACAAGACTAACTTACCTTTATAGGTTAATCTCACACATGTGGTTACTACCTTTTAATTTATCCCTTCTAAAGGCATATTTGATATGTTATTGGGAAGACCTTGGATGCACACTCTTTGAGAAGTACCTTATATGATGCATGGGTGTGCTAATTATTTTCATGCCAATTAGGTAATTATAATTCCTAAAAATCTATATGAGCATCCAATTGAATAAGGGATTATTATAACTAGACAACTAAGGATAATTCACCATAAAAGGGTAAGAAATAGGCAATCCCTTTTACTAGGTGTCTAGTAATTGAGATACCATTACATTAGAGACATATAATGGATTCCATGGAATCTACATCTTCTACAATATATCATGTTTAGATATCAGATCACCTACATGTATACCTATCACTGATATGCAAAAGAGATAAACACTCAATGATGGGTTCCACAAACCCCTACTCTTGTTACTCCTACTACTCCTAGTGAACCTACTATTTCTTTGAGATCATATGGTCCTATTTTAAATATATAGATAATTTTAGATATTACACCTATACATGTTCCTCAATAATGTAAATAAATTATTACACTAGGTTGATAGTGGGGAGACATAAATGACCATACATTTGATAGAATCATAGGATAGTATTTTCCTTTTAAAAATTCAAAAAAAACCCAAAATATTTCAAAAATTCAAAAATACAATAATATTTTTGAACATTTGCATGTTCTACTAGCTCCTTGAAATTTATGCATTAGTTCCATATTGATGGGTGGCATATTCAGGTAATTATACATACACACTATGTCATGATTATACTTGAAGTGTGATATAGGCATACACAACTACTTGGTACATTCATATTTTAGGTTTTGGGACTTCCCTCTACTCATGTCATGTAGACATAGGGGGCATCCACTTCTTTGATCTTGATACACATAGGTTATATGGTTCGATTATCACATTTCAATATCATGTTTGAGCTTACATATGTACATACACATGCCTTTATCCATGATTATATCTTACATAGGTTACTTGATATGTTATGTGATTGACATTTTTTTCTAACACATTTGATCCATGGGTTAATATGATATGTTTATGTTGGTTACTTATGCTTTCCTTTATGAACATCCTTGAGTGTCTTACCTTTTTATTGTCTTACTTGTTCAAGAATTTGAATAGGTTACATTATTTGTGGCCCTTGTGCATATGTATGATTTACTTAACATTTACACATGTCATTATTTTTTATATGGACATATGAATATACCATTCTTGCTTTAATTTTGTAGTATTTGAACATGCCCCTTGTTTGCAATCTCCTTAGACCATTAACTCTTGACTTGATTTTGAGTGCTCTTGTATGTGTGTTTGTTTTATTTTTGAGCTTGTATTTTTGCTACTTCAGCATTTCCATGATATTTATCATTCAACTTAGGCCTTTATATGATCACATTAGTTCTATGCACTTCAATGTTATATCTACCCAAACATGTTCCTTATATATGCTACATGGTTACATTCATAGATTATCCAGTTGTCTTATCATTTATAGGTGAGGTAAATACCAATTCCTATCTTTACCTCAACTCAAGGTGGGGTGGCATATCAGTGGGGGCATGTCATTGAGGCATGTTCTCCACACTTATTTAGTATTCAACATATCCATATTATATTTGTACTTATTTCAATTTTCATATTTTTACACATTGGTAATTATTTGAGTTTTCATATTTCTCCATATATAGTGGGGTTATGCTTTGGAATAATGTTATGCACACTTACACAACTTATGAATTTGCCAAATCACATAGTTATATGATTCAAATTCACAATTATGGTAGAATTTTATACATTGGTACCATTATTATAAAACAATTCTAACACAAGATATATCTAAAGTACATATATTGTGCAACATGTGTCTAGTATTATAAAATCAAAATAAGTTTTATATTTCAAAAATATTTTATGTACTATTACCATAACATAGACTCTTACATACTGATACCCCAATAAAACCTTTAGAGTCTATATTGAGGTAATCTAATATAGTAATTGGTTTTATTTTTGGTATGATTGAGGTGATAAAATCACTCAATATTGCCAAGTTTTATGTTATAATTGATTTTATCATCTAGCCTCACTATCTTATAAGTGACATTAGGTTGCATAGCTGAGCTAATCTCAACTATCAAGCATTAACTCACCTTTTATCCATGGTTGGGGGAATGGGCCTTCTAATATTTCTCTATCTCTCTATCTCTTTATCTCCTTAGATATAAGCACTTTCTAGATTTATCTATATTTTTTTCTAATATCAATTTTAGAGCCTTAAAATTATACATATTTTTCAAATCAACTTGCCAATAAGCAAGATGGTTACATAGACACACAGGTGTACTCCTAAACCTTGCTCTTTTAATTTCAATATTTCTAAGTACTTTCAATTCTACATTATATGCAGTGGTTATACACTGTAACATGCTCTTGGTTATAGGTCAATCACCAATAAAACACTCAAGTTGTGCACATGCAAAGACAAGGTATGCACATACACCTAGGTATACATTCATTTTCTTTAAATTAGTAATTTTTTTACATATTAAGGTAGAGGGAAATGTAGACACTATTTTATTATTATATAGTACCTTGATCTTGTAAACTTGGAAAACTTAAACCTTGGTTATTCCTCTTATTTATATACCTTTCATGTTTTTGAAAGTCTCACATCTTCTCTATCGTATGCCTCTTATCCTATATCTTAGTCCAACTAGCCTTATGTTGATGACACAAACCTTATCTCTTTCCCAAAATGTTTAAAATGTACTTACCTTCCACCTCTAAAAGTTATAAGCATTACCTTCTTCTCTACTCCCTAGACACTAACATCTGGGGTAGATAGTAGCATCAACACTAGTGTCCTCTTGATGCAAGTGTTTAGTGCCTTAAAAGGCATCCATTTTTTAAATGAATCATATCCTATTGATTATATTAAGTGTTTTAATCTAATTTATTTTATAAAGGGATTGATATAAATACTATATCAACCCTCATTCATACCTCACCTAACAAATTCTTACCTACTCATAAGGAAACCTACCAAAAAGCATTTAATCAAGTACTCAAGTGATAAAATCTTCCCTATTATCAAATATTTATATATTAGTCATAGGGATAGAACATATATAGGTCTAAATTACTAAAGGAGTATCCTAGGAGCCTAATTTCCTAAGTTACAAGATAGGTCACTATTGTACTTGATTTCAACATATTGCATGATTCACACACAAGCAAACACGTAGAGGAGAACTGCATCATTATTAGGCCTTATTCTAGAGTATTGGTTACATAAGAAGTGACAACTAAGATTGGGTTATTTGGGGTTAGCTCATCACCATTTAATCACTAACACATTTTCCCCCAAGGTCACTATGAAGATGGAAAACTTGGGTTTTGCCATTTCACAAGGAGTATCCATGACCTAGATCTGAATGCACTAGAGTAAATGCAAAGCCATACCCAGGAGAATCTAGGTGGTCATATAATTTCCCAATAGGTATTCCATAAATTAAACTTTCATAAAACCCATTAATTAGTGTCAATGCAATCCTCTCAGGATGGCATTAGTGTTTAGAGCTCTAGAAGTGTCAGATCTAAAATCTAACTACTATTCTAAAATTTTCTTCTATCCCTCTTCCTACATTCCAGATCCATCACATCTTATAATAAAACCAACTAAGTATATTATTTCCTTTTCATTTCTATACATAACTTAGTTGTACTTTCCATATTTAGACTATCTTAGTTTTATGAATTTAGCATATGCCTATATCTGAGTTTAGCATCTAATTGGCCTGTTATATATCTGATTATCACCCTTGTGTCATTTAATTTATATATACACCTTTAATAGAATATAGGGATAATAATAAGATCACCTATATCATTTTAAGGTTAAACATTATCAATATAAAATCACCATGACCTAGAGCTCATATTTTTTTAGCTTAAGACAAGATTGTGAGATAGCAATGTTAGTGAAAAAGAAACATATGCACAATTTTAAGTTGAAATTATGTAATATCTTATAGAGTTACAATATTTTATTAAAACACATCTTTAAAATGAAACAAAAATATGCTACACTTACATGAAAGTGTTTCAACTCTATAGGCTACTATGTTTATGACATTGTTTCAACTATATATGATGTTACACTTATAAAATTATCTCAAATCAAATATAAGATCTCAATATATTGAATCAACATTTACATTTTATTTAATTTTATCATTATATAATTTCAGAAAAAAATTGATTTAAATTATGTACATGTGTAAATATATCATAGAAGGGATCAAAAAATATGTAGCTATAAAAAATAATAAAATTAAAGAATGACAATAATTTGATATTAATAAAAAACTAAAATTTAGTCATAATATGTATGATATTGTGATTTAAGATTATAGTATATTTATGTAATTTGATACTTTATAAACCTGAGTATAGGGTATCGTAGTACTAATTGTATCCTCAATAATAGAATACAAGCTGAGTTACCTAAGATGTTGGTGATCATATATACAACCAACAAATGAAAGTTAAATCAAATATTAATCAATTAAGTAAACATGTACTAAAATATGAAATTAATATTATTTTACATACATAAATAAAACTATAATTAAAATTAAACATATGTGTCAAATGTAGATGATGAATCAGATAAGCCTTGCATAATTGGTTGTATGCTGATGGGAGGTGGTGAAGCAACTAAATATTGTATATAGTATGGCATGATAGTGTTGTTAGGTGTTGAAGCAACTGAAAATGATGTATATTATGGCATTCTAGTGTCAAGAGGTCCTAAAGTAACTACAAATGGAATATACTCAAGTGTGTTGGCATTTTTAGGTGTTGAATAAACTGTAAATTGAATATACTATTATGTACTAGTGTCCAAAGATCCTGAATCAACTATAAATGGCATAAAATGTTGGGTACTAGTGTGCTAAAAAATATAAGTCTAGCTTCAACAGATGTAACCCATATATGTTGTACCTAAATATGAGGTCTAATACACTTCATCCCACATGATGTGCAATTATGTATAATAAATGTAAGATGAATGCTATATATGCCACTAATAGTAGGAGGGACACTGACACTAATAATAAGAGGGACACTACTATATGTACCACCTCTTGTATCCTTTGTAGAACTAGTTAGTGTATGTATCCCATGGTCAATCATAACATGTGTGAAACTAATAACTACCTCAAGGGTACCCATATATGTCCTATGATGCAATATTTATGGATAGAAGTATGTGTTATTGTCATATTTCTCTAAACTCAGTTATGTCAGTTTTGGTCCCACCTAGCACCAAGTCTATCAAATGATGACCCACCTCCCCTACCTTGGGAGGCCTTCATGTCAAAAAAACTAGGATTTCTTGTATCATAAACTCACAATAAATTTTTCTCAAAAAATATAATGAAAAATCATTATTATTTCAAGGAGGTTCATCAAACACAATCCACCACCTATCCCAAAAGTTTTTTTTATCTCCATATAAACACATAAACTCAATATTAATATGTTTGTAACTTGTTGGTGGTGGTTATTTTGTTATAGAATTAATAAAAAAATTACATAAATATTATTTTTTTAACTCCCTCATATGATAATTTATAATAATTTTTTTTTCATCCCCTCTCTTTGATGTAATATTGCATCAAGTTGCAAAGTGACATTTCCCACTTCATTAAAAATGGCCTCCATGGTTTTGGCAAGTGAATTGCATCTACTATGACTTGAATAGTGACAAAATATGTTTATAATATTTTTAAATTTTTTATTTTTTACATTTTATTGTTCATACAATTTGTCTTCTTCTTCTGTGAAGTCAAACTATTAAGGGTTTTGATCACAATTTTGTTCAATGTTTTCTTCAAGCAATGGGTCCACCAAAAAATTTATCTAAATTTATAAAAATCTAAGTTTTATTTATAATGTGTGATAAATTTAAATTCTAATTTAATTTCAATTCCCTAAGAATAAATACATATAAATGAAAACCCTGATATTGAAATTTAATAATCACCATACATGAGATCCTGGTCAAAATGTTGAATCTAGTTGGTAAGATGCAAACCCAAAGCACACATGTCCTCTTCAAGACCTGTTTCAAAATGTGAGAGATCCTTCAATTTAAAAAAATGTGTCTTGGGTTTGATAAAATGAGAAAAATAAATAGAGATTTAATAAGGCTGTACATAATTTTAGAACCATAAAGTGCATATGCCCTTTTACTTTGGCACCATGCCAAACAAACATAGGCATGATTTTTTTTAAAAGGGTGTACACACTTTACAATTTATTTTAATCTCCCAATGAATATCACCTTTTTTCCCCCAATTTTTTGCATCTACCCATAAGTGTAGCAGCTACAAAGATCAAATTTTATGTATAGTCAACAAGGACAAGTATGTAATCAATAGACTTGAATACACTACATTGTTGTCTAGTTAGAGTGATTTTTTTAAGAAATATATTTTTATTATGAATTTTACCTATCATTTATATAATTTTTATTTCTATATATTTTCTTTCCTATCAGCTATAAAATTCAATTAAGACAAGTCCATAGTTAGTGCACTTGAGTGCACTACATTGTAATCCACTTGCAATGAACTTGTCTAGATTCTATTTCTGATTTTGATCTTGATTCTAATCCTAAAAAATCACCTCTCCTTTTGATTTACACTTTTATATAGTCATAATATTTATCATGAATTTGTTTATAATATAATTATATTTCTTCTTAGTGTTTTCTAAAAATAGACATTTTTCATATTTAACATTTGTCAAAATAAAATTGTTGAATATTTTATATTTTTAGCATTTTTATATTTTCTAGTTTTACTCTTATTAGAAAACAAAAATTTATTTTTTTAACCAAAAATAGGGTAAAAATATTGGTGAAACTGAGGTGTACCTAAACTATCATTTTTGATACCTTACTTTTATAATTTGGTTTCTAGCTTCATTTCTTCTTTCTTCTTTTATTTTCCTAAAAATTATGTTTTGGTAATTTAAAAATTCATATGAGCCCCCATTTTGGACAAATCAATATTCAATTTTACCTGAACCATGGTGTGATGGGTACTTACCTAATACTTAATCTATTATATAACACTATTCATCAATTTTAGTTTCTACGTGACTCATAATATATCAAAAACACCTCATATTTTGTTTTAAGCCATATGAAACCTTTGATAGTTTGTTATTGTAGTGCATCATTAATTAATTAGCCTTAGAAAGTTACTCTCAACATACCCTAGAGATAGGACAATGTGAGTATGGGAATGGTGGAATCCTTAGTAGTTAGTGCTTTCATGGTCATGTTCACTATTAATGACTAGGATTCATATATTTGAGAGGCCACAAACCAAACACCCTTGATTTGTTACACCCTTAGTCATTGTGAAAAAATTTCAAATTTCAAATTCAAAATATTGGTAATAATGATTCATTTTGTTAATATATTTTTTAGTTCAGTATTAAATTTTGTATTTCCTCCCAATATATTGTTCATTATATATATGCATTAATCAAACACATACATCACATAAAGGTTAAAATATATAATTTACCATCACAATATGGAGCATCCAATAGGATTTATTACCTATTACAAATAAGAATAAAATGGAATGCATGAATCAATTCATCCCTCCTACTCCTAGACCCCAAGGTTATATTAATCATCATCATGTTCCTATTATTCACCTAAGGCTTATAATAGATTCTAGTGTTCACTCTATCAACACTAGATGAATATGGATACCTCATCTTCGAAGGTATAATGAAGGTGATCAACATGTTCATACCAAATCCCCACCACCTCCCACAAGGCAATCATATATATATATATATATATATATATATATATATATATATATATATATATATATATATATATATATATATATGAAAATTTAACAAGGTTATTTTCTGAGGTGGTAATCCCCACCACCTCCCACAAGGATTATTATATTATCAACCAAATCAGAAATACCCTTGTTAAAATTTCTAGTTTTGAGCTATTAAAATGATTTTAAAAATTACAAATATGTCTTATATGATGCTTTGTGCGATACAGTTCTCCCTATAGATACACAACCAATGTCATTTTATTATATCATGAGTATAATAAAGGATGTCAACAAGGTCATCACATTAAATAATTAATACATGCCTCCTAAACATAATATAGAGCAATATATTCCACTATTCATTCAATCCTAGATACATGGAAATATTATCAAGTGTGCTTCAGTTGACAATGGTTCATGAGTAAATATTTTTAGATCTATTTTATTACAAAATTTTGGTATCAATATGAATAACATTAAAAAATATGAACAAAATATAAGTATATTTTACAAAACCATTGTCAAACACTCAGAGCTATCACATGGGACTTACTAATAGGTCCCAAAATATTGCCTACTACATTTCAAGTCATGTCCAACTAGTTACACTATAATTTACATTTGGACAGACCTTGGATTCATTATATGGGGGTCATACCTTATACATTCCATATATGTATTAAGCTTATAAATGATGGATATGAATATTATCTTTTATCAATTGACACACCTTTTAAAAATTGAAAAAATGAGTGAATCACAATTTAAGGATCATTCCATTATACCACCTACATAACCTATCACACTTGATCAAATGCACACATGTGAGGTCTATGATTCAAATACAGAACAAGATATAGCACTAATCATAATCATTCAATAATATACACATAAATCATCACCAATCACTATATAAAATAAGGATAAAATACTATATCTCCATATTTTGGCCAATTCTGAGGATCCAAATTACATAATTATATATTGGTATGATAGTGACAATGATTATATGCAAAGTATAGTAGATGACACATTATGTAAGCTAAATTTCAATCCTATTGGCCCAGAATAATATTTATCTCATACTCTATTTACACCTATTGTATTTGGAACATGTTGAGATGATTCATATATAATGAAAAAAATCAAACAAAAACTACTATGGTGGCATAGTATTTCATGCATAAAGTAAAATATATCATTTGAGACAATCAACATAATCATAGGGACCATACTTATTTTAATATCAATTCACAACAACAATAAGAAAAAAAATCATGCTTTATGTTTAAGAGTTACATCACTCAAAGAAAATATTGAAAATACTCTAAAGTTTCACAATCTTACAGTTAACATCACATCTGCTCAGGAAATAGTAAAATCTAAACAAACAACACAATGTGAATAGGATAGGTTACTCAAAGAACCAATCTAAAAGGAACAATTTTAAGAAAAAAAGTGGAACAAAAAAGGTCACGTACAAAGTAAGCATAAAAAGAAACATTTAAAACATAAATTCCACCTAAACAAGATAACTTTATCAAAAAATAAATTCTTACAAAGGATATTTAAAATCAATAAAAACTAAATAAGATTAATATGGTTCTAAAAGAGGCATCTAAAAAAAATATTCATATATAGAGCCTTTGATCCTTAGTCATCACATCAATGGAAAGAAATGTACTAAGTTTGAGATTGTGTCTTTTCATGAGGTCAATATATGTATCATGACACTCTTCCAATATCAAAAGCATATCAAAAAACATTTGGGTAATATTATCGAGCCTCAATGATGCATTAGATAAATTGAACTGCTAATAACACTTGGGTCAAAATCATATTCCATCACATTTCACATTAACCCTATCTTGGCTCAATGTAATACAAATTTAAGAAAATCATGGATAAGAAAAATAGGGAAACATTGGGAAAAGATCATGGTTATGTTACATTTGAGGATAAAGATAAAATGTTTATAATATCAAGAGTAGATGAATCCACCAAGCAAGAAATGAAAAAATAGAATACTTTTTTAGCTACCATTCCACCAAAAGAGCATGATAAAACATGTATAAAATCAAATGATATCAAAAAAATTCAATAACACTACTATTTAGTGGGATTTACATACATGGAAATAAATAATTCTCACATTAGCATTCAAAATGTATAAGACCAATAAAATTCTTATGATCCTAATCATGATTATGTAGAAGTTTGGTAGGACACCCATGACAACACAAGACCTCCATAGCACCATCATATCCCAATTGGTGGTTTAACATAGAATTCAGAAGGTAATTACATAAGTTATGAAATAAATCTAAGGGAACATCCTATGGACTAGGTTATTAGTTAATAAAAAACATTCAAAAGTAAAAATTAAAATTAAAAAAATCAAATTTTTTAAATTTTTTTTTTTAAAAAGTCATAAAATATACAAAAGCATCTAAATTTTTTCAAAAAATAAAAAATAAGAACATAAGCATGACATACGATGCTAGTTTACTTATTTACATATGTTGTCTATCACATTTTTGCGAGATAGCATATCATTTTCTATACACTTATGTATTTCATGAGGTATATGAGTGTGATGTAGGACATATATAACACATGCATTCCTAGATTCTGGACTGCCTTCTATGCAGTGACCATGCCTATTGAATGAGCATCTAGATCTGCATGTTACACTATAACAAGTTATATCTATATATGACCTCAAATGAAATGTTGAGATATGGGTAATTATAGAAAGACGGTGGATAAAAATGGGCCTACTCGTAGACATGTTTTTTCTAAAAATTGAAAAATCTCAACTTTTATAGAATATTTGAAATGGTTAAACTCAAAATTTGAAGATGGTATAGGAACATTAACTGTATAATTTCAAGTCTAGTTTATAAAACACTAATTTTTTTAAAAAAATGGTAAGTATAAATAGGTCAAACATATGAAATTTTAAGAGGAATCCCTATTTTTCAGGAAAACAAATTACATAGTCATTTGTAGGATGCAACCTTTTTATAACAAAGTTTAGTATTTTTGGAAACCCTTTTATCAACATTTAGATATGATCATCTAATTTTTGAACTATATTTTATTAAAAAAATAATAATGAATCTCAATAGAGGATAGAAAATAATACATGACAAGAGGCAAATACCAATAAATCCCAATGAGGTGTCATAGTGCAAAAGCAAAGAAAAATCAAATCCTTAGGGTGTAAAACTCAATCAGAGAGGATATATGAGAGATAAGAAAGAAGAAAATGCAAGAGCATAGTGTCACAAAGGCAAAAATGAATAGGAATATCATCATCCCATAGTAATTTCCCTTAGGAGTGTGGATACATCAATATTTACCTGGATAAGAACCTTCCCCTATGCCAATGAGCATGCCTAATTCACAATGCCATATACCTCCTTGTTAAATTCCTTGTATATATGTGAGATGGAGAAAGATTGTAGGAAAGACACCAAGTCCTGAGCCTTGTGAAGGAGATGTGTTAATGTCCACTGAATACATATAGTAATGCCATTGAACTAGTCATATACCAATTTTGAATTAGATAATATGGATAGGGAGGTAAGTTCCCAATTTAAAGCAATATTGAGAGCAATGACCACCACAAATAATTCCATAAATTTATTATTGTGTGGTCCCATTCCATGTCAGAAGGTGATAATTTTGTTTCCAAAAAACAAGATATATCTAGATCTACTATTACTTATATTACCTCTAAAATCATCATTAGTGTAGTAGTAAGGAGAGGTATAATCAATATAGGGAGGACACAGAGTGCGTTGTGTCTTGGGGGTAATGGATTTTGTGGGAATAAAATTATGCTTGAATATATATATCATGGAAAGTATAGAGGGATATTTTCCATTAAAGATAACATAATTATGGGTGAACCAAATAATCTAGGTCAGAAAGAGTGGGAAGCATTTTTGTGTTTTAAATAACCCGCTAAAAGTGTTCCAATTAGAGAAAGCATCCTCCATTGATACACTAATCCATTTTGGAGAGAGATGCTTAGAATTTGCATTATGTCAAACTTCCTTTATAAAATTGCAATGAAGGAAGATGTGGTCAATGCATTCTCCTCTCCCTACATAAGAAACAAATGTTTGGCCCCATCCATCCTCTTCACAATAGGTTATCCCAAATGAGTAGTTTGTTTTTCAAATCCAACCAGAAATGTAATTTTGCCTTAGGAGGGTCTTGTCTCTTCCATATTATTTTCCACCAACATTGTGAATTTTGTGACACATCTTATGCCATTAAAGTATTGTATCCTAAACTGACCTAATATTATCCATCATCCCTTTTTTGCCTATCATAAGGTGTCCTCTTGAGCTAATAACGTGATTAAGTTATGAATTAGTGTTTTTTTTTAAATTCCCAACATAAAGAATAATTTTGATCAAGATTCAAGTCATCATCACTACACCATAAATATTTACAGTGATCCTTCATATAGGGATCAAATACATGATCCAATGTAAGCAAATTTTTGTGTTACATTAATACCAATAGAGATTCTAAGAGATGAATTTCTATCAGCATTCCCAAGATGGTGTCTCTTCCTAATCATACCTTAGAACCATTTCTAGGATCCATGTTAAGAATATCGAATATAAAAAAATAATAATGAAATAAAGATAGAATTAAAATTTATAAAACACAATAGAATATATACATATATTTAATTTGGTTCACGCAATATGGGCTACACCTACATAAAAACTACCAATCCCTATTATTCAGTCCAACAAATGATGGGAAAAACTTGTAATACATCCACTGTAATATCCTCTTCACTCTCACACTTTTTTTCCTGATTACAATGCCCTCATATCATAAGATGGTTATAAATTAGGTAAAATATGCACTAACTTAATTTCTACCATTAGATCTAAAACATAATAGTAAACGGTCTAGATTAACTATAAAATTACAATATTTTATAATGCATTTTTCACAAAATTTTGATTTGAGGGTGCTACCCCAAATCCCCACTAGGGGGATCTAAAATAGGTCATCACCCCTAGACCCCTATGGTGACCCTAGTGTGGGGGTGGGGGGTGGTTGGTTCCCTCCCCCACACCCCCCTATTGGGAACTAGGCATTAAAATAAGATCAAGTTCCACCATCTAGCAATCCCAAATAATGGAATCCCCAATTAAATTAAAACTTTGAACTAAGAATTTCCAAAAAATAGAGGCACCTGAGAATGTTTTTGGATTTATTCTGATCCAATCCTTTATATATATTGGATATATATATATATTTTATTTTATTTTATTTTTATTTTTTATTTTTTTATTTTTTCTGTAGAATATTCTACCAAAGACCATTTTTAGAGATGAGGCACCAAGCCCCCTTTGTATCCAAATCCATGGAGAAAAAGGATAAATCCTTGATTCCCTATCCTCCTCTAGATTTTGGTTTTGAGATGATGCTCCACTTGGTGAGAGGAATGTTCTTTATATCCTTGTTCCTCGACCAGAGGAAGTTTAAGCACCTTTATCTTGTTGAGAATCATCCTAGGTAAATAGGATATAGAAATCCAATATAGTAGGATTGCCTCCAGTACACTTTTGATGAGAACTAGCCTACTGACCATGGAGATACATATTTTACACCATAATTGATCCTTTGTTTAATCTTGTGCATAATCCAATTCTAATCCTTGTAGAGATAGTCATTTATCTTAAGAAATAAGCCTATATATTTTATCCCTTCAATTGAGGAAGGAGTGGATAAGGGAAACGTAGTGTGAATGAGGTGCCGAATAGCTTCACCAATGTGAAATAAGTATATGGCCAACATTTCCATATTTATAACCATAAATGTGATAGAAGTGAAAAGTTTTAGAATTCTATCCAAAGCCTTTTATTCTTGTATGGTGTCATTGCCAAAAATGAGAATGTCATCAACAAATAGAATATGGGAGATATATGTGGTTAATACAATCTTGACCCCTTTTAAGGAACCAACATTTATCTCATGTTGAATATGACAACTAAGTCTTGTAAAATAATAATAAATAGGAGAGGGGAGAGTGGGAATCCTTGTCTAAGCCCCTGCAAGGGAGAGAAGAAGGATGAGGCTGATCCATTGATAATAATGGCAAAGGATGTTCATTGGTAGCATGATTCCATCTAGTTGATGAAAAGTGGAGTAAACCCCACTTGGATGATAATAATCTTGAAGTAAAATAATTTTACCCTATCAAAATCTTTAGAAATATCAATTTTCAACATAAAATTTGGCCTATACTTTGTTTTGATAGAGTATAAGGCCTCCTGTGTAGAACCAATGACATCATGTATAAGTTGATTGTCCAAGAAACCAAATTATTCTAAGGAAATATGAGCTGAGAGGATGTGCTTAATTTGAGCATCAATGATATTTTAAATAATCTTGTATATGTAATTGTCGAAGGATACAGGCCTATAGTTATCAAAACTAGAGAGTGTATCCCCTTTCAGGATGTTTGCAATAAAGGTATAAGAGAAAGGTGGTGAATGCTGCCTAAAATGTGTGACTCCTCAATAACATGAAGAATGTCAGGTGTAATAATATCCCATAAGCCCAAATAAATTTCCATGGTCTAACCATCTAGCCCAGGAGCTTTCCCCTATTGAAAATTTTTGAGAGTCATGATAAGTTCCTCCATAGTAATAGGGTTGAGAAGTTGCATGTTCTTGTATTCAATAACCCATATGTCAAAGAAAGTGGTCATCACCATGATGTCCCTAATATTCTATCTAGGATACTTAGTATAAATCTACTTGTAATGTTGGATGGATACCTTAGATATAGAAGGAAAATCAGTGCATTTCATTCCTTCAATATCTCAAATGTTCTATATGGTATTCATGGACCTATGTGCCATGGTTTTCCTATGAAAGAATTTTATATTATCATCCCCCTCAAAAAGCTAAGTATCCCTTCTCTTCATCCTCCATTTGGATTCCTACCATGCCAATAACCTAGCTTTATCCTTTCCCAAAGAATCAAGTTCCATAAGAGTTTATGCCTGAAAGTTATCCTAATGGAAAGAATCTAAGCAAACTTTGATATTTTCTTCCACATGATAAAATTTAATCTCATTGTCTTCAAGTTTTTTTTTATCCCACTTTTTGGTAGCAACCTTAGCTAGAATGAGATTCCTATGTATACAAACCATTATGTGTTCCTCTTGTGATATCATGTATGATACCCATCCACCCTTAATGAGCTCCTATAACTCCTCATAACATAGCTAGTGTGGGTTGAATTTAAAAGGTATTGGGGGCTATTATAAACCTATAAAAAAATCTAGTTGAATTGGGCAATGATTAGAAGTAAATAACTTGAGATTTAAGGCCTTAATAGCTTTGACCTAGATAGTAAGATCTTATTTTATTATAAACCTATCCAAACTTTTGGATATGCCATGTGGGAGAGATATATGATTGTACCATGTCAATTCCATCTAAGATGGAATAACATCCACTAAGATGTGAGTTTCCAAAAATTTATGAAAGAATTTGGCCAATGGATCTGATCATGCATTGTCCCCCCAAACCTCATGTATGAGTGGTGAAGTTTATGTCTCCCCTAATGATAAGATGAGGTATCTAAATGATACCAAAATTATCCAAAGCCAACCAAAAATAATTTCATTGTTTGGAAGGGGTTTATATATTAATAATATCAATGGGTTATGTATACACATAATATTTTCAACTTTTATCAATTACTGATGCTTTCTATCTTGAAATAACATGTCGAGTCTCAATCACTCTAAGTGCACACCCTAAGGAGTGAACCAGGAAATGGGTGGGTAGACCATTGGTGCTTAGTAGGATTATTATCCCTTATTTACACTTATTACCAATCCAACTATCTCTTAAACCATTCTCCTAAGATATTACTCCTCTTTTGTGCACTCGTACAATATTTTACCACTTTCCATACCCATTTTCCTAACTTAAACCCCCTTTAGATAGTTTACATGACTAGGTTGAATGGGTCAACCTTGTACTCTTATTGGTGAGACTCTTTTAGGTTCTAGGTCAGCTCTTGGCCAACCTAACCCATGACCTAGTGATTTTTTATCAATAATGATACTAAATCAACTGGGTCAACCCTATTAGCTAAAATTTTTGGAAAGGATTAGGGTTAGAACCACCTATATAAACACATCCATTCTAAAATTATTATAGAGACATCAAGAGTTATTATTCATTTGTGTTTCTTTACAATCTACTCTTCCACCATTCTACATGAGGAGTCTTAGCTTAGGGTTTCTACTTGGATAAGAATCTAGTTTTGTGGAAAAGTCTTGGATGCTTTGGACTTTCTTAGTGATCCTTGAAAACCACAAAAACTCTTGTAAATCACCTTTAGCCAAGGGAGATATTAAGTCTCGATGGGTTCATCATTCAAATAAGTAAATCTAACTTTGCTCCTCTCTTTGGTAGATAGAAGTAGCATAAGTAATGGCTTTTGAATAATATTATTCTTCTTCTCCATGTATTCGGGTCTTACCTATACATATATTAATTAGGATTCTCTTATGCATGTTTACTTTTTGTTTGTTTACTAACTCCCACTTTGTGACATAAGATCTGGTGAGCATTAGATCATATTTATTTTCTTTACTTGTTATTAGTATAGTGAATATGAAAACATAGGACCTAGTTAGGGTTATTGCATGATTTTTCTTGACTAGATGCTTTATAACTCTCCTTAGTGATCTAATCATGATAATAGATCCCATAATAGAGTCTATTAGATCCGTTATTGGTCATGTTCTTGATTATCTAATGTAATACAATCATAAGTGTAAGCAGGATCTATCTTCTCTGAGCTAGGATTTATTTATCGATCTGATGCATTTCTTATTGCATACATTCTAGTGAACCCAATGTGAATATAACCCTTTTTAGGTTTTATTTCATGATATGCATTTCTTTCACTTTATTATTTTTCTATATTTGTGATACTAGGTCGATAAGGCTAGTATAGTTTCTAACTTTTGTGCATAGGTTTAACACATAGTCACATCAAAATAACTATGTTATTTTTTTGTAGGTCTTCATTATATACAATTTATTAGATCGAATAGGTTGACATATTACTTTTATTCACTTTCAAATAGTAGACTATGTCAAATAGGTCAACCTAGTCTCTTATTTAGCTCTAGAATAGTAAACTAGATCAAACAGGTTGACTTAGTACTTCAGACAGCTTCTAAATAACAAACCAATTTGATCAAGCTAGTATAGTCATCTTAACAGGCTTTAGCAAACATGGAATTATAGAACTAGGTTGACCCAGTCAACATAATTTGCATAACTTGAAAGTATAATTATAATAGAAATATCACATTCATTAGCATCTTCCAACCCACCAAGGTTCTTTTCTTTCTCTCTTTAAATTTAGTTATTCTTTATAGTTCTATTTTGAAAAGTTTATAGTCTTTAAAATTGCAATCATATAGTAAACTAGGTCAACTTGGTTGACCTAGTTTTGTATTTTATCTTTTATCTAAAAGACTAGCTTGACCTAGTTGACTTAGTTCTTAAGGACTCTTGATTTTTTAGTATAGTAGCAGCCCTATCGACTCTATTTTATAATGTTTGCATACAGTGTTGCCTAAATCAAATCTGTATTGTGCTTCAAATTAAGAATTAACAACTATATGCTAGTAATTACTTCACACTATCATTTTCAATTGTTTACATGCTTGATTAGATCACATAGTCTAATTAGGTGGGTTTTCAATATACTATTTAGTTTTAATATTTTTCTCTTTCTTGCACACACTACCAAATCACATAATTTCAAAATACATTTAAACATTTGTCTACCCAATTCCTACCTGATTGGATTTCATCACCTAGGGGGAAGTTAACTTGGTTTTTTGGCCAAGTATAAACACATCGTTAATGGTATATATTGTCAAATCACCCAACACCCTTATCATTGTAGGATTGTGAAGTGAGGGGGTAGGCCCCAATACCAAACTAGTTTCATTGCCAACACTCCCTTTCAACCTAAACATCTTGAAACCATCCATAGATTACTTTCTAGTTCCTTAATTTTAGCCAACTTCCCAATCACACTTAAAATAACACTTTATAATAAACTAATAACATTTAGGATAACCATTTAGTTAGCATTTACTTTTTATTTGATTATTTGCTCTTTGATCATTGTATGTTGTATTGTAAAAACTTACATTGGCCAGTGTTGGTGAATTATTTTGTGTTATGTGCCTTAATTGGATCATTCTCATTGAATCAATTGATTGTGTGTTTGCTTTCATTTCTTTCTTAAAAGCACATTGAAAAAAAAATCCATATTTTCAATACACTATCATTCTATTTAACACAGTCTCTTATAGACTATTTTTCTTTCTTGCCTCCAATACTAAGTCAACTTGGTCAAATCTATACCCATTTTACAAGTCAAGTTATAGTACTAGGTCAAACCTGATGACCATGTATCCTTATCAGACTCTATTTTTCCTAGTTTACAATATTAGGTTGACCTAGTCAACTTTATACTCTTACTGCTCTCTTATATGGCTGATTTAGTTCTTTGTCTACCTGACTTAATTCTTTTTCTCTACCTCTCATTCTTCTTTCTTATCATCTTTTTCCTTTCAAACATTATAAAATCCCCTATCAAAATCTTCTTGGATAACTTAAATCCATTTAGACACTATATGGGGTGTTCTTTTCTTCTTATCTTTTCTTCCTCTTTTCATCTTGTGGGGTATCTTGGGATTCCCATCCACACGTTACTCTAGTATTTAGGGAATATTATGATGCCCACCCACATATCATTTCAAACTCTAGGGCATATTTTGACTCCCATCTCTACATCCACTTACCCTTTAGGTCATCTTGTAATTCCCACTCTTATTCTACATGACATGATACCAAACTAATTCAACTTCAAAAATCCTTTGGAGACACATAAGCTCTCTCTTACATTCTAATCCTTAATATAGATGTTAGTGTATATTCCTTCCTTTATTTTCATATTTTTTATATGTTATCTCTTTAACACTTTTTGCAGGATACTTGCATGGGTCTCACACTCTACAGTAGCTCTCTCTTTTCACAAACCTTAGTCCTTCCTTTTTGGTCTTTTGGTTTCCCTTTTTCTCATGATTTGCAATGAAAAACTATGGATAAGACCCAGTCTTCCTCATGATGTACTTTTATTCTCTTTATTTTCATACTTTTTACATGCTTTTTGGCACCCCTTGGGTTTTTCTTTTATGAGTTACAGTGTAAGACCATGGATAGGACCTGGACTTCCTCATAAAATCACCATATTTTTCATTATTTTTATAAAATATGTTTTGTAATGGTTACAAGTTTTTAATCCTTGTTATCATATTTATCTTTTGCTTCTTTTGTAGATGGAATTTTCACAACAATCTATTTTAGCATGTTTTCCTACATTTCCCTCATTCTTATGATAAAGAATCACACTTTTATATCATTAAATCCCTTTTTCACCCTTTGTCATATTTTTCTTTTGTGATTTGAAGTAATTCAAATTGTTTCATGTTTCATTCCTCTTGATTTCCTTTATTTTCACTCCACATTAGATAAAACAAGGTCGAAGTCAAGATAGCACTTTTATTTCACCTAGATTTATGAGACTCTTAGACACCATACTCTCTTATTTCTCTCTCTTAGCAACCAAGTCCCTAATATTAAAATTAAAGTCATATTTAACACTCACATTTGGTTTTATAAATTTTTATGGAGGAGGAATAGCAAAAAACCATCAAAAAAGTTAAAATCCAAATCATTTGAAATAAAAAGAAATGATATACAAAATGCAACATATAAATCTTAAAAGTCAAAATTACACCAAAATATGTTATTACAATAACATCTCATATCTCCAATTGAATCTCAAACTCCATAGTTGGCCTCACACTAGAGTCGAGGTCCATTGGGGTGTGGTAGGATAGTAGATTAGAATAAGAGAATTCAAAAAACTCTATGGTGCTACCTACTTTCTCATGCAAGTACGTAATTTTTCTAGTAGATCGATGGATTTGTAAGGGGTCCTAAGGAAGGGGGAACACATTGTGGGAAGGTAGGTCCATTTTAATTTTTATGCATATAACCTTCATGGGATGATATACATATTTAATTTGTTGACCTAAGACTTGTGTGGCTAAGAGAAGTTCTTCAAAGTCCTTACGGTCAAAAGTCCTCTTTTTTTTCCAAACCTAATTTGAGAGTTTTGAATTCAATAAAGAGTTCCTCTACCTTGGTTTTTCCTTCATTCTCCCCTCTACCCATTTCATTCCCCCCTTGACAAGCATGTGTGATTATAAAATCTATTTTTCCTCTTTTATACTTCCTTCTTCTTCACATCTTATAAACATACTAGCACTACTTTCATTTTGGTTTTATCTATCATTAAAGAAAAACAA
This sequence comes from Torreya grandis, assembly GCA_037957365.1. Lineage (NCBI taxonomy): Eukaryota > Viridiplantae > Streptophyta > Pinopsida > Cupressales > Taxaceae > Torreya > Torreya grandis. The sequence continues at coordinate 573,440 of JARHVA010007478.1, read as the reverse complement.
CATGTTTTAGAAACTATGGATTACTTTATTTACACCATGGATCTACATTTTTAGACTTTCTTTTCTTTATTTATACCATTTGTCATTATTGTACTACCTTTTTTTTAGACACCTAAATTCATGTACTTTTTCCATTGTTGAGTGAGGTTGGCTTGTTACTTATCACTCATCAATGTTGTTTTCCCTTTTATTCACCTTTTTCCATTGATGATTGAGTAAGGATTGTTATGACTCACTCATCAATATTGTTTTACCATTTTTTTCTTTCCCATCTTTATTTAAATATGGAGTGTTATTGCTTTTACATTGATGTTTGATTACCATCCTTTTTAACATGTATCCTTAGTTTGACTTGGTGAGTTTGCCTTTCTTACTTAAGGTTTACTTGTTTGAGTTTTTTAGTCTTTAGTAGCCTTAGCTTTTTAGTTACCCAATTTATTATAAATTTTGACTTGTTCATTTGGTCTAACATAGCACTTGTCATCCAAACTTGCCAAATTTTCAAGTACATCCCATCTGCATAACACCAATTATCTTGGCTTTCCTACGTTTATTTCTTTTTTCTCTTTAGTTTTGTATTCTTGGGTTTGTCAAAAATAGTTTGTATGCCTTCCATAATCAAAAACTACAAACACAATAGACAACCATCTAATAATAAAGGTAAGTCAAGGTACACATCACATTTACTTTTTAGTTACTTCCCTTTTAGTCATTTACTTTCAGTAATTTTATGCCTTACAATACTGTAACATTTTTTTAGCCTCATCATTATGCATTATTATGTTCTTTCTCGAAGCACCATCTCCTATTTCACCTTAGTGACATGTGATGAGCTTTAAGTGGGGAATATGTATACACAATATTTTCAAATTTTATCAATTATTGATGCTTTCTATCTTGTGGGAACCCATCGAGTCTTAGTCTCTCTAAGTGTACTCCCTAAGGGGTGTAGTAAGAAAGGGGTGGGCAAACCATTGGTACTTCATAGGATTATTTTCCCTTATCTCCACTTATTACCAATCCAACCAACTTATAAACCATTCCCCTAAACTATTACTCCTCTTTTTCACACTCTTCTAGTATTTTACCACCTTTTGTACCCTTTTTCCTAACTTAAAACACCTTTCGATAGTTTACATGACTAGGTTGACGTTGTACTCTTATTGGTGAAACTCATTTAGGATCTAGATCAGCTCTTGGTTAACCTAGCCCATGACCTAGTGAGTTTTTTTCAATAAGGATACTAGGTCAACTAGGTCGACCCTATCAATTAAAACTTTCAAAATGGTTTAGGTTTAGATCTACCTATATAAACACATCCATTATTCCATTATTAGAGAGACATCAAGAGTTATTATTCATTTGTGCTTATTTATAATATTCTCATCCACCATTCTACTTGAGGAGTGTTAGCTTAGGGTTTATACTTGGAGAAGAATCTAGTCTTGTGGATAAGTCTTGGATTATTTGGCCTTTCTTGGTGATCCTTACAAACCACAACAAGATATTTCAAAGCATATTTGTCCAAGGGAGAGATTGAGTTTTGACAGGTTCATCTTCCAGGTAAGTATCTCTAGCTTTGCTCCTCTCTTTAGTAGATATAAGTAGCATAAGTAATGGCTTTTGAATAATATTGTTCTTCTTCTCAATGCATTAGGGTCTTACCTATATATATCTTAATAGGATTCTCTTATGCATGTTTACTTTTTATTTATATACTAACCCCTACTTTATGCCACAAGCTTTAGTGAGCACTAGATTAAATTTCTTTACTTTACTTATTATTAGTATAGTAAATATGAAAACATAGGACCTAGTTAGGTTTATTGCATGATTTTGCTTGACTGAAGGCTTTGGAACCCTCCCTAGTGATCTCATTGTGATAAGAGATCTTCTAATCAGGTTTAGCAGATCTATTATTAGTCATGTTCTTGATTATCTAATGTATCCCCAATCGAAAGTGTAAGTAGGATCTATCTTCTTTGAGATAGGATTGATTTATAGATCTAATGCATTTCTTATTGCATACAGGTTGGTTGAGTTATTTTGAGAAGAAGGAACCCATGATATAATTTGTATTTTGTAAAGTGGATATGAGATCACTGGAAGAAATCCATCTAAGTGCCAAATTACCCAAATTACCTTATGAACTCTCATTATGAAAGTCCACTCGGGAAGACATTTCTTTAAAATTCTTTTGGATGATTTATTTGAAACCATGGTTTCGTGAATGAGAAGAAATCTTGGCTTATAACTCAAAACCAATATTTTAAGGGATCTTTATTTTGAGGTAGACCCAATACCCCTAATATTATAATATGTAATGATCATTTATCCACATGATTTAGGGATGCTCTATTAAGGGACCCTTTAATAGTTCTTCATGTCCCTAAAAGGACATCCTGTTCTACCTTCCTTTGTGTATGAGATATCTTAGTAGGTCATCCTCTATTGGATGTAGTGGAATATACTATAATAGTTTCCACACCCCATGAAATTCTACCAGCCTTGAAAAATGAGGGATTTTGTATAAGATCTCATTCTGTACCTTTTCCCATAAATGGAGTCAGATCCAAAAGAGTTTGAAATATTGTCCTACCCATTAAGGATTTGTTGAATCTCCATCCATTATGATGAATTTTTTGGATAAGTGTTTTGTGCTGATGGAGGAGTGAAAAGTATAAGAGGTGTGTTTAAGGGATTAACCCCTTACTAGATAACACCTTATGTAGATAATAACCCTGTAGAGATGGAAGAGAGCATTATGTGACCATCTATTGGTGTTAATATACCCTACTAATTTGTCTGATAGCTATTTGATATAATAACCTTCTCTAGTCCATCATCCCCATAGGATGTTTTAAGATGAATTTACCTTGAACCATTAGAGGATTTTGATACCATAGTGTTGTTAGTATGCTTTAGTATATCTGTATCAAGTTATTTTGATGAAGGTTATGAGCATCTATGGTCTTACTTGAGCTTCATGTCAAATGAGTGATATAGACCATTCCCCTCAAACCTAATTTGTGATTGGTCCTCATAGTTACACTTGAAAACTAGTGGGTGGGGAACCATCATAGTGTGAGGCTCCGTAGTAGTGTTTGTAGGTGGTGAGCTCGTGGGGATGACCAGTGACACATCATGAATTGGGTTCAAAATAAAAATAGAGGAAGAATGGATAATAGATGTAATAGTATTTGGTACGCTCCCAAAGATCAAGTCCTCACCAAAAGAGAATTGTGAACTTGTAAATACTATGATGGGTTCCTTTTGTCCTTCAAAAATAATATATTTAGTGATGACATTCAAAGTACCATCCCTCTCAGTTAAGGAATCAAAACCTTCATTCCCAATCCCATAGTCTATCTTCTCCATTAATGGTTGCACACTCCAAGGAACCACTGAATCTTTTGCTAATTTTTGATGTGGGAAGGAGTACATGATATTTCCATATATTTTGCATTATGTGGGACTAAATGTCACATTTTGTAGTCCAAGGTCTAAACAAAGGAGTTGGTCCCTGTGTGAAGGTTAATCAAAGTTATAAGGCCTCTAGAGATATCCATCTCAACACAGATCATAGCCACAGAGGTATTTTATTTGGAGATGGTATAGGTATATGATTTTAGATAAGTTCCTAAAGAGTTCTTAATTATTTTAAGAATTTATGGCTCACATAGCTCAACAAGCAACCCTAATAACTTGACCCACAGTGCCAAAGTTTTAACTTTTTATTTGGGTAAAATCATGTAGTCCATCTAATTATGGTAAGAGTTGCATTTCCCCAAAACTGAGGGCCTACTCAAAAATCCTAACATAGTCTTCCATTATTCTAAAGACAAATATAATAAATTCTCTATCCCCTATATGAATGGTGGGAGCATAACCCAGAAGTGTGACACAGTTGTGTTGAACCCAATGATGTGGATCCAAACCCTTAAGAATATGATTTTTAAACATATAGTAAAATCCTATTTTATGTACCTAATGACATTTTCCATGAAAATACTCAGATCAAAAAAGGTTTGAGGGGAATGTTTTAAAATATTTTTGCTTGTTCCTACAAATTTTGACATGCTTTTCTTTTGTTTTAGGCATATTTTTATGAATTGAGTCATGGTTTGGTGTATAAATGGATTCATGTCTTGTGAAAAGAGTGCACCACTCTTTTTTAAATAATCATCCAAAGGAGGAAATGAGCCAATGTGCTTATAAATCATTGGGGTCATTCAAATCATGAATTGTTGAAGTAGAGATAAGAAAGGTCTAAGTTTGGGCCAATCTTGGGTGAGAGGGTATGATATGGCTTGTTGTTGGTTCCTATGGTAACTTATGGTCCTTTGTAGAGTCCCAAAAACTCTATATATTATTATTTAGGTAAATCAAATGTTGATCCACCATTTTTTTTGTAAGTTCTTCCTCTGCTCCATTTCACTCCTTCAATTCCATCTCTCCTCATATATATGATATGTATGTATATATAGTGAATATATACATACATACATACATACATATATATATATATATATATATATATATATATATATATATATATATATATATATATTAAAAACAAACCAAAAAATGGATAGATGTCATATGACCTCCATAACTATCTCAAAAAATTGAAAATTATTTTTTTTAACACGTATAGAATTAGGTCCAATTTATGACCATATATTTTTATGCATTTGGATAAAAAATAAATAAAAATACTTAAACATATAGAATAATATATATTTGTAGCATGTAGTGGCCTAAACAATCCATAGTTATAAATCAACATAGATGGAAACCTTAAAATAGTCCAAAAATCAAAAACATTATATACTTGGAAATAAAATAATGTGCTCATCATTGTGGTAAAACATTTATGAATTGGCTCATTGAAATTTCTAGTGTATTTGGTAATGGAAGTTGAATTTTCTTATTTTTTGTCTAATATATCAAATTTGGCTACATGTTGATAGGTCCAAGCCTTTGGCTTGAAAATCCAAGCCACCGAGCCAAAAGGCTTTATTTTTAAATTCAAACATAACATCGCACATACACGGTATAACATGTACATGTTATGTTGAAATTGTACACACAAAAAAAACATATATTTATACATTTTTATGTGTATGTGTATATCTATTCACATTCATTATTTTGTATTTTTATTTTAAAGTGGAGTGTGTCAATATATACACTACCACAAAAAGGACATAACTTGTATAGTGATGTAATTTTGGTGTGTTTCCACCCACAAATATAATTTATACTATATATAATATTGTTTATGGTTCAATCAGGCCTAATTTCATTAAAATGAATGAAAGAGCCATTTTTTTCAATGGTAGAGATGATTAGGGCCAATTTTGACCCCTTTCACATACCTACAACTTTTAGGTATAAATTAAATTAGATTCATATCATATGTAGTGAATGAGTGAATTGGTGCAATCAATGATGTAATTTGAGCAAAATTGATCCTCGTGAACCTAATTTTAACTATAAAGGATGTAATTTGTGACTCTCTACCCCAATATCATAACAAAATAAACCAAATAGTCTATTGGTTCAATTAAAAGGAAATTGGGGCAATTTGAGACCCTTCAACCTAATTATGACTATAAAATGTGGTTTGGACCTTAATTGACTCCAATTTAATTAGAAAATGAAGCAAAGAATCATTTGGTTTAATAACATATGCAAGTTTGGCATGTTTAAGACATGGTTTGAGGCTCAATAAAATATAATATTATCATGTAATGAATGAAATGGTCAATTCATTCAAATGTGGGGGTAATTAAGGTCCATGATATCCCCTTGAACTTAATTTTCATTATACAATGTGATTTGAGGCTAAATTAGCTTTGATTTCATCATATATTAAACCAATTAGTAAAATGGTGCTTTTAATGACATGATTCTTGAAAACTTGAACCACATTCAAATGTAGTTTGAATTGTATATGATGTGATTTTGAATGAAATTGACCCTAATGTCATCATATAATGAACCAAATAGTTGATTCATTCAATCAAGGAGGAAATCAAAGATAATTTGAACCCATTCAACCTAATTACCAGAACAAGACCTAATTTGGAGCTAAATTAGCTTCAATTATATCATGAATTAATCCAATTAGTCAATTGGTGTAATTACATATGTGGTTTGGGACAAATTTATCCCTATGGACCTAAATTATGGGTTACTATTTGGCATTATAATTAGTCAATGCAAGTTAGATGTAATTAAACTGCATGAACCTAGTTTTGACTATATAAGATGTAATTTGAGGGTTAATCAACCCCAATATCATAAAAAAATAAAGGAAATAGTCCACCAATTAAATCATGAATGAAATTGGGGCCAATTTGAGCCCCTTCAACCTAAATACAATAAGAGGATGTGATTTGGGGATAAACTAGTCATGAATTAATCTAATTAGTCAATTGGTACAATTAGAGACATGATTTAGGCCAAATTAATTGATGTGAGCTTATATTATGAATCAATTAATTATATATGATGAAACATATAGCTTAATCAACCCTTTAATTTTATAAAAAATACAAATACTGAGGTAAGTGGGGCCAATATGAACCCTTTGAACTTAAATACAAGTATATGATGTGATTTGGGACTAGAAATTAGCTCATATTTCCTCACATATTGAGGCAATTAGTCAATTGTTATAATAAATGATGTAATTTGGATGAAATTCAACCCCATGAACCTTATTTTGACTATATAGGATGTAATTTTTGGGTCAATTGATCCATTTTTCATAACAAACTAAACCGAATAGTCCACCTATTCAATCACAAAGGAAATTCAAACAAATTTTAGCCCCTTCAACCTAAATAAAAAATAAGGACATGATGGGACTAAATTAGCTCTGATTGTGTCTTGAATTGATCTAATTAGTGAATTGGTGTAATTAGAGATGTGATTTATGCCATATTAAACCCTGTGAGCCTAAATTATGGCTTAAGGTCTAGGTTTTAGGGTTTAAGGTTATAATTAGTTGATGTAATTTGGATGAAACTGAACCCCATGAACCTATTTTGACTATATAAGATGTAATTTGTGGGTCAATATACTATGGTGTGTGTGTGTGTCTACACACACACACACACACACACACACACACACACACACACACACACACACACACACACACACACACACACACACACACACACACACACACACATGCATACACATATATGCCTACATATATATACATACATATGTGTGTGTGCGTGCACACACACACACACACACACACACACACACACACACACACACACACACACACACACACACACACACATGTGTATGCATGTGTGTGTGTGTATCTATGTATATATATGTATGTATATGTATATATATGTATGTGTGTGTGTGTGTGTACACACACACATATTTGTATATATGTGTCTATATATGTTTGTGTGTGTGTGTGTAATAGTCCACCAATTCATGAAATTGGGGTCGATTTGAGCCCCTTCAACCTAATTAGATAAGAGCAAGACATGATTTAGGGATAAATTAGTCATGAATTGATCCAATTAGTTATTTTTTGTAATTAGAGATGTGATTTATGCCAAATTGATCCACATAAACCTAGGTTATGTCTCAATTGATTATATATGATGTAACATATGTTTAAATCAACCCTCTAATTATATCATAAATGTAAATACAAAGGTAATTGTATAAGATTACATGACATAATAATATTGCATAATATGAATTGCATCACATAATCATATAACATAATAATATAACACAGGATTGCATTACATAATATAATCATGTATCATAGCAATATGATATATGACTATGTATGTATGTATATGTATTATAACATGTACGCACTATAATACATATATGTTATAGGAAAAATAGATAAAAACTCTTTGTCAAACACTTTTTTAGGTTATTTCAATAATTATAACCCCACTTGAATTCCCTACATCATTCTACACTTTGCACGATGAAGACAAAAGGAATCAAATTATTCTTTGGGATCCCACCATCAAAAGGAATCAAAATGTTCTTTATCTATTTAGGGGTGATGGTTTTAATTCAAGGAAGAGAAAATATTTAAAGCATAAAATATTTAAGTAATTAAAAGACTTGAGAGAAAAATAAAAGGTATAAATTCAAACATTTCATAAAACTAGAGCAATTACAACAGTAGAGAGAAAAAAAAAGGTAAGAATTTAAACATTTTTCTCAATATAGGTACAAACACTATTCATAATGAACCAAATGTTGTATTTAATGATGAATTGAATAATGATGCCAAATTTTTACCTCAAATTCCAAATTATGTTGCAAGTCCACATTCAAGGTATATAGTTTTTTATTTTATTGATGATGAATCTATTTGTGATGATTTATCCCATAACAATGAATAAAAGTTCATCTAAACACATAATGATGAAAGTACAAGTTAATAAAATGCCTTCAAAACATTAAAAAATAAAAGTAACAATAAAAAAACTAGTAGTCATCATAACAATTTTGAAACACCCTCTCAACAAATTACACCATTAACAACACCTCCAAGGATTGTGCATAAAAAAGGCAAGTACTTAATTGAAGTTGATGAAAATGTTTTGAAACCAATGCATAAAAATTTATCTAACTTCCATTTAGAAACACTAGCTAAAAAAAATTGGGATAATTTCTTTGAAAAAATAGATTTTGATAGTAAAAAAAGTAAATTATTTGTTTCATTGATGAAAATGTTTAAGATGAGACCTACAATGTACACCCTAGGACTAATAACATCTAACACAAATGGTGAAAATAATGAAATTGTTGAAAATCTATGTGATTCATATCATAATATATGCATGACATCATGCAAAAAATATTATAATGATGTCCAATGCATAATTATAACTTGTGCAGTAAGTGGTCAAATAGAGAAAAAATGTTTGATTTTAAAAACTAGGCAAACACTGAACATAAATTAAAAATATGAATGAAAGTGATTGGAATATGTCAGAGACTTAATGATGCCAATACTAATGAACTTTAAGCATTCTCTAGTAGACTTACACAAAATATCAAGGTTATATCTGATGCTCTCAAAGATTTACTTGCCTAATTTTAAAAAGATAATACAAGAGTTTCACCCAATACAAGAGATGTAGTGAAAAGAAGAGTTTATTCTCGCAACCATGAACCACATCTAAAACATTTCTTGGATATGACCTAAACATAATTGTACTCTTTGTTTCGAAAAACATCCACAAATTTCTAATAGTCAAATATATTTTTAGATGTCCAAACCCTTTTATGTAAAAACAAATCACACATGCACTACTTATTATTGTAGGTAACATATTGAATTTTCAATGCACTATGATTTTTTTCTCCATATACATTTTACTTTGCATACTGATAAAAATTTTCAAGTGTGGCTTAAAAATTCTACCCAAATTAGCTTGGGAATTTATTCCAACCATTTTGGTGAAAAACTAGATAGACAATTATTTTATAACAAATCATGTTTGGATGGAAATTGCAACATTTATGGTGGATTTCCAAAAATAAAAAAATTCTATCCATGAGGATAGTACAAGTGAAATTAGATAAGAATTATTTGGTTTGAGAAAATACAAATATGTGACTTATCAAGTGAAATATGGCAAACAATCTAAAAGGTGTGAGCTTGTGACAAAATAGATACATGTTTCAAATTTTATGATCAAATTCAGGGAGGAAATTGTTAATTAGTATGTAAGACACACACACAAAGCTAGATGGTTAGATGAACATTTAAATCTAAGATAGGACACATTACCACCTGATTCTATTGTTTTAGTAGTTTAAATTTCTAAGAATTACACTTTAAAGCCACAAATGGAATTTTAATCACAGTATTAAAACTCAGTACATGTTTCCATATTTGTACATATAGCATTCATTCATTCACCTAATATTATAGAGAAAGATTAAAAAATATTAAGGGAGTAACATTTATATGGAAGTGATGAATGATCACATTGTATAGAGTACATGCAAGTTTTCTTGAGATGTTCTATGGAAATTTAAGTGAGATGAACATTAATTTCAACCAACATTACATTTGGTCAGATAATTGTACATCATAATTTAAGAATGCACGAATGTTTTACTAGTTGAGCAGGATGCACGTTGCCACTGGTGTAAAACATATTTGGAGTTTCATTGAGGCTAGCCATGGAAAAGTGGATCATGATGGTAATGGATCATGTGTAAAAAGAGCCATTATAATATAGGAGTTGAATTTTGAATATGGTGTTGTTTTGAATAATGTAAAAAGTATTGTTGAATTGTGTAATGAGAAAATGGGCCATGGTTCTCAAGAAAATTATATTATTTTTAGATATGTATGGTTGATGAAGGAATAACACTTGTAAAATTATGAGCATTGTATGATTGTAATAGGATCAAGTGATCACCACTCATTGTAAATCTCAAATGCATTTTTTAGGACTATTTATATGAGACACTTGACATGTTTTTGTTTTGCATGCATAAAATTTATTTAGAATTAGTGTGAGTCATAAGAGTGGGTGGATGACTAAAGATGCATATCTCCAATTCCAATTGATTCATATCAAGTTCCACCAACATTACAACTTACATATACAACATCATCACATGACTTTGACCATGTATTGCCATGTACCTATGGATATGATATATTGATGTATATGGGTTGATGGAGATGTCGAAATGTGGCACACATCCCCTTAGTTATATGGGTACACTATATTAGGATAAATGAGTAACCTATGGAAGTAGTACATTGGGTAATGGTCGGCCTACATTGGATTAGGAGGTTACCCATCCATGGGTTAGATAGATGTATATATATAGGAGATGATTATCATGGTAAGGATATCAAGTAGGCATTGAGTATTCTATGTAAGAGGATATTGGAGGTTGTCCCCTCGAAGAGACATTGTGGAGTTATTCCTTCCTAAAGGAGTATTATATGGTGTTTCCCTACCTTAAGGGTATTTCTGCATATATTGAATATCAAGATCATTACAAGTGGTATCAGAGCTTCGATTTGGGCAATTTGTGTAAAGTAAAACCCTAATTTCAATATATCTTTTGAAATATAAGGAATTTTTATTCGAAATTTTTACTGGAGATGTAAGAAAATAAAAGAGAAGCGTAGTAAAAATTTAAGAATTTTTTGATTCGTTTTGAGGGAGTTATTTCTATTTTAGGGTTTATAATAATTTAGATATATCTTCCTAAATATAGGGAATTTTTATTCAAAATTTTTACTAGAGATGTAAGAAGATTTAAGAGAAGTACAGTAAAAATTTAAGAATTTTTCGAGTTGTTTGGAGTGACTTTTTGTGATTTTATGGATCAGTTTTGACATTTTAGGGTTTCATGAACCTTAATTTTTTTTGTGGATCATGGAGTTGAAAATATTTTCAGGGGAAGATGATATTGATGTTAGAGAATGGTGGATCCTTTTGGAGAATCATTTTAGAAAAACTTTTAGGCAAAGACAATTAACTCCTTTTTTGTCTGGGCCTGCACTAGATTGATTTGATCAGTTGAGCTGTACAGAAAGGTTTTTTTCATGGAAAGAATTGGAACAGATTTTTTTAGATCGATGGGCTAGAAAATAAGAAGAATCAATAAAAGAAGAAGAAGAAATAGAAGAATCAGTAGAAGAACAAGAAGAAGAAGAAGTAGAAGAATAAATAGAAGAAGAAGCAGATGAAGAAGAAGAAGAAGAGGAGGAAGAAAAGAAGGGTTCAAATAATTTGGCTCCAAAAAAATCTGAGTCAATTTTTCAATTTCATGGATACATGCAAAAGAAGAAGATATTTATGTCCATAAACCCTACCAGCAAGTATAACTTCATTAACATGAATGTGGCTAAGCATCTACATATTCAAGCAAAGAATATCAAAGAGGTTCAAGTAGATGGTAAGAAAATTTTGATGTTTGAAGATATGAAGCTCATTATGGAAAAATATGTTTTGCATTCAGATTTTTATGCTTTGGATATGGATGATATGGATATAGTTCTTGGATATCCATGGTTAGAGACTTTGGGAACAATGAATATCAATGTTCAAAAAAAATTCATGAAGTTTTGGTATAGGAAAAAGAAGATCACTTTACAAGATATCATAGTGAAAAAGGCACCAATAACAATCCAAGTAGATCATGAGGATAAGATGGAAACAGGTGATGAATATCATGATGAAGATTCAGATGATATAGATAAAGACACACTACAAATGAGCACTTCATCTACTCAAGAGACAAAGAAGAAAAAGGTGGAAGAGGTAGAAGCAAAGGTGGATAAGGTGAAAGTATTGGAAAAGGTTGAGGTATATAGACACCCACATCATCATGAGAGGAAACAATCATGGAACCAGGTGAGAAAGTATCATAATAATAATCATTTTGTCTATACAAGAAATAAAATTTTTAATCATTATGGATATGCATGGAATCCAAAGAAAAAATACTATGGCACATGGAATGAATGGGGGAATCACTATGACTATGCATGGAAGAATACCTACTATGGTCATGGTTGGAATCAGAGTAGCGCAACGGAATATGGTACATGGAATAAAAAGAGGAATAATTATGCTTGGACACCAAAGCAGTATAATTATGATCATAAATGAAATTAGAGGAGCACAATAAAATTTGGAAACAAGCTTGGAGAGCTATCACCTGCCAAGATCACATATGGATGGCTAGATGATCGAGATTGGAGACAAGTGTGCAATGATTTAAAGCACACTCATTATTTGGTTTCTTCTTATGTTTCGAGGATGAAACATGTCAAGGAGGGAAGGAATGCTATGTACCTAGGGATATGATATATTGATGTATATGGGTTGATGGAGATGCCAACATGTGGCACACATCCCCTTAGTTATATGGGTACACTATATTAGGATAATAGAGTAACTTATGGAAGTAGTACATTGGGTAATGGTCGGCCTACATTGGATTAGGAGGTTACCCATCCATGGGTTAGATAGATGTATATATGTATATAGGAGATGAATATCATGGTAAATATATCAAGTAAATATATATTCTAAAAAAATTACCATGCTTATCTTATATTTTCTTACATCTCCAGTAAAAATTTCGAATAAAAATTCCCTATATTTCAAAAGATATAGTGAAATTAGGGTTTTGCTCCACACAAATTGCCCAAATCGAAGCTCTGATACCACTTGTAATGATCTTGATATTCAATATATGCATAAATACCCTTAAGGTAGGGAAACACCATATAATACTCCTTTAGGAAGGAATAACTCCACAATGTCTCTTCGAGGGGACAACCTCCAATATCCTCTTACATAGAATACTCAATGCCTACTTGATATCCTTACCATGATAATCATCTCCTATATATATACATCTATCTAACCCATGGATGGGTAACCTCCTAATCCAATGTAGGCCGACCATTACCCAATGTACTACTTCCATAAGTTACTCTATTATCCTAATAGAGTGTACCCATATAACTAAGAGGATGTGTGCCACATGTTGGCATCTCCATCAACCCATATACATCAATATATCATATCCCTAAGTACATAGCATGTATCTACTCTAGTACAACCAAGAAGAAGATTAATCATTATGTACTATTTATTCTCATTAACTATCTTGACAGTGTCATAAAGATTTATTTTAAATGTGATATAAGGTATGATTTTATAGTTATTTATAATGAGGACAATGAAGATGAAAATTATTAATAATTATGTTAGTATGTACAATAAAATATAAAATTGACTTCCCCAGTCATAAATGGATAAAATATTGACTATCCCACTAAGTTTGTGGTAGTCACTAGAACTTGGCTTTGATGATATCCTATGAAAAAATTAGATGTATGGTTGTTTGAAGAATTTAAAACACATAGGAAGATACTGCACTATTTAAATTTAGTTATTTCAATAAATATTCAATTTCTTAAATATCATGAGAGACCATTAAACAAGAATCTGTGTAAATTTATTAATTCAAACCATGACACTATTCTTTCTACTATCAAGATTAGAGTAGATCCTAGTGGTTCATTGGATTGAAATTCTAAGGTATGTTGAGTTCTCAAATGTAAATATATTTAATTTACCATATTTTATTGATTTTGTAGATAGTACATATAAATTTCATTTTTAATTAATTACTATCAAATTTATTATAGGTTAGTAGTGCCAAATAAGCTTCCACCTTCAAGCAGTTGGCACTATTAGTAAAAAAAATTATATTCTTGAAATTAAGATAAGATTAATAAAATTACTAATTGACTATAGAAAATGCATTTTTGAGGTCAGAATTCATTGTGGGTCTCTTGATTGGGTGTGATAGGAAGCCAAAAACTTACTCATGGATGTTATCCCCCACCCTAGATGTGTTAATAACACCAGTTTATAGCCATGAAGCACCAGAGGTGGAGTTTTCTAATTGTCATTTCAACTTTGACAACATTTTTTGTCAGTGTTTCCACACTCTTGAACAATAGTGAAAACATGCATCCAATTGGATTTAGAAATCATGTTTATGGGAGCACATGTCATTTGCCTATGTAGATGTTTTCAAAGTCATGGACTTGCACTAGAGGTCCTAGAGGTGGAAAATTCAATTGGAGGATAAGAACTTGACTCTTGACTATAAAAATTTTGCATTTAAGGACCCATTACTACAATTTGTGCCACATATTCATAGTTAAGGTTACATAAACGTGATTCAAGTTAAAATTAAATAAATTTGACACACATGTAAGGGTTCTTTTGGTTTGTTTTAATGACTTATAATTTTTGTTTTATGTGCATCTGAAGTTAGGCCAAAAAACTATAATTTTATTGTATTGGGAAGGAAATTCTTTAGGTTAGAATGTGCAGTCAGTCTCTTGACTAGGGATGATGGGAGGCTAAAAACCTTGTCCTAGATGTTAGGCATTATCTTCTATCTCATGTGTTGGTAGTGCCAGTTTTGAGCCATAAAGCACAAGAGGCAGAGATATGGAACTACCTCTTTAACTTGACAATATTTGTTGTCAATGTTTACATGTTCTTAAATAGTAGTGAAAAATGCATTTAGGTGGATTTATATCTCTTTTTCATGGTAAAACATGTTATTTTCTTATATATATGTGTTTGAAGTGATTTAATTGCATTTGGAGTTCTTAGAGGTAGAAATTTTAGGTGGAGGACAAGAACTTATCTCTTTAATGCAAAAAAATTGCATTTTAGGACCTATTGTTATAGTGTGTACCACTGATTTGTATCCAAAGTTATATCAACATGATATGAGTTGTAATTATAAGGATTTGACATAAACATAAGGGTTCTTTTGGTTTGTCTAAAATACTTGTGATTTTCATTTTATGTACATCTGAAGTTAGGCTAAAAAATTACAATTTCTTTTATTGAGAAGGGCATTTTTAGGCTAGAATGGGTAGTGGGTCTCTCAATCAATCATGATATGAGGCCAAGAACATAGTCTTGGATTTTATTCACCACCTTAGATGTGTTTTTAGTGCCATTTTGAGCCACAAAGTATCATATGTGGAGATATTAAACTACTCGTTCAACTTTGGCAATATTTGTTGTCAGTGTTTCCACACTCCTAAATAATAGATAAAATATGCATCTAAGTGGATTTAGAGGTCACAGTTTTGGTATCACATGTAATTTTACTATCCATATGTGTTTTAAGTGATGTAATTACATCTATTGGTCCCAAAGGTAGAAATGTTAGGTGGAGGATAAGAACATATCTCTTCACTACAAAAGTTACATTTTAGGCCTATTATTGCAGTGTGTGCCATGTTTTTTATCAAAGGTTACATCAATGTGATCTAAGGTGAAATTATGGAGATTTAAAATGTACAATAGGGTTATTTTAGTCCATGTCAAAGACTTATGTTTTCCATTTTATGCACATCTGAGGTTTGGTAAAAAATAAAATTTTCTTGTATTGGGAAGAACATTCTTGAGGTCAAAATTGATAGTGGGTGTCTCAAATAGGATGATGGGAGGATAATAACCTAGTATTAGATTTTATCTACCACCCTAGAGGTGTTGTCAGTTCTATTTTTGAGACACACAACATCATAGGTGGAGATCTCAAAATACCCCTTCAACTTTCACAACATTTGTTATCAGTGTTTCCATGCTCCTAAAAAATAATGAAAAAATACATCCAAGTGGATTTGGATGTCATGGCCATGGGAACATGCATCATTTATTTATTCATACATGCTCAAAGTGATGTAATTTCATCTAGATGTCCCAAAGGTAGAAATTTTAGGTAGAGGATAAGAAATTATCTCTTCATTGCAAAAATGTTACATTTATAGACTTGTTAATGTAGTGTGTGCCATGGATTCATAGCTAACATTAAATATAAATGATCTAGGTTAAAATTATAGGGATTTTACATACACATGAGGTTTTTTCAAATTTTCCAAATGACTTACAGTTTTCATTTTATGTGTGTTTGAAGTTAGGCCGAAAAAGACCAATTTTATTATATTGGGAAGGGTGTTCTCAAGGCCAGAATAAGTGTGGGCCTCTCAAATAAAAAATATCAAAGTAAAAAACCTAGTTTTGGAAATTATCCACTACCCCCAACATGTTAACAATGCCAATTTAAATCCATGAATTATAATAAGTGGAGATATTGAACTACCCTTTCAGCTTTGATAACATTTGTTGTTAGTATTTCCACACTCTTGAATAGTTTTGAAAACATGTGCATTCAAGTGAATTTAGAGGTCATGGTCATGGGGGAAAATTCAATTTATTGGAATCATAATGACTAAGATGGGGTTTAATTATTATTCATAAACATTTATTTCAATTACACTTAAACAATCATGAATCATTCAAATAAGCATACATATCTAGCAAGCAAAAGGAACTATCCACATAAGTATGAAATACAAGAGCACATCACATATGTGTGAAACCCTTAATGGGAAGAAAACCCATATATATGTGTGTGTGTGTGTGTGTGTGTGTGTGTGTGTGTGTGTGTGTGTGTGTGTGTGTGTGTGTGTGTGTGTGTGTGTGTGTGTATATGTATATATATATATATATATACATACATACATATATATATATATATGCAAATGGACTACATTAATATAATAAAAAACCAATTTTAATGAAGTACCAACTCCATATGGAGTACTAACCCCAACTAGTCAAGCACTCACTTGACTAGGCTTTAGCAAGCACCCACTTGCAAGGAGGAACCAACCCCCTAGATGAATTAGAAACAACTCAGACACCTAATTATTTTTATCACCTTCAAATAACCATTTTTCTCAACCAACATATGATAAATATCTCTTCACACTCTTATCCCTCTCAAACTACCTTCTAGGTCTCTTCACTCAACTAGGTTTCTTCAAGACTAATTAGGTCATATGACCTTGATATCCATACTCAGACCTCCTATTATACAATAATGATAGTATATATAATTTCTCATAATTTTCTATAAAACCTTATTTCATAAAATGATATTCTATCTCATTTTATCCTCTATTTAATCCTCTAACAAACTAATTAGGCATAAAAGGCCTTGTTCTTATACAAGCCTCTTGCTCATACACCTCTTGGTTAGCCACACACACTTTTCCACTTATATTTTCCAAATAATACACCTTAGTACATGTTAAAATCAATAATAAATAATTACATTAGGTTTTCCATTACTCAAATAGACTAAATCCTTCTTTAGGTCTCATGGAGACCTAATTCCATTAGGCCTACTTTAGGACATGTTACCTTATGACCCCTTGGAAAACTCTACACCTATATACAAATCACAAACCTTTAATAAAATATTAAAATATTCCTTATCCAACATCTTCTAATCACCATGATAACTTTTAGGTCCAACCACCATTTAAAACATTTCATTAGCACTATTCACATTAGGCCTTTGAACACATAGAAAAGTCTATCTTGAATAACTGAATATAGTACATCATTTACCCACACAAAAATTATAATAAATAAATTATACATAATCTAAATAAACTCAAAAATATCACCATATGAATTATACACTTCCACTCAGGATATAAGGCTTCAAGAACACCTCTGACACTCACTCACTTAGAATTGCCATATTATCTCAAAACACAGTCATATTGACTTAGACCTCCAACATTTGTATATAAAATTTCAATGAATTATGATGAATTTATATTATCATATTATATCATTATACCATTCTCAAATAGAAATATAATATGGTAAAATGGCAAATATTGGTCTTTTAGACCAATCTCATGACCTTATATCTCATTGTCTCGTCTAAACTAGATAAGTCAACTTGTGAGCAACTTTTTCACTATATTCACTGACCTCTAAAACTTATACAAAACATGAACATGTCTTAAAAAAATTTAACAACATATTTATGTA
The DNA here is from genome assembly GCA_037957365.1 of Torreya grandis. Taxonomy (NCBI): domain Eukaryota; kingdom Viridiplantae; phylum Streptophyta; class Pinopsida; order Cupressales; family Taxaceae; genus Torreya; species Torreya grandis. The sequence goes on along the minus strand of JARHVA010007478.1, from coordinate 554,973 downwards.
ATTTTTTTCATCATTTTATCATGAAAACACATTCTTAATCATCTTCTCACTATTGCCTGGGTTTTTCACTATTTACACTATTAGGCCTGTTAGTGACTAGCTAATTTGGATAACTAGTTTAGCAAAATTGAGGACTATAACCTATACATAAACCTTCATGGGCATAAAAAATTATTCTCTAACTTTTTCCTCCATCCATTTTATTACTAATTATAATGCAACTTTTGATTTCTATATTAACTTCTTCAAAAACAAGCCTATAACTCAACATTTTCTCTCTCCTCTCTCTAACCAATACCACATAGAGATACTTGGGAGAGTCCATTACAAGATCCGATAGCTTACCTTATCAATTTAATCCATATTGATCACTTTTGAGCAACATACTCCAACATTGAGTCTTTATTAGGGTTTTAAGAGGGTTTAAACCTATTTCCACTTTTAATATCATTCATGAAGCATAGCCCATCAATACAAAAACTAATGGTTGTGATTTTTAGTTAGGACCCTTACCCATCTACCATGACTATCTTATGTTCCCATGCAAAGTTTTTATGATTTTATGAGCACAAGAAAATCTTTCTTAGGTTGAGAACCCTTCATCTTGAGCACTTAAGAGACCTCCAAATAACTTTTAATGCCTTGTCCTTCACACACTGACTTAAAATTTCATGAAAAAAATTGAAACAACATACCTCAAATATTAAAATTCTTATATGATCTTAGACACCTTGAAATCTTATCATGACCCCTCATTAGGCCACATTCTCTCTCTTTGCTCTCTAGACCTTAACTTACAAACCACATTAGGCCTTAAAACTAACCTTCATGCCTCTTTTCATGCACTCAACACCTCACTTTCATGATCAAAACCTCACTCTCATGACATACACTATAATACATCCTTCACATGTCTTAAAAACATATCATGATACCTCATTAGGCCAGGTAGGGTCTAGGAGTGGTCTAGGTGTAGACTTAGTCTAAAGGTCTTACCCCTATAGGCTCACCATGAGACTCTCATGAGTGATATAATGCCTCACATACATGATTAAGTAACCTCATACAACCGCTCATTCCTATATGCACTCATCTTACCAAGCCATCATGATCATACATTCATACAAGGTTTCTTCATGCCATGACGAGGCTTAGGCTACTCAAAGACTTGTACCTTCATGTAGCCATAAGGAATTAGTTTCCATCAAATTCTATCTTTCATGACAACACCCTTCAAAGATAACACTACATCAATGCCCCTTATCACATCAACATACTACCAACTAGGCACACTCTCTCAATGAAATTAATCTCATGCAAGATGCACCCTTGACATCAATGACAATAATTAATAATCTTCCCTTTAGTCACTAAAGACAACCACTCTTAGAAACTTCTCTCAATAAGAAACTTCTCCCTTATTCTAAACTTGCTTCCCCTTTGGCATAAATGACAAAGTGATGTTTTCAACCCCTTAGAGCACACTCCTTACAACCAAAACACTCAACACACATAACTATAAATTTATGATTCATAATACAAACATTTTCCCCCTCACTCCATTTATACCTTATTGGAACTACTCACCTACTCTTGGATATAATAAACCACATAATTATCTCCCCCTAAGTACTTAGCTTCCTCAATGACTACTAAGGGTAGGAATTACACCCAATTCCTATCTTAGGTGTTCAAATGTTGCCTTTGAAAGTGGTTCGGTAAAAATGTCTACAATCTAATTCTATGTATAAAAATGTTCAAGTCTGACACTTTGTTAACTTACATGCTCTCTTACCTAGTGGTCCTATGGGCTATTTCTCCTAAAATATCTCAGTAGTTGACGATAAGATATTTTAGGAACCTTTTAGCATAAGTGTAGTCCCATGTACATTTAAAATTTTAAAATAAAAAAAGTTGAGTTTTGTTAGGATCCTTCTTTTTAGGATGCATATTTGTGTTTGGAAAAATGTATGTTATGATGTGGTCTATATGAAATCAAGAAAAATTATGTTTAAAAACATTGTTCATTTCAAGAAGTTTTAGCATAAGATTTAATAGAATTTTGTAATACTAATGGAGTTTCAATTTTTAATAGACTATAAAACAGAATGAAAAATTTTTATATAAACTTAGTGCACATAATGTTGAGCAAGAAAAAGATGTAGGGCTTCAATATTATATGGTAGCAGGGCTTCAATTTATCTATGACATTCAAGTCATCATTTCCATAATTATTCACATAGATTATAAATTATCCCAATGAATATCATGAAAGGAATAGTGATTACATGCAATATATCCCATTGATATCAATTGAAAGGATTAGAATATAATATTAACATGGTAAAGTTGGTTGGTTGTGAGCTTGTGTACTACTATTCTACAGCAATCATCATTTCCACTATGACACAAACCATTGAGCTATTTACATAACTTACCTTCCAAATTAAATAGTCAAATCCTATATGTATATTTATTTCACGAAGAATAGCCTCTTCTCAATTCTACCACTTCAAGACTCCTAAGCTTGTATTCATTCAACTAAATGATAAATCAAGTTTGAATTCACTTCTGTAACATGGATAATAAAAGTATTTATCAACAAGGGTCTATTCCTTGACTCCTAATAAGAATTGAAGCCTTGCTACCATGTAATAATTTGTGTTGTTCCATTACTATGAATCCTCCTATGATAGTATAAATCCTCTTATGACACTTGGTGGGTTTTATTTTGGGTGTTCTTTTATATTTTCTTAAGAGGGTTATTTTTATAACCATAACCTTTGGCTATTTTATGGATCCTTCATTGGGAGATTGTTGTATTCATGACATTTGTGCTCATCGATAATTTATTTAAATAATATTTCCATTATTTTTTTTACCTTTATTTTATTGCAATTATGTATTTTGAAATAAATATTTTTTAATAATATCTTATTTGAAGCATGTTCTTAAATTTGGGATCACCTTTTATATATCAAAACATTGTAACAATTTTGAAAGCTAATATAACATGAATATATGTTTGATGAAATAAAAATGTATGAGATTTGGGTGAGATTTGGTTGACTTTAATAAAAATGTCTAGTAATAGTAATATTTATCTAGCATTTACATCCATAAATGGGTGTTTTAGATGATGAGTCTTATCAATGGATTTAAATCTCTGTGATGTTTGATTTAAATTTTACAATGGTTTTAGTTTCAATTTCTCTAGTAAACATAGATCTAGGACTCTTCAATGTGTCCTATCTTGTATATTTTTGAAATATTTATAATAAATATTATTTTCAAGATTTCGGTCATCAGAACATGTTTCTTGGGAAGATATTTAGGCCTCAGCATTTTTCACATATATATCAACTCCTAAAATGGAGATTATTTTTTTTGTCAAATAACATTGAAGTGGGGGACTATAGCAATAAGTAGGAATAACATCTGTAGGTGCCATGGTTGCCTCAATATAAATTATAAATGGGGTTTATGTTATTAACTCCCACAATAGGCTATGATAGTCCTCTATAAAAACACAAATTTTAACTTTGGTCAGTATATATTGATTAATACAAATTTTAAAAATTATTACATCTTTTAGTCAGCCCTTTTATCAAAGTCTAAATACACTCTTAAGTATTTAACACTGTAGAAATGTATGCATTAAATTATCTCACATGAAAATCTTTGCAAAGTAGACTTCGTTCAAAATTTTGTAAGCATAATCATTTCAACATAATGTAAATAAAAGTAATTCAACATAATATCCCTCCACTAAAAAAAATGAATACACCATTTCCTTTTAAAATGTTTTTTATCATAGTGTATAAATCTAGAGAAAACCCATTTTTTGGATCCACATAAATATGATGTGTGCAACCCATTATAGTTTACCTTTGAAAATGCCAATGGAAGATTGATATCTACAAACTACTCATCATCTCTAAAAAAACATAAATATGTAGTTAGTAGCTAAACTAAATACATTTAAAGGAAGTACTAAATGGAATTAAAAAACAATAATTTTAGGATCCATACCTTACACACATAACATTGGTATCACCAATCACAAAATCCATTAAGGCTTGTCGAGATATTGTAGCAGTTGGATCCACTCCCACTTTATTGATATGTACATTGTTTGCATGCTTCAAAACAAATTTAGTGCCATCAACTTCATCTTCCATTGTTGTTAACATCATATTATGCAATATACAACACACAAGAATGGTTTTTGGCAACATTTGTAAATTAGGCTAACAAATTTTGGATTGTAGGATTCTCCATGTGTTCTTTAACCTTCCAAATGCACACTACACAATAATATGTGTTGATGATAACTTGAAGTTAAATTCCCTTTGACTATTTTTCAAATCTCCACTAAATGGTGTGATTAACCATGGTAATAAAGGATAACCCCCATCACCTATAAGATACTCTCTTATGCTTGAAGGACTAATGGAAACTGAATGTCCATTTAACCTCTATCCACCTTCACACAATTTGAAGAAAGAAGAATTTCATAGTAGTCTATCATCATTATTAGAACCAAGCCATCTAGTAAAAACATCTATAAAATGCATATTGCTATCAACAATGGCTTGTAATGACATGTTGTAGTTGTGATCTCTATCATACCAATCTATTGAACACTCATTGGCCAGAAGCTAAAATTGAATGTGAGTTACATCTATAGCCCCAAAAAAATTCACAAAGCCTTATCTTTAGTGAAATCCTTCCTTTAAAATTTCAAGATCTAATTGGTTGTTTGGCCATTGGACATACCTATGAAATTGGTGTTACATTGCATTAATGAACTTATTCATAGTTCTTACAATGGTTGACTTTCCATAACCAAAAAGTTCACTAATGTTAATCATTTCATGCTAGAGGATAGTTAGAGAACTACAATGGTCACTTGATTTTCAACAAGAAACACCATACTCTTTATAGATGTAGCAAATGAAATGGGTATGTCACCTTGACTAAGGTCTTCATGTAAAGATTCACAAAGTGATTCAAACAATTCATAAGGCAACCTAAATATGCTACAAAATTATTGATCATCACATTTAACTTAAAATATGTAGTGGTTTTACCAATGCAAGGAACCTAGTTTTATATACCACTCTCCTTGAATCCTACCTTCCCATTGAGAAACTAATAAATCTATTTCAACAACTAGATTTTCATGTTGGCCATTGATTGTTTAAATCTCTATATCCATAGCTTCTTCTTCTATATTTTTGGGTTGTCATGTGCCAAATGAATTTCTCTTATGCATCTTTGATATATGTCGAATATGAGTCAAATCTTATAAATCATACCAAATTTGCAATGATAATTTTATAGTAACCGATGCACATGCTAGTAGAACTTTTATTGCATGTCTTGAATGAGAATCCATTTCACTATTTAATAAATCCCCCTAAAAATTAGAATATAAATATCATGAAATGTGTACTCCTCCCTACAGAAAAAAATAGTTATATTCAATTATGTGATCATCAACTCAAAGTTTCAAAACACACACACACACACACACACACACACACACACACACACACACACACACACACACACACACACACACACACACACACACACACACACACATAACCAAATTATTGAAGCATAGTCCATCATGCCAATCTCTACCTAAGTACATTAAATAAAGAAATAAATTATATTCATGTCCATGAATGAGTAAAAGTAGGTCAAGATAGGATCATGTATTACCCACAGGATTAAATACTAGCATGGTATGGAATGCTAATACTAATATACATGGAAATGAAAAGAGAACGAGAAATGTCATTTTCCTAATGACCCTTGGAAACAAAACAAAATTGAAATGTTTGTGCAAATGTTTTTTTAAGAATTAAATAAATATAAATAAATAAACACCCATATTTTTGAATGTTTATACATAAACATATTAAAAAACCCTTGGATACAATGATGGGAAATGATGGATCATTCAAAACTGTCCTAAAAAATATGATTTTTTTGAATATATGGTTGGGTTTTTCTAAAAATTTATGTGTCATTCCTCTATCCATTTCCAAAAATGTATAATGGGGGTCCCCTAGAGATTTTCCTACAACTTGGCTCTATTACTATGTAAGATAAACACAAAAAACTTACTCAATACATGACAATTACAAATGATGAGCTAATAGATGTTTAACTAGTTTGATAATTGCATCTTCATTTTTATGAATTTGGTGAGCCAGCTCTCTCATCTAGGATTTCATCCTTCCACCATGCTCAAACATTTAGCAGAATTGATGGTAGTAAATGTCCTTAGATTTCTTGACAATGATTTATGCCCTCCCCCTTCTCTATGGTCAAACATTTAGCAGAAGTGATGCTAGTAAATGTACTTAAGTTTCATTGACAATGTTTGATGCTCACCCCATCATCCCATGGTGGTAGGATCCTGAGGATGATTCAACTCTTATTTAACAATTTTTCATGGTTAGAAAACTTTAAATAAAGCCCAAATATTCTATAAGAAAGAGATTGATGAGAACAAAAAAATTGAAGTTAAATGATTCACAAGTTTAAGCATATGATTCGACTATAGTCCTAACACTTGGTGGGAAAGAGATTGCAGGCCATACAATACACATTTTCATTGGACACTTCAAGCTAAATGATTAAAAGTTAGGGAAATAATTAAACCCTTAATTTAATATCAATTTATATTTGTTATATGAATCTTCACTCTCTATCAACATAAATGACACATTTCAAAAAATTAATGAAACAACAATTGTCAATAACTATAAGACATACTAATATTTTACCACAAAGACCCTATAAGTAACTACATCTTCTATTAATCTGATAAAGAGTATAAAATAAAGCTCATTATTAAAATTCCCAATAGCATATATGCTCATAACTTATACACATATTAAACTAAAATATAATTTTAAGATAAAATACATCAGAAAGAGATGATTTTGACTATGTATGAAAACAATTAATATGACACTAGCATTACAAATAGGATGGTTAATTGACATCTTCAATAAGCAAACAAGTAAAATGATCCCTGTATAGAAGTGGAGTATCTAATGAATTAATATAACTTTACTAAAATATCCAGACTGTAACACATTCATAAAGAAAAAAAATTAAAGATATATAAAGAAAGGAAAAGTAAAGATCCATAAGGAAAGAAAAAGTATAAAACTATATAAGGAAAATAAATTGCAACAAGAAGAAATAATGTTATATACCTTTTGGCATTGTAAACTAGGTATAAATTCTTGGCTAAGGATCCAATTAGAACATGGCAGGGATTGTGTGGGCTCCTTCTAATAGAAAGAGGCACTACTAGGAGATCACTATTCTTAGGAAAACAAGATAAAAGTCCACTTTTTAATAGGATCATTGATCTTTACTGTACAAGTGATTGGTTCTTTTGCGATATTGATTTACCAAATCATATTATTTCTAGATCTCCTTATCTTTGTGGGTAGATGATCTATTAGAAGCGATGCCTTCATGTAAAATTTTTTTTTATGTGCAATAACGCAAGGTAAAAGTTTCCCTAGAAGTGATGGAAAAAGTGTTAGTTGTCCATTTCAACACTACAATTTAAAAGAAGGGCAACACGATATTAGGAGTAAATTAGAGATCTCTATAAAAATACCATCAAAAGTACTCATTTTTATTTTTTACTATTTAAAAATTCAATCTCATGATGATATTGTAAAATGAGTAACCACTGAAGAAAGGCAGTTGGACATGTCTCTTTGTTCGACCTTGATAATCATCCACCTATTGGGAATAAAAAAGTTAGGAAGTTGGGTGCGGAGGCAATTTCTATAATCATGTAAATCATCAAGACACGGAAGGAATGTAAAGCACTCAAAATACATACATCCATTGATCATTGTTCTTACTAGAATATTTCAAGAAGCATACTTTTCTTGCCTCCTTGATTAATTAATCCTCTACCTCTACTCTGGTTATAAATTGAAAAATTGTTTCTTAATGTAATAGTGACTGTAGTCATAAGACTTGGACTCATCAAGACTATTATGCCAAGCTAACTACATTTTTCCTATGTTTTAAGTGGCTGAGTCTCATACTTAGACTGGGAAACTCTTGCTAAAACTCAAAGAGACTTGGGGATTGGATTATTTTTGTCTTGTTTTGGATTTTTATGAAGATTTAAAGAGTCTCATAACTATGTATGTGATTATTTTTAGGCTCTTGACCCGAAACAAAGTGTAAGTTTTTCCTTGGTTATATTCTAGGAACATATGTAGGTTGTAGTCTAGAGTGAAACAAAGACTTATTTGTAGCACATGCCAAGGTTTATTATAAAATTATTAAACTAGGAAGCAGAACAGAATACTACACATTAAAAAAATTAGATGCAAGAAAAGTAATTAAAATTAAAGGGAAAGTAAATAATCAATGGACACAATTATGAAAAAAATCAGAGCTCTTTCATTGCTCTATATTAGTAACAACATTACAATAAGCTTAGTTCTACATGAGTGACTCATCTATCTCTATCAGACTTACAAAACATGTCAAGACTCTATATACCCATCTACATGTAGCTATATTTCACTACCATTCATTCAAATAATCTATCTTTTCACTGCCATTCATTAAAAAAAAGGGGAAAGCAAATGATTAATGGACACAATTATGAACAAAATCAGAGCTATTTCTTTCATACGTATAATTTTTCATCCTCCCTAATGTATCTATTTCTAATTTTTGCTGGGATATGAATATAAGGCACTCAAAATATAGACATCCATTTTAATAGTTATACCATAATCAAAATACTCCTTTTCTATTTTTTTGTTTTTTATCAATTGCAATCATATATAGCTTGGGGACTTCTTTTAATGTTGCATCTTCAGTATTATTTTATTAAATCAAATAACTTATGATTTAATGATATCACTATTGAAAATTTGAAGTGTTTTAAGAGGCCACCTAATAAAGTAATAAGTACAAATTGGATATTGATGATCAAAAAAATATATTAGTAAGTTCATTAGGAATACATATAAGAAATAAGAAACCAGATGAGCATCTGTTTGGTTCAAAATAAGTATGAGTAGTACAACTATGATGATCACCTTTAATTTCAAAAATATTCACTAATCTTCATCATTCCTTGCCCAATGTTATTTAAAGTTGATACTAAACACAATTGGACATTTATTTTTTGCTCTTCAATTTTTATCAATTTCTCTTCATTTGTATTTTCCTTTTCCATATGTTATTCAGACAAAGTATAATCCTTTTTGTGTCTCTCTTCAATCAAATCATAGTCAATTTCATGGTGTTTCATATACCCCTCTTCAACCAACTACAAGATAAAAATCACTTGCTTATTGTTCTCTGCAAAATTATCCTTTATAGTAGTTTTTTTTCTTATTGATTTCCATTTCTTTCTAGTAGATTGTTTTTCCTCTTCATTAGGATTCTTCACCTAGTTAAAATATTACTTACCTTCCAAATTTTCATTTGGTGAATAAAAATCATCTCCAAAATCATAACTATTATCAGAAGAAAAAATAGTTATATTTCCAAGATTTATTGCATGATCAAAACCAAATTTCACTTCCATTACATCAAAAAGTTCTTTCACACAATTACTAGGAAGTTTTTTATCAACTTTATCATGGGTTGTCATGTTCTAATAGATATCATGACCAGATGGAATATGTAATTCATAATCCTAAATTATTTTAAAATCTAGTAAAATATGTTCCCACTGATCTTGACACTAGTTTGTTGTACAATCAGCACCATTAGTAGAGAAATAATTCTACACTTCTTTCTATTTCATAGTAGATGATATGGCCCTTTTCATTGTAATGTCAGTTGATTTCATATCTCTTTCATTATGTTTTGATTCAATTATAACAAAAGTATCAGAAATGCTCCAATGAACTCTAGTTTTTACTGGTCGATCACAAGATGGAATTTCAAGAACATCAGCATGCTTCATGCTTATTTCTTCTAGAATGAAAGGAGTAGATTCAAAAATTGATGTAGATTTTAGATAGTGGTTGGATTATGTGACAAATTAATTCTATGCAATAGGTATGACCACCTCTTCATCATCCCCTTATGTGCTTGGAAAAAAATTAGGGATACTACAATCATATATAAAGTGCACCTCATCAATTGATTCATTTTTTGATAGTAATTCAGAATACCTCATAAATCCACCCTTTTTAGGGGTTGGGAGATGCACACCTTTATCGATGGGAAATTAAAATTATAGTGTTTATGCCTACAATAAAGAAATGTGTTTAAATTTTAAATAGCGACACATTGCATGTAAAAATATGATGAACATAATGTAAATTTTAAAAGGAAATTTAGAAAATAATGTTCTCATCTTTAGGGTTTTAGATAAGATACAATACTATCCTAGGGGGAGGGGAGAACATTTCCTGTAACATAGAATAATTCATTAATTATCTAGAAAGAAAATATGAACTTGAAGATCAGTTTGAAAATTCCACCCAAGGAACAATTTAATTTTGAGTTGTTTCTTGACAGGATTAACATGGCACATCTGTACCAAGTTTAGAAACATTATTTTCAAAAGGTTTACAGGGTTCATAGTTGAATTATGGATCCAAGAAACCACCAAAAGGAAGTGTTGAATCAACTCATCAGGATGAATAACCAATACAGAACCTCCAACTGATCAATTAAGCAAAGTGTTAAGTTTTACACACACATTAACTATGATGTCACATAAAAAAATTCAATTAGGATAGTACACATAAGCCCTCAATCAGTAAGGAGTATATTCATAGACAAATAAGAGTCTGTCTAATTATTTTGGAAGGATAATGTAGGCAGCTTAAAGGGTACTCAGTCTTAGTATAGTTAATATAAAATAGCCATGTTTAGGTTCAACTTCCAAAGACATATTATATTAAGTTAGTTACCATCAAATTTTTAAAGTATCATCAAAGGTCATACATTTGATGATAACCTTGATTTATATTTATGAACACTCTTTTGGTAATAGAAACTCATGATTGGATTACAATATATAGATGTAAATTGCATTCGTAGTTGAATGACTATTATTGTTATATTTTGTTGTCATACTACCCTATAGTACTTTCCTAACAGGGATGTATAGAACACATAAAGCCAAATTTACACTATCAAAAAATTGTAACTCAATACAACTATCAGATTCAAAAAACCTATGCAGGAAGAAGCAAACAAAAATAGTCTTACCTTAATAATAATGAGGGTAGTCTGATTCATTTTCTTGTTAATCACCTCAACCTCAGTCTTTCCTCTTAGTATCAAGCTTCTTTGACTTGTTCTATATGCTTCTAAAATTCTTTACATGAGCAGGTAATAGTAAACAACAAGGTAAAAAAAATTTAGAAGTAATTAAATGCAAAAAAATGTTTTAAATATTGAAACACATAAGGTTCTTAATTTCTCATCCTAGGATTTCAAAGAAGGCATTGTAAACATCTCCAACCTTCTCTGTCATAATAACACAAATCACTACTAGTCATAAATTATAATTGTGCAAAAACTACATAATAAAGAATAAAAAACTATTTTGTCATGTAAAAACTTTTTTTTGTTTTACATTAGTTCAAGATTGAAGGCCATAAGAATTCATTGGCACATAATAGTTTGTAGGGTATTTTGATTATTATCATCATGACGTGATGGAAATTTTGAAAATAACCTAATTTGCAGTACAGAAAGTTAAGTTATGTTTTACCTTGTCATTCAAAATTAAAATAAATACCATTACCATTGGCACAATGTAGTTTACCTAATCTATTAAGACAATTGTCTAGATGTGATGGAAATTTCAAATAAAGGTTATAATCCTTGGGTTTCAAAGAAGATGAATATTAAAGCCAAGGGCTCTTGAGAGAAACTAACATACTAAAGGCACAATGACATAATATAGAAAGGGAGAATAATCTGATGGAAAGGGCATATTGAAATCAAAAATGATATGAAAATACCTTATTGGAACTGAAAATAAGGATAAGGAATAAAATATAATGTGCAACCAATATTGAAAAACTAAGGCTTGGCAATAATGTAGTAACAAAAAATGGAGTTCTAAAAGATTTTTTTTTGACTCAATTGGGATACGAACCCTATAGATGATATGAAGCAAATATGATAGATCTTAAACTTACAAGGGTTGTTTAGACTATTATTTCTAACAATTCCCCTATTGACTTTACCAGTGAAAACAAGGACATTATGCTTCCACATAATAATCTGACCCATGAATTTAATGTATCTTTATTTCTGAAAATCCTTTGACACTCAAAAAAAAAAAAAAAAAAACACTTTACCAATAATTAAGACAAACAAGTTTAAAAAGAATAGGTGAATATCCCACATAGATTGTTGATTTTAAAGTAAAATAAAGAACACCAAGATATTTTTGTAGTAAAACTTTTAGAACCATGGAGAAAAAATGTATAAAAGGGAAAAGTAATGACACTCCCTCCCATGGTTTATACTTCAATAATCCAGAGATATGCAACTAAATGCTCTGTCCACATTATCTTAACACAATTCATATTGTAGGATTTTGTCGATAATCACATTGTCATATGCATTAATCTACACTAAACATTGGCTTTATCATATTTTTTTGTGTTAATACCTAAAATGATACAAGACTAGGGTAGGTACATATAAAGATATCCTAAAACTTTAGGCATAAAAAAAATTAAACATGCAAACAAGAAGGCAATAGTGGGATATATTGAAAGTGAAGGCTATGGGAATTGAACCTTAGATCTACCTAAGGGAAATAGATGTAAATAATAGGGTTTTGACTATCCAAGTGAGATAATTCTCCCATATTTCTACTATAAATAGGAGCTTCCAAGCAAGGGAAGGAAAAAAATATTTATTTTTTTCTCTGCATTTTAACTATTTTTTTTCAAGTGAGACGTATAAGCTTTAGAATTAGAAATTAATCAATAAAGAGATTGACCATATTGTGGTTTGGAGCATCCACATGAAAACATGTTAGGGTTAATCATTTTTTATGTGATTATATATACAAGTTACTTAGAATTTAATTCTTTACTTTACAGTGTAAACATGTATCACAATGAATACAAAAGTCATGCATATAAAACAAGCAATTTTTAAAATAAGAAAATAAAAATTAACAATTTAAGGTGGAATTCACAAAATGGGTACTTTTGATGTGAAAAATAAAAATTAAGATTCTAGTTTGTAAAGGGAGAGGAAGTCATTCGTGTTGATCGAAAAATTCATACACATCAGATCATCACGACACTGGTCACAAAGGAGTGAAAATGTTATTTCATTAAAACTAATATTCTAGAATGTGAATGTTAATACAAGTTGTTCTAGTTAGATATTAGTAAAAACTTGGAGGTTAATATCCTACCCACTATTAATATACAAAATCTTTCAAAAAAAACATATAGCATTCACAAGAAACATTGATAGAAGCAACAAAAAAATTAATAGAAACAGTATCAAAAGTAGCAAAACTGAAGAAAGAAAATAATGAAGTAAAAATTACCAGGTTAACAAAGCTTGGTGTAGGTGAGAAGCATAGAGTCTTTGAAGAATTGTTTTATCTACTTAAGATGGGTAAAATATAATCATAGATTTCTCCTATATATTTTTTTTCTTCCTTCAATTGTTGAGTGAATCTCTCTAATCCCCTGTTCATTTCCCTTCAATCCTCCCTAAATTCACTCATCCAATAGTTGTTTTGAAAGTGTTAAATAAAAAAATTAGATAGGTAAAGGATTCATTCAACCCCCCCACTTTTTTCACTATCACATAAATCAAGTCTACAAAAATTTTAGGACTCCACCAAAAATAGAGAAGATTCCTCAATTTCCTATTATAGTTTGCAACAAGTTATATGGGACTTATTGCACTGTTGATTTAAGCACAACAACCCATCTATGGGACCTCACCCTTAGAAAATGATACCTGATGAGAATGTACTTAGTCTTTGAGTGTGTGATAGGGTTATTAGATACATTTATAACACTTGTATTGTCACAATATATAAGGCTAGGCCCATCATACTCCACCTTGTAGTATTTTAAGATATGTCTCATCCATAGGACCTAAGTACAACATGAAGCTAGTGAAATATACTCAACTTCACAAGTGGATAGTGTTACTAATGGTTATTTTTTGCTTATCTATGAAATTAGGCACCCACCTAAGAATAAAGGTCTTCCACTTGTATTCTTCCTATCATCTAGACTTCATGCCTAGTCTACATCTATATAGGTTGTCAAATTTGACTCCTTGCTCCTTGAATACCACAACCCAAACTCCATAGTCCCCTTAAGATGCCTAAGTATCCTTTTGAACACTTGTAAATTATTTTCCTTTAGATCTACTTGAAACCTTCCCACAAGTCCTACCACTTGCATGATGTCATGTCTAGAGGTAGTGGTGTATAGTAAACTTCTAATCATTGACCTATATGACATCTGATTGACCTTTGGAGACTCATCTTCATTTCTCAACTTGCACCCTATGATCATAGGTGTACTAACTACCTTGTAATATTTCATCTCAAACTTCTTCAACATTTCTCTTATGTACTTGGCTTGTGAAATTAATATACTTTTTTTAGATTGAGTGATTTGTAACCAAATAAAGAATGATAATTCTCCTAGCATGGACATATCAAACTCTTTCTTCATCACCTCTGCAAAGTCCTAGGTCATGTTCTCATTATTTCCACCAAATATGATGTCATCCACATAGACAACTACTATCAACTGATGGTCATCTTTAGTCTTTATGTATAAATTACTATCTACAACTCCTCTTTTGATTCCTTTATCTATCAGATACCTATCTAACCTGGCATACCAAGCTCTAGGAGCTTTCTTTAGACCATAAAGAGCCTTTTCAATCTTCAAACATAGTCCTTATCACCTAATAGTGAGAACCCCTTAGGTTTCTCTATTTACACCTCTTCTTCCCAATTCCCATTAAAAAAGATAGATTTGACATCCATTTATACCTTGAACCCTTTGAATCCTATATATGATAGAAACACTCTGATGGCCTTCAATCTTGATACTGGTACAAAGGTCTCCTCAAAGTATACCCCTTTAACTTATGCATATCCCTTGCATACCAATATATCCTTGTTCCTAGTGACTTCTTCATCTTCATTCAACTTATTTCTAAACACCCATTTTTTGGCAATGACATTCTTGTCTTTAGTCCTAGGAACTAGTTCCCAAGTCTCATTCTTCTTTATTTGGTCTAATTCCTCATTCATAACACCAATTCTAAAATTTGTCTTTTCTTGCTTCTATAATATTCTTAGGTTCAATCTTAGACAATAAAGAAACATTATCTTGATTTAGATTACTTACCAATCTTCTCCTTGTTTGCATACATGCATTCTTGTTGCCAATGATTTTAGATTCAAGATGATCTCTTTGAATCAATCTTAAGGGGACTTTTGATTATTGTATCTCCTAAACTTATTATTCTTCCTCAACAACCTCTATAGTTTCCTCTTAATTATTGAATTCTAGATTCTCTAAAGTATCTTTTGACTGTGAGTGTGATTTCTTTGTCTCATCAATCTTCATATTGGTGCTTTCCACTATATTATGTAACCTCTTGTTATAAAATCTATAGGTTGAGCTCACTGATGAATATCCTAAGAATATACCTTCATCTAATCTAGAATCAAACTTTCCTAAATATTCATCATCTCTTTTGATGAAACATTTACTCTCGAACACTTTAAAGTATTCCACATTAGTAGGTCTACCTTTTCACAATGCATAAGGAGTCTTGTTCTCATTAGTCCTTATATGTCCTCTATTCAAAATGTAGCTTTTATTTCTTCCTACCTCTCTCCAATATCCATCAAATAATATAGACTCATTTATAAACCATGTTCCTTACCATCTCTTAAACTATATTATTCTTTATTTTCACTACCCCATTCTACTAAGGTGTCTTAGTTGTTGAGAACTGTCTCCTTATTCCATGAACCTCATAAAATTCATCAAACTTATTAGACCAAAATTCTCCTCCTCTGTTAGATATTAGGCACTTTATCTTCCCATTCTTTTCATTCTCAACAAGATCCTTTAATGCCTTGAACTTGTCAAGAGCTTATGACTTTTATTTCAATAATGTTACACATGTCATTATTATGTAGTCATAAATGAGTAACATGAAGTACCTACCTCCTTGAATGTTTTGAATTATTTTAGGCCCATAGATATCAGTGTGTATTAACTCTAAGGGTCTTATATTATAGTACTCCTTGGAATTGAAATTTCTTCTAGTTTTCTTACCATGTTGAGATGCCTTGCAAAGTATGTGTGCATGTTTGGTGATCTTAGGCATATTTTTCATAGACTTCTTAGTGCTTATCTTGACCATATTGTCAAAGTTTAGGTGACCTAACCTTTTTTACCATATCTAAATTTCATCCATCATTCTCATAAAGCATCTTTCCTTCTTTATCTCATTCAAGACATATAGATTGTTCTCATTTCTCTTAGTATTGGTAATTAGCCTTCCTGATTTAGCTTTCCTTATCTCACACCCTCTATCATGAATGGTTAATGTGTGTCCTTGATTTCACATTTTACTTACACTAAGCAGGTTATGATTTAAACCTTCCACATACAACACATTTTGTGTGTCTTGGTCTTCCCATTATCTAAACTCAAGATACCCTTGTCAATTATATTAGTAGTTGTGTTGTCTCCAAATCTCACTATTCTTACAGCATTCTTCTTCAATGAGATGAATTTATTTTTATCTCTTGTCATGTGGCTTTATCAACCACTATCCATATACCATTTTATTCCTTCATCTTAAATGTGAAAGGTAATCTGAGCTAGCATATATCCTCTTTAGTCTTTTGTTCCTCCTTAGCAAATAATCCATCTTGACTCTTGGGCTTAATATGATTAGTTATAAATTTATTTGGCATCCACACCAATGTTTGGCCCTTCTCATGTACTTTACAAGGTCCATATACCTTGTTAAGTCTTCTTAACTGATCACTCCTTCTCCCATAGTCCCATCATAACTCATCCCTTGAGACTATTCTACAATGACTTACTCTATGACCAAAGATGTGGCAAGCAAAAAAATAACCATTAAAATAATTAGAATACCTCATTATATTGGGTTGCCTAATTGGTATATTTATGTTGACTTTCATTTTGGTATTCTTAACTTGTTCTGGCTTCTCATGTTCTTTCTCAAACTTACTCTGCTCATGCTCAACCTTCAAAGAATCTAGCTCTATCTTCAACTAATCATACTCAAGTTATTTTGATATGAAATTTGGATTGACACCCTCTAATTGATTCTTGAGATCCTGGATGATCTTCTCATGCCTTTTGGCTTATTTGACCTAGTCACTCTTCAAGGTATAAATATGTTCCTTAAGATCCTTGACCACAGATATCAACTCATGATTCCTCTTCTTTTGATGCTTAAAATCATCTAGGGAACTTATGAGCTCAGATTCAAGGTCTACTTTAGCTTCTCCTTCTTCACTATCATAGTATACTTATTCATCATACATGTTATCTTCTTGGTCACTAGACATCTTATGCTTCTTAGGATCACCTTCAAGCTATTAGGCCTAATTCAAAGGACTAAGATCTAATACCAATTATTGAAACCAAAATGACTAAGAGGGAGGGTGAATTAGTCTTCAAAAACCTTATTTCGATTACATTTAAGCAATCATGAATCCTTTAAACAAGTATATAGATCTAGAAAACAAAAGGAACTACCCACATAAGTATGAAACACAAAAACACATCACATATATGGGAAACCATCAAAGGGGTAAAAACCCATAGATATATGAAAATGAACTACATTCTTACAAGACAAAAACCAATTTTAGTGAAGCACCACCTCCACATAGATCACCAACCCCAACTAGCCAAGCACTCACTTGACTAGGCTTTAGCAAGCACCCACTTTCAAGGAGGCACCAACCCTCTAGATGACTCAGCAACAACTTAGCCACTTGATTGTTTTGATCACCTTCATAATAGTATGTTTCTCAACTAACATATGATGAGCATCTCTTCACACTCTTATCGCTCTCAAACTCGCTTCTAGGCCTCTTCACTCAATTAGGTCTCTTCAAGACTGATTAGGCCATATGACCTTTATCTTTATACTCAGACCTCTTATTAGATATTTATGATAGTACCTCTACTTTATTTTTATGGTCTATACAACCTTATTTCACACAAGGATATTTTATCTCATTCATTCCTCTATTCAATCTTCTAACAAACCAATTAGGCCTCTTAGATTGGACACATAATAGGCCTTATGACACATTACAAGTAAGAATCAATCATTAAATTAGGTCAACCATTACTAAAATAGACCAAATACTTCTTTAGGTCTCATGGAGACCTAATTCCATTAGGCCTACTTTAGTACATGTTACCTTATGACCCCTTGGAACACTCTACACCTCTATACATAGCACAAACTTTCCATACAATAGTCAAATAGGCCTTAACCAACATCCTTTGAGCACCATGACACCTTTTAGGTCAAACCACCACTTAAAACATTTCATTATCACTATTCAAATTATGCATTTAAACACACTAAAAAATCTATCTTGAACAACTAAATATAGTACATCATTTACCAACACAACCATGATAATAAATCACTTATACATAAACTTCATAACCTAAAAAATATCACATTAGGCCTTTAAACACACTAAAAAATCTATCTTGAACAACTAAATATAGTACATCATTTACCCACACAACCATGATAATAAATCTCTTATACATAAACTTTATAACCTAAAAAATATCACCATATGCATTAGAGACTTCAACTCAGGAGATAAGGCTTCAAGAACACCTCTACAACTCACTCACTAAGAACTACCAGATTACCTCTGAATAGAGTCATGGTGACTTAGACCTCCAATACCTGTATAGAAAATTTTAATGACTATGATGCATGTAAATTATCCTATGAGATAATTATACCATTCTTATATATAAATATCATATGGTCAAATGGTAAATATTAGTCTTACAAACCAATATCATGACCTTATATCTTAATGTCTCATTTGAACTAGAGAGGTCAAATTGTGAGCAAATTTTTCACTATATTAACTAAACTCCAAAACTTATACCAAATATTAACATGTCTTAAAATTCATGAAAAACATCTCTGTGTACTTTGTTTCATTTTTATATCATGAAAACACATTCCTAATCATCTTTTGATTGATGCCTAGGTTTTTAACTATTTACACTATTAGGCTCGTTAGCAACTAGATAACTTGGATGACTGATTTATCACACTTGAGTATTATAACCTATCCAAAAACCTTCATGGACATGAAATATGAGTCTCTACATTTTTCCTCCATCTATTTTCTTATTATGTCTAATGCAACTTTTGAATTCTAAAACAACTTCATAAACAAGCTTGTAACTCAAAATTTTATCTCTCCTTTCTCTAACCAATACCACTTGGAGGTAACTGGGAGAGTCCACTAAAATATCCAATGCCTTACCTAAGCATTTCAATCCATATTAAGCACTTTTGAGCAACATCTTCATCATAAGGTCTTTATTAGGGTTCTAAGAGGTTTTAAACCTATTTCCACTCTTAAAGATCATTCATAAAGCATATCCCCTCAATCCAAAAACTAATGCCTAGAATTTTTATCTAGGACCCTTACCCATTTACCATGAATATATTAGGTTCCCATGCCAATGTTTGATGAGCTGATGAGTACAATAAAATCCTTCTTGGGTTGAGAACCCTTCATTCTAAGCACTTGAGAGACCTCCAAACAACTTTTCATGCCTTATCCTTCACACTATGACTTAAAAATGCATGAACAAAATTGATAAAACATACCTCACATTTTACAATGCTTACATGGTCTCAAACACCTTAATATCTGATCATGACCCCTAATTAGGCCACATTATCTCTTTTTGCTCTCTAGAACTTGACCTTAAAACCACATTAGGCCTTAAAATTGACCTTCATGCCTCTTTCCATGCACTAAACACCTCAATTTCATGCTAAAAACCTAAATACCATGACATACACTATCATACATCCTTCACATGTCTTAAAAATAGATCATGATACCTCATTATGCTAGGCAAGGTCTATGAGTGGTCTAGGTGTAGACTTAGTCTAAAGGTCTTGCCCCTGTAAGCTCACCCTGAGCCTCTCATGAGTGTTCTAATGCCTCACATACATGCTCAAAAACTCTCATATAACCACTCATGCCTATGTGCACTCATATCATGAATACACCATGCTCATACCTTCTTACAAGGTCTCTTCATGCCATGACTATGCTTAGGTTACTCAAAGACCTATACCTTCATGTAACCATAAGGCATTAGTTACCTTCAAATTATCTTTTTCATGACAACACCCTTCAAATACAACACTCCATCAATGTACCTTGTCGCATCAACATGTTTCCAACTAGGCACACTCTCTCAATGACATCAATCTCATGCAAGATACACCCTTGATATCAATGATAATACTCAACATCATTTGCCTATATAGATGTGTTTGAATTTATGAACTTGCACCTAAAATTCTTAGAGGTAGAAATGTTAGTTGGAAGACAATAACTTATCTCTTTACTATAAAAAAAGATAAATTTCAAGACCCGTTACTGTAGTGTGTGTGATAAATTCATCTTGAATGTTTCATTGGCATGCTCTAGTATGAAATTATATAGATTCAACATGCACATGAGGATTATTTTAGCTCGTGTAAATACATTATATTTTCTATTTTATGTGTATCTAAAGTTAGGATAAATAGGTTATTTTTCTTGTATTGGGAAGACCATTCTTGAGATTGGAATGGGTACTGGGTCTCTTGATCAAATATGGTCAAAGGTTAAGAACCTGATCTTAAATATTATCATCCACCCTAGATGTGTTGGTAGTTATATTTTTAATCCATGAACCAGTGTAATTAGATATATCAAACTATTACAATTGTAAAATCATATATCACATCGTAGTCATATGTGAAGACATTAGCTTTGCTTATTTTTCACATCATAGAGAAGGGTTGCCTTCTTTGATAAAATATTCATACTAACATTTTAATAATAATGACCTTTTGTGTTATTTCCTTTTTATGAGGATGATTTTATAAACAAATCCTATTGATATTTTTTTATAGTGCAAGTGTACACACACACACACACACACACACACACACACACACACACACACACACACACACACACACACACACACACACACACACACACACACACACACACACACACACACACACACACACACACACACACACACACACACACACACACACACACACACACATGAGCAGATATATGATGACAAGAGAATAAATGAATAAGTTAAGTGTAGTGGAGAGGGAGAGAAAAAAATCAAGGAAGTAAAAAAAAGATCTATAACAATAAAAATAATCCAAGGCCTCAAGGGAAATGAGAATTACAATCTTTAAATACTTCAAAGGGCTAAAGAATAGTCTCTAAATGAATGGCAACAACTCTATGAAGAAGACTATAGTAAAAAATCACTTCATGATTAATTGACCCCATTTGAATGAGAAGATAAGGAGGAATTTATCTCGTGAATATGGATCAACTATACAATCTATTTGAGAATCATAAGTTAGAAAAAACCTTTCATCAAAGATCTTGCATCATTTTTAACATTCTCATGTTGGCATGTGATGAGAAGAGAAGAAATGGCCAAGCTGAGTGCAATGGAGAGGGAAAGAACAAAGTTCTGGAAGTGAAACAAAAGAACTATAAGAACCAAAATATTCTAAGGCCTCAAGAGACATGAGAATTACAATCTTTCACTCAGATCAAATATAAATGAGATTTTTCACTCCCTTGTTGAAAAGGTTGGATGGATTGTCAAAAAAGATGACACTAATTATAAAAATATGGTATGTATATAAATTTAATGAATAAAAAACATGAATAAGAAGTCCTAAATGATACTAAACTAGTGTAGCAAGGGTATCCACACTAGAATAGTGACAAATGGTGTAGCCCAATCATGAGAGGCTCTTCACTCTAATTTATGACTCTAACTCAAACATTATACTATTTTCTCCCATATAGTTTTAATTGAAACATAAATTGAAGGATTGTAAGTTAGTTTTAATAAATACATGAAGGAAATATTAAAGAGGATCATATCTAAATATGGCCATACAACCATCAAATTTAGTTTTGTAATAATAATGTGAGCCAACTGGTACATGGAAAGATGATCACCAAAAAATGTGAATACACGCACACACAAAAAAAAAAGTATCCATAAAGGCATACAAAATAAGAACATATTATAATCTCAAGTTAATTCCATATAGGTATACAATTCCAATAACACATACATTGTCATATAGGCATACAAAAAATTACATCATCTAAAAACATAATAGAATGTCTAATGAATGTCATATAGGCATACAATGCTAAAAAGGTGTACATTTCCATATAGACATACAAACAAGTACATCATTTAATTTATTATACTCATTAAATAGTATCCTTCTCTTTGCCTTCCTCAAAGAAGAGTCTCCCTAGGATGCCTTGCTCATAGATGAAAATCCCTCAGATGCTTTAGATTTATCCAAGGTCTAACTTTAGGTCCTTATACACTTATAGCTCACTTGCAGCTGAACCTATTCACATACAAATATTATTAGAAACTTTGCATACTAGATATGGAACCAAGTTCTAAAATTAATTTTAAACTGATAAAAAAATTATTTAAACATGCACTTATTGTAATCTTGTGGTCACTCTCAATCTAAATCCGATTCTCAATAAGGTCAATGATAGGTTGAGGTACATGAACATGTGTGTGAAATGAGAATAAAAATATGAAAGTGCCCTACTAAAAATATTAATGGGAATATCATATGCCATTGGACAACCCTGCATACACCATACATGCACATATTGTTACATCATGATTACTCACTAGGCAAACTTGCTAGATTATCTGTGGATATCTATAGTTGACAAATTTAGATTTGGTTATTTTTAACTAAGATGTGAGATATATGATGATATGGGGTAGTAGTATATTGCTTAAGTTACATGATCACCTTGCTATGAGTTAGCTATAATTAAATGTTTACTTTATGATCATATTAATTTGTCATTTTGTCTATGTTTTATGATGAATATATATCATGATTATTATGGTCTAACTACTTATTTTATTGTGAGGTGGATGTAGGATAACTCAACCCTCAGAGCATGCCAGAGGAAGAGCATCATCAGAGAGGGTAACATAGATGGAGACATCATAGGTCAACAGAGAGTTAGATAAAACCCTACACACACCACATAAGTGATTCATGTTAAATGCATCATGAAATGGTTAGCATAGTCAATTTTGGGTGCTACTTGCATTAGATAATTAGTTTAGACATGATTGTTAGCATAGTTTAGTTGGTTATTTGAAAATTTTATTACGTGTACACCCATTTAATACTATTAAAATCATGTTTTGCTTAATTGGACTAAATTAACATTTATTGATATAGTTGTTATCAAACCAATTTGACATGCTAGTTTGATTAGAAAATATATGTATATTTATTAATAATAAATATAGTCCATTAAATGTGGAATGGAATTAAAAAATTATGTATTTTTATGTCTAACCCAATGGGGTTATTACATGTGGTATAAGATTTGTGGCTTGAACTCTAAGACCTAATGAGTCCATTAGCATTTTCATGTATTTTTGTTCACTAGTGTGAACCTAGTGACATGAAGTATTGTATGGGTATTTTGGATTTATAGTACCTTAGTGTGGAACCATGTTACATTATGATTTGATTTTTGTGGCATTCATGTAATGTGTGTGGGGAACATGAGTGTGTACCTTTAGGAGTACTCGTACCCTTTTGAGTTGTTTATGGGATTGATTTATCAAGTATCCCAATGGTGATGATTGCATATGAGGTTTGGGTAGGTGAGTATATAGCATAGTTCACGAGTGATGAATAAAATATTTATACCATAGTTGATCACTTAGATCAAACACCTCGAGTATGATTACATCCTTCTTGGTAATCAAGTTACCTTTGCCATTTCTATTTTGTGAGTGTTTTATAAGAATGGGATGCTTCTCACTTAATTTTTATGCATTAGTTTTTGTGTTTTATGTTCACTAACCCTGGGAGTGGAAAATATTATAAGATCTTTTTTAGTTTGGTACCACCGATTGTGGTGGGAATTTTATTGTAGTTGAATGTTGTTGTCTTGTTTGGGAGTTCCTTTATGTTAGCAGTCTATTTATGGATTGACATCCTTATGTTTATGTGGTTTAGGAAGGAGTGTCATATATCTTAGTTATCTTAGAGGTGATTTTTTATTATCTCATTCTCCCTTGATATCATTATAAGCTACCAAGAGGATTCATATGTTCATGATGATGATATAGTGTTCTCTTAAATGGGAACTTGTTTTTGGAAAATTTATTTGACCATATTCCCTTGAAATTTGTGAGAGAATGTCTTCTAATTATTTTTGAGAAATAAGTTCTAATTTAGGATGAATTAACACATCTTTTTGGTTAGTATTTTATTTTTCTCGATTGTGCAAATAGATTGTGATACTATACTTACAAATTTGGTAAGTAGGTAGTGTTTTGGAAACATTGAGTTGCAGTGTTTTCTGTTTACCTTGTGAGGGTATGTAGGAGTTTTTAAGATGATAGTTATTTACTTTTTGCTTATGACTCTTTATAATCACTACTTGATCTAACTTGTGATTTTAAGACCACGTAAGGTGGAAAACCTTTATATATATATATATATATATATATATATATATATATATATATATATATATATATATATATATATATATATATATATATATATATAAGTTGATTATAATTAGTATGACATTATACAACCTTGATTATATTTGATATTTTTCTCTTTCACTTAAATCATGTTTTTTTTAAGAGATATTTTTTATACCTTTTGCCAAGAGTGAATAGGGTATAGAATGTGTGGAACATCTTGTCAATCTAGGGGTTGAGATAAACTTTTAATTCATTGTATTCTAGTCAATCAAATAGGGAGATATTATTTTGTTTATTCTTTTATAAGGTCGAAAGGATAGTTTGATCCTTGGCCTTTGTATGTTATGTTCATTTTAACATTATTCCCTCTTAACTATGAATATAATGCTATAGGTCAAGCTAGGAAATATGATACTAGTATGTTTAGCTAGTAGTAAATTAATACAATTATGGATTGACTATATGATATCTCTTGTATGTATGTTGGTACAGCTAAAATTATTTAACATATAGTATTACTTTATATGATCTATTAGTATGGATATGCATTTCATTAAACCTTGTGCACATTTTGAATATTTTAGGTCATGCAAACCTAAGGGAAGAGTGGTGAAATAATAACATGAGTTTTAAGTAATAGGATGATATCCTACTTAGCCTCACATTGACTTGGTTATTACTTAGTTGGATTTGATAGATAGACTTGTCAAATCCAAGATTTGATAGATGGACCTATCAAATTCAGTCATATGGCCATACGTATGTATATTGTGGATAGGTATTCCATGATTTTGTATACATTGGAAATGTAATATTCCTAGTTCCTATCCATCGACATACTTGTAAAGATCTTCGTGGAGTAGTGATAGTATTGACATGTTACACTTATCAAGATCTACATGTCAGGCTCCCTAAATATTTTTCTATGGAATGAAAAAACACTCTCTAGATTAGAGAGATGTGTAGGGGAGATGGATGATTTTGTGGAACTCTCCCTAGTCATTTATTTTGACTATTATGATGATATTATGTGCTCTTAAGAAGTTGGTGAAACTTTCATTAGGGGATATAGGACCCTTCAAGATAACAAAAGTGGTCAAACCTATAGTATATAGGCTTGTCTTGATGGTTCTGGACTTTGGGGTGGTCATGATAGAACTAATCAGAGTAAGTAATACTTAAAACCATGTTTTTATAATAGTGAGGTGTCATAAAATAGCATCTTGTGGGACCAATACTCCAGAAATAGTGTAATTAAAGGTACTACAATGAGTTTTATAGGTAATATTCCATTTATTTGATTTATTTGATATTCTATACCATGTTATTTCCTTTCTAAAAAACATTCCTTTTACTTCAAAACTTATGTTTGAATAAGTGTTATCAGGATGATGACTATCTTTAGGGGGAAAGGATGTTACATCTTGATTCCTCGCGAGGAAAACTTGCTAGATTATATATGGATATCTATAGTTGAAAATTTTAGATTTGACTATTTTTAACTAATATGTGAGATATGTGTTGATATGGGGTAGTAGTATATTGTTTAGGTTACATGATCACCTTGTTATGAGTTAGTTGTAAGTAAATGTTTACTTTATGATCATGCTAATTTGTCATTTTAGCTATATTTTATGATGAATATATTGTTAGGGAATTTTGGATATCTAGATAGGAAATATTAATCTGAATAAATAAATTAATGTAGAATAAACACATAATATTAAATATGCAGACAACAAAAGGAGACACAAGATTTAATGTGGTTCACCCAATGTGGGCTACATCCACCATAAATAGCCAATCCTTATTATTTAGTCTAGCAAAAATCTATCACTCTCATAGTGCTGCCACTATTACAATGTAATCACCATTATAATGAGCCACACCTCACATCCCTTAGGGTTTTTGTCATTTTGGGGAAATAAAGAAAACCACTCTAACTATAACATTAGGTTTGTGACCTAATAATGAATGGCCCAGATTTCACTATGCATAAATACATACAAAATGTGGCTTTCAGGGGTGTTGCCCCTAAACCCCCATTGGAGTGTGTGCCCCTTGGACCCCACATTGAAGGGGCTATCCCCCTGAACCCCATAAGAGGGATGAAGGCCCCCTTTCAACCCCCATCACTATGAGTGTTAACCAATAAGATCAGGCTCCACAACTAACATATATATCATGATTGTAATTGTCTAACTACCTATTTTATTATGAGGTGGACATAGAAAAACTCAACCCTCAAAGCATGCTAGAGGGAGAGCATCATCAGAGAGGGTGACATAGATGGAGACATTAGAGGTCAATAGAGAGATGGAAAAAACCTTGTACACACCACATAAGTGATTCATGTTAGATGAATCATGGAATGGTTATCATACTCTATCTTGGGTGCTACTTGCATTAGATAGTCATTTTAGACATGATTTCTAGCATAGTTTAGTTGGTTATTTGAAATTCTTCTTGCATGT
This sequence comes from Torreya grandis, assembly GCA_037957365.1. Classification (NCBI taxonomy): domain Eukaryota; kingdom Viridiplantae; phylum Streptophyta; class Pinopsida; order Cupressales; family Taxaceae; genus Torreya; species Torreya grandis. Next base: position 527,585 of record JARHVA010007478.1, on the reverse strand, counting down.
ATACCCATTTAATATTGATGGAAACATTACTTAAATGGACTAAATTAAAATTTATTGATTTAGTTGTTACTAAATCAAGTTGACATGCTAGTTTAATTATCAAATATATGTATATTTATTATTATTAAATATAGTCTAGTAAATGTGGAATGGGATTTAAAAAACACCTATTTATATGTCTAACCCAGTAGGGTTGTTACACATATGTTATATTTACCCAAGTGTAAATTAAAATTATTAAAAAATATATTTATTTACAATCCAAAATTACAAGTTAACATGTACCTCAATGAGTTCCTACATAGATGACATTATATAAATAATGCCTGTGTTTGTCTCAACCCATAAAGATGGAAGATTCTCAATTGTGGTCATCAATTGAACAAATAATATATGATTGTTAGTTGAGCATAGATATATATATAAATAAATACATGGACATGAAGTATAAAATTAATAAAAAATACCTTTGTATATGTAAATATCATCCTAGTAACATCAATAGGTGCATTAGTATATGGCCCACAAACTGGTTGTAATATGTAAATATTGGTTGTCTAAGATCAGAAAATGTAGTAGTAGACTGGGAAGATGATGGCACAATTTTATCCTACAACATAAAAATTACATATATAATTTTTAATATATATGTAAATTAATTGTTAGCTTTTAAATAAAAATATAATTGAAATTTAACATGTCAAATATATAAGATACATGAATATGTAGTCAACGTGTGTACACTAAATGTATATGCCAAAAACTCATCACTTAAAAGTATATCATCTAGTCCCTCAAAACCACCACCATTCTCATTTGAAGGTCTAGTAAATATATAAACATAACATTTAAAATTTTGAGTTTGGGTATGCACACTAGGTGGAGTATCCTTGTGTCTACCTTCTCTAATATTACCCTCAAAAATCTTACTCATATGTTGAATGAGTGTGTCAATAAGTACACTAAGCACATGCAAAATTTCAATCTCCATTACCTCCTTCACTACAGAGGGAATATTGGGTTCAAGTCACTTTTGGGAAGGAATTCTTATGGCCCAATTAGTCACATGACATGCACCTGGTCTATCCTATATAGATATTTTACCTCAGCCCTAAAACTTTGAGTAGTCAAAATAGTTGGGAGTCCCATTGAGAAAAAATTGCAATAGATTTTACTCAAAAAACACAATGGAACCTTGTGGTTTTTATAATGTGGGTAATCAAACACCATCCACTATAGGTCCCAAAAATTCTCTTTAATAAAATTGTGTTGGCATCAATGCATTGGAAACATTTTGTGGATATTGGAAAAGGTGCATTGGTTGTTGTATCGATGAATAAGGCACAAATTAGGTATTTTGATATTTATCTATCCTTCACCCCACATGTTGATAGTTTATCCACATAGTAATCCATAGATCTATCCCTATATAATGGCCATTTATTAATTTGACTCATTATTAAGTCCACTTTGCCTAATACTAGATTTAGGGTATTATCCAAATAGGTGCATAAAATTAGGGTCCCTCATTCTCATAATTATTTGTTTAATTTCTATTTTTTATTGATTATGTGTGTAGCTAAATACTCCTGACTGCATAGGGGGTCTTGTGGAATTGTATGAGAGCTAAGAGGGCTAAGAGGATTATAAGGGTTAGAATGGATAGGAGGAGGAGTAATAGGTTGTTTTCTTGCACTTGAATGGGTTATTAAAAAAAAATGGTTTTAAAAATAAAATTATGCAAATTAAAAAACAATTTCTAAAATGTGTTAATAGGTTTAGTTTTTACTTGCTTACCTTACCTCCATAGAGTAATTATTGATTCATTAAGGTAATGAGTGATGGTAATGTTTTTACTCGTCCTCCAAGCACAAATGAACACAATCTATGGAAGAAAAAGTCAAAGTAAATAACGAAATAAGTGAGATTGAGAATGGCCATTAGTTTGGATCTTTTTGTGTTTATATAATTTATAACATGTACGCATTTTGGCTCAATGTTTTTTTAGCCTTAATTAAAATTATTCATACATATTATCACTATTAGGCATACACATTATGTTATAATGCATATATGTTATTGTAAGATGTCCATGAAATTATCCATAAACTTTGTGCACTTACCCATACATATCTTACAAGTGTCTTGCTAAATCACTCAATTTTTTCATTATACTACATGGATATGTTACTATGCTATAATGTGACATTGACATACATGGATGGAAAATACTAGTTTTTGCATGTTCAATGCTCCTTTGACATTGTCTAATTCTTTTATAATATCCTAGACATTGTTTTCCTATTAGGTGCAGCCCTTGTATGCAATAATTTATAGAACATATTTATGATATTTTTTATTGGTTTGTGTGACATTTGAACATGTCCATTACTAATGGAATGTGGCCCTATATGTGTAATATTTTGTTATGTGACATTTTAATGTGTCCATTTATTTTATACCTTGGCCCTATTTGTGCAATCTTTACTTGTGTGACATTTGAACATGTCCCTTATACGAGGCCTTGGAACTTAATTTATAACATTGTGTTTTAACCTTTTAAGACTTAGTGAATGTAAATCCTATGTTTTTTAAAGAGATGAGAATAGTAAATTAGGGTAACAATATGAAATAAATATATCCACTAAATTGTTATAGAATTGACTAACTTTAACCTTTCTAAAAATAGTAATAAATAGTGCAAGTAAGAACTTAGCTAGAAAATGACTAAGATAAATGATCTAGAGGCTAAAAAGTGAGGCAGAGACTGGTCTAAGTGTTGCAATTAGGATCCCAATGTTAAAACCACTCCTAAAAAGTGATAGTGTCCTCTATGAAGGACTATCTCAAGTTTTTGGGTGTACATGTGTCTATATATGTAAGGCCTATTCCCGTGTGTATGAGTTTTGAACCTTATATATTGCCTATTTTAATAGATTTTGTGTAAACCCTAATCCTCTATGTTACTAGGGCATTTATTTTATATAAGATAAAAAGTGTGTTTATTATTGTGTAGGTTGGACATCCTCAACACCCCATTATGATGAGAGTTTCCTACATACCAATACTCTAAAGAGGGATCAAGCCTGATGTAGTTATCCCCACCTAAGTTTTGGTGAAAGTGAAAGTGAATATAGTATGATGGTTGACTTGAGTTCTTTGAATGTGCTTGAGACTAAAAATATAGGTAGTTTGACCTTAGGAATGTTGTAGATGGTGGTATGTAGAATTAATATAGAATAAGGATTGATAAGTTTAATTGTACACAAATTTTTCTAAGTTTGCATATGTAATTTGCATCTGACTTGATTTATATCTAGTGGTTAGAGGGATAAAATTCATGTATTTATACTATTTTGGTGCTTGTGTGAATGTTAAAAGTGGTCTAGGCTGACCCTAGGAGGTCTAAGATTTGAAAATATATTTGTTTATGAAAAAAGGATGGAAAGGATAGTAGAACCATTATTGGGACACTAGCACCATGTGGTGCTACCATCCATATTATGGTGTTAGTGTCCAAGTGTAGTATAATATTAGGCATGAAGGGCCAAGATGCAAGAATGAGGTTCTAAAACTACTTTAGGGATGATTAGGGATGCCTATGGCTCACACAAAGGATGGATAAGTATGAAAATAGGATTTAGGATAGGTCTAGGGATAAAATATGGATATGTGGTCTCAAGTAACACTCTTATCACTTAAATTCCACTTTTAGGTGATTATATTGGCCCCCCTTTATTCTATAAATGTAACAAATTGAAATGACTAGGATAAAGGAAAAATAAGCATACCTAGACTTATCTTAGAGGTGAATCTTATGAAACTGGGTTTGAGTATGTGAAGCATGCTCCAATGCATGTCCTGCAAGTTAAACATGCATAAATTAGTCCTTACTTAAGAGACATCAAAAGAAAATACAAAATTGAGTAAAGAAGTGAAATTGATTAAAACTAAGTAAAGGGATATAAGAGAGGAAAGGAATGAATACACCTCACTAGGTACATGAACTAATGCATAAACTAGATGAAAACATATGTGTGTGCATGTATATAGTGATTAATCAGTGAATATCTTAGATGGAGCTGATGGTTTGCTTAATCCTCATGTGTGGATGGCTCAGTAACTCCATCCAATTTTTAATCCATGATTTCCCACACCTATTTGGTGGATCATGACCTATGAATAGCTTGGATTGGATTGATGGTGTTTCCAACCCTCTTTTGTAGTTGGCTCAAAAACTCAAGTACACTATGACTCCATCATTACCTACCCATTTTTAATAGATGAATATGAAACTAAAACAACACGATGTAACTAGAAATGTCTAACTAGGAATGTCAACTCTATGACCACTTAGGTATATTACATAGTTCTAGGCCACTCAGGAAAGATAATGAATACATATAGAGTAAGGCATGAAATTTGTCTATGATTTCAGATGTATACTACATAGAAAATGACATAGAATTTGTCATTCCATATTATCAGTCATTGTGTAAGAGAGCAAATGGAAATAATGTGTCGTGCACATGCCCCCAAATCTGATATCTGAGCATATGGATTCTATAGTAAGTTGTAATAATCTATATCTAAGTATATAAATTATAAATTGGAATGGTCATACCACATATGATGCCCCCAATCTAAGAAAACTAGTATGGATCTGAGCTAAATTAGTATGAATCTAAGAAAAACTAGTGAATTTGTAACTAAACTTATGCAAACCTAAACGATACATACTATAATTTTTTGGCTAATATATATTTTTCTAAATCTGAGGATACTAGACAGTACTGCCATAGGATAGTAGTACCATGTGGTGATAGTGTCCTAATTTGGGCACTAGTGTCCTTCTACTCTGATTTATGTGAAACTATATTGATCTTTGTGTCACTATTTTCCCACTATGTTTACCTGAGTCTGATTTATGTAAACTGAGCCTATGTGCTAAAAATTTATAGTGAGTAAACTCTAGTAGCTTGATCTCTATGACAAACCCCTATGAATGCCCCCTCTTTGAGGGGAGTTTTTTAACCTATGCAACAACTATCCTCAAAATAAAAATCTCTACAAGATGTATGTTAGCAAGAGCATATATGATATTTTCATAATAATCCAATATAATGTGCACACATAACATCAAAATGTAAGATAATATGAGTCTAATTTTATAATTTGTAGTGTATGTTATGTCTAGCATTCATAAGGGTGTCAAGATAGATATAAAAATGTATGTAATAGTAAACCTGAGTAATACTTGAGTAGATACCTAGGGGGATGGGGCATGATGTCCATCACATCACCCAAGTAGGAGGGGAGATGAATAAGGTCCCTCATGGCATATAAAAATGGAACCCTTTGACTATTCAAGTGTTTTATTGAGAATGAATATAGATAGCATGTGAACATTTATGAGGACACATAGCCAAATGTATGAACATGTGATTTTTTTCACCGCATAGGTCATGATCAATATGAATTATAGAAAGCTATATATTGCCAATATTCAATAAGACACATTACATTTCCACTTTCATGTGGTCCAAATTTTCAGAAACCTTTTTTTAATGCAAATAGGAAATTAGATCAAGTTTACATTGGGTCAAACATGGTTATACCAAATGGAAGATATAGTTGATATGTTACATCAGTGTCTCACATTAAAAATTTAAAGATAGAAAAATTTGTATACTTCATGATCATATATATGAAAATCATAGATTCAAAAATAATAATCAAGTCTCAAAGTTGGCTTATAAAAAACTACACATGAAGTTTATTACATAATAAATAAACATGCTATACATATGCACATAATTCATAACAATGCAAAAGATAAGGCTAAATTTATAGAGGATGAATTGTATGATGACCAAAATGATGATTATTTATGGTAATTTTATGAGATTTAATTTATAGAAGTCAAAAATATTCCACCAAATCCACTGTGTTATTATCCACATCCCTTGGATGTGTTATTTGATTTTTAGAATATCATGTTTGATATATTAATAAATATAAAAAATGAAATATTCCAAAATTTTCTAAAACTAGGACCTATTTGTGTTATGTTTATTTATTTAAAATTAGTTGATCTGTACTCATTATATGTATTATTTCTCTAAATCTAATTTTTCTATTAGGTATGATTCACAAGTTTACTTAATTGAGTTGTAGAACATATAGGTTGTCATTTATAAATGTAGTTTTAGGTGGTGATATTGTCTTAGGCCCATAAAATTAATCCATAAAAAAGTGATTCATTTTAGATAGTGCCACACTACACTCTTATCTAATTCCTCCAAACTTGTCCTACTGAATATAGGCTCTACTTTTCTAGATTCAAACTAGTCACAGGCTATCTAATGCTTGTTTTCACTAGGGGAATATTTTTAAACATGTTTTATTATTTTATGACCATCCCTATTGTTCATACTTTAGTACATTACATTACTTGATTATTTTTTCAATTATTTTCATGTTATTGCTAGATTAATGGATACTTAAGTTCTTGAGTGTACTAGTATTACAAGTTGCTAATCTTGATCAACTTTACTTATTCATGCATGTTTTTCATGTTTTCTTCCTTCATTTTTTTTATTATTCATATTGTTTGAATTTTGGATATTTGAACATGTCCTTGATTGTGATTATAAGCCTTCATAGTGTGTTTCTATGCATGTGAGTGACATTTGAACATGCCCCTTATTTGTGGTAGTTTGTCCTTCTTGCATGTTTTGTGTGATTTGCATGTAATATTTTTATGTGTGCATCATGACCATGACTCTTGTTTGGTTTTCTCCTCAATATTTGATGCCATGATAGATATCATGCATCTCTCTAGTTTTTCAATGTCATGATGGATATCATTCATCTTCTTCATGTTTTTCCAATCATTTTTAGTTATCTTCAGTATATGATCACTTATATGTGTGCCTAATTACTAACATATATCTATATAATGTTACTATGTATGTTTGTTTCCACATACATCTTATATTGATATTTTGCTCAGTTTATATATAATGATGACATGCTCTTCATGTTATCATTACTACTAAAATTTAAATATTTTCATAAAATACCTTGCATAACTTTTTATTTTGAGTTAAGTAATTTCATAGGCTTCATAACTCACCTTAAAGGAGGGAGATTACATTGTGTCTTGTCTTAATGACTAAGTATCAATAATATACAAAAAAATTAGAAATCAATAAGTTTTACATAGTTGATCATGATTCATACCAAGAAATCAACTAGAAAGTAGTTTTAGACAACAACACTCCATTTAAATAAGGGCACAAACTGGATGTGTTCAAAGAAATACATTATTCTCCTAGTAGGTAGAAAATGGTAATTTTCATAAATTGTCAAAACCTTAGTTCATTTCAAAATAGTTGGAAGTAAATATACATATTCATTTCAAATACTTGGGTTTTGTTCAGAATGGGGGCATCATGCATGACATGTTTTCTATTGTTTTCAAACATATTTTCTTATAAAATCACATGATATTACTCATTTTTTAAATCCATATACACCCAAATATCAGATGTGGGGAATGTATGAAACACATGACCACCTCCTTGCTCATTTTTTGCATCAGTTCTATAAATGGAATGACAATACTTGTTATTCTCCATATTTAATAAAATTAACTCAAATTATGGTATTTTTTCACCAATTTTGCACCAAAAATATATATTATTCCATATGTAGTGGTTGATTTACCGTTTTTACACTAGTTTTTCACCAAAATGATCTCTTGGAATTCATATAATGATTTCAAGATACTCTACTACTTTGGGTCTGGAATGATGTATTCAACCACACCTTAAGTTTTTAATCACACTCTATTATCAATGAGGATTGGGGAATGCACATTCCAATCCAAGTGTTTCAATTAAGAAGAAATATCCAAGGATCCTACCCTCTATAGTCAGTAGTTTTGTGCTGGAAAACATAATGGTTCACATACCCAATCAGGTGTATTTTTTATTTGTTATTAGATATATAAGTTTATTATGTTTACTTTAATATTTTCATCTTAAGTAATAACTGATTTATACATGTTTCATTATATGTTCACATGAAGCATAGTTTAATGTTGTGGCCTACATTCGAGATGATTCTTAAGAGTAAGTTCAAGTACATATTTCTTCCTCCTAATTTTATACGTTCACTTTAATGAATTATTAAAATAAAGGCAGGGAATGTAGACATATAAATTAATATTTATTTATAAAATAATACACTTGTGACCACTCCTTATACACACTTAGATCATGATTATTTCCATGGTCCTTGATCACTCTTCCTTTAATTTTTATGTGAATGAACCTTACCTCTTATGAAAATTATGTTTTTGAATATCCTTATTCAACATACAAAAATATCTAAGCTCACTTTTAGATTGATCCACACTCTCAATTTAGTTGTATCTAATCTTTACATAAGACTATTCCTTTTGGACTATCTCGCTCCCCAATACTATTAGATTCCATCAGTCATATCCTCTTGACAAATAACATTTAGTTTTTCAAATTCAAATTCATGTAATGGTTTGGCCTATACATTTATCAATACCCATCTAAAATAATTCCTAAAAAATCACTATAAATCCATATTTCAAAACCATTTTACACAAAATGGGCTCACACATGGAAAAGTACTAGAACATCTAAATGCACACTGAGAGAAAATCATCTAGTTATCCCAATATAAATTCCATACAATCTTAGTAGCTCTGAGCTAAGTCTAAATACACCTCCAAGGTCATAGATCATTGTTAAATCATTTGATCACACTAGGATTTCACCAAAATTTAACATTTTGCACCAATATTTCAAACACACCACATTAGCATGGGAAAATTACATGGAGTTTGATCCATCTTTAGAGTATTAGTATATAGGTTGCACTCAACACATGGAGTTCTGATTTCATGCATAAATTTAAACACTAACCCATGTTTACCCCATGATTGAATCCATGCTCTTGTGTCATGAATCAAATGTTTTTATGAATAATTTATGTAGTGGCTTCCACAATATATCACACATCATAGAACACAAACACAAGACCAATAGGTGATAATACATAGACCCATTTTCATATAGATCACAAAATCCATACTAGACATTGATGATACCTAAGAACACATGTTTTATGCCCCTATATTATTCTATTAGCCTTGTATTTAGATCAATCAATGCCCTTCCTTAGATTCACATTCACTCAACACAGTCACATAATCATATTTATAATTTTAGTCTTAGTCTTACATTCCTATTTTCCAGCTAAACTGAAAGTGTGGATCAATCTAAAAGTGATCTTAGGTTGTTTAGGATGTTGAATAGGTATATTCAAAATCAAAAAAAATCTTAAGAGAGAAGGGTCATCTAAATAAAAAGAGAAGGGTGGTCAAGGACCATGGAAATAAGAATGATCTAAGTGCATATAAGGTGTGGTCATAAGTGAATTATTTTAGCTTAAATTTTCATTTATGTGTCTAAATTTTCCTCCCTCTTATTGTAGTAATGAAAAAAAGTTAAATTACTATTGTTAAAGTAAAATTGCATACCTAAACTTACCTCTAAAGAATAGTCTTGAATGTAAGCCATGCACTAAACTTTGCATCATGAAAACCTAAAATAAAACATGTATAAATTAGAGATTACTTAAGATGAAAATATGAAAGTAAAATAATATAAACTTATAGATATAATAACAAAGAATGAATACCCTAATTGAGTACAATAATTGGTGTGTTTTTTATAAAACTTGTGATTGTAGAGGGTAGGACCCTTGGATATTTATTTCTCATTGAAACACTTGGATTGGAATTCTCATGCCCCAATCCTTGTTGATAAGAGAGTGTGCTTAAGAACTCAAGGTGTGTTTGAATTTACCTTTGCATACCTAAATTAGTAGAGTAGCTTAGAATCCTTGTATGAATTCTAGTAGATCATGTTGGTGTAAAATTAGTGCAAAAAGGTGATCCAACCACTATAGATGGAATAATATTCATATTTGATGTAAAACTAGTACAAAATGGCACAAATATAGTGAAAAAATACTATAATCTGAGTCTAGTGTATACAACATAGAAAATGATAAGTGTGCACATGCAAATGTTATATAAAAATGTGATATAAATAAAAAAATGTTAAATTAATACTCTAACAAAATAATATGCTTCATATTGATCTTAAAAGAGAACAAAAAAAATGTTTTAACTTTCACCTACCAATGAAGCTCCTTCTTGTTGTCTAGATTTTTATTGAATTGAAAATCATGTGGTTGCTTAATTGGACATGTGTAAGTATTTTATCAGCATGTCCCCTTGGTTGATTTATGATTTTATTGATGGAGTGATGGGATGATTTCAAGACTTTATCTCTCAATGGTAGAGTCTTTTTAGTCTAATGAAGCTTTTTATAACTAGAGGAGGGGTCTCCAATTTATAGACTTTTGAAAATGAAATACAGGCTTAGATCTGATTTAGGATGAAGGGATGGGATTGAGTCAACATATTCATTCAATGAGGGTAATTGGCTATTAAAAGAGGGGGGTTGAAAAGGTATGGGATTGATTTATCTTGTCTTAGATTTAGGGATTTGAATGAGTATCTCAAATTTTATGATTAAATTGGGATTCAGATTGATTTGATGATATATTAGGTGATTTAATTATATTTGATTTTATTTATTTATTTGTAATATTTAGTGCATGTATTTTATTATTAGGACTAAACAAATAAATAATGTGTTTAATTAGTTGATTAATATAGATTTTATTTTGGTGGGATTAGATAAGGTAAATGATAGAATGATTAATTGATTAGGGATGGTAGAGTGATGTTGTTAGAATGGATTGGCTAGGGATGTGTTGACAATGGGATTATGATTACAAAATAATGTAATGATAATATTATGTGTGTAATATAATGTGATTATAAGATTATGGATGTAAAAATGGTTGAATTATGATATAGTGATGTTAGGTCAAATTAATGAATGGATTAGGGATGATTAGATACTATTAAAGGTGTCAAAAATGGTAAAAATGAAGTGTCTACAATAATTATTACCATTCCATCTATGAAACTAGTGCAAAATTGAGCAAGAGGGTGGTCATGTGTTACACAATGCCATAAATTTGATATATGTGTCTATGTGGATTCTAAAATTGAGTGGTATCATGTTATTTATTTAGTAATCACATGTGTAAACTATGGAACACATGCCACACGTGATGCTCCCATTCTGAGCAAAATATGAGACAAATATAAGTATTCATCTGAAATAATTCTATATATTTATTTCCAACTATTCTAAAACTAACTGATATTTTGAGAAATTATGAAAGCTAGTATTTTATACCTACTATGATAAAAATTTATTATTTTAGACATGATGGGCATGTGCCCTTATCTGAATGGAGTGTTGTTGTCCAAAACTATTTTTGGGTGATTTCTAGGTATGGATCATGATTAATTATGTCAAGCCTATTGATTTCTGACTATTTTTTATATTGTTTTAGATTAGTATTTAAGATATGACACTATGTATGCCCCCTCTTTTGATGTGAATTTCGAATCATATGCATTAAATTAACTCAAAACAAAAAGTTATGCACTAAACCTTATGAAAATATGTAAATCTAAGTAGTATTAATAACATTAAGGAACATATAATATTCATATAAATTGAGAAAATAGTGATGTAAGATGCATTTAGAAACAATATTACATAGTGGCATTATCAAGATATATTTTAGAATTTAGGCATGTAGATAAGTGATCATATACTATAGATTTTTGAAACTAGTTAGAACAACTCAGGGAGGATGCATGGTATCTATCATGGCATCTAAAGGCTAGGATGATGATAAATATTCATCATGGAGTCAAAAATAAAAAAACAAGTGTCATGGACATGATGCACATATATAAATATTATATGCAAATCACACAAAGCATACAAGAGGGCCAAGGGGGAACATACAAAGGACATTCAAATGTCATTTACACACAATGGAGGCTTAGTGACACAAATAAGAACATGTTCAAATTTTAACATTTCAAATAATATGAATGCACATAGAACATGAATCAAGTAAACATGAAAATCATGGATGAGTAACTAAATTTTATCAACATTAACAAATTATGATGCTAATATATTCAGCAACTCAGGTATCTAGTAAAACAATGTGAAAGTAAGTGAGATAATAAAGTGTGTAATGTAATATACTGAGGTATGAATAATATGAATAGTAATATAATGATGAAACCTATGTAATAGGATGCCCCAAGTGAACATTTTGTGATATATACAAGCATTAGAATGCCTATGTCTGATTTGAATATAGTAAAGTAGATCTTATGTTCATTGGGATAATTCCAATAGAACTAGATAAGAGCGTAGTGTGCTACTATATTAAATGGGGTGGTTTTGTCTATGTATATTTTCTAAGCTTGAGATATTATAACCATATACAACTACATCTATCAATGATAACCTGTATGTTCTTTAGTTAACTCATGTACAATGTGAAGAATATTCAATATGAAACTAGATATAAATAAGTAATAAATAACTAAGCATAGATTGACTAATGTAAATAAACTAAACATAAACATACATAGATCTTTATTTTTGAATTTTCAAGGATTTTATTTTTATTTTTCATGTATGAACTAAGAAATAGAAAGAAGGATACTAACTGATGAGTCCTAAAAGGGAAAAAAACAATAGGTTATGGATCGAGCATAGGCTTGATGAACTCTAGATAATGTACTTGTGTAGTCTTTGGTCTAATGTCTAAATTTAAAATCTAATATCATGTTATAACAATATCCCTATCGGTACAAGGATTTATCATAGTATTTTTTGCATTTCATAGTTTTATGGCATTGATCGCTTGATACGACCAGATGCATATCAAATGCTTTATAATCTTTAACTTTTTGATTTACATACTCATAAAGGAATCAATGAATAATTTCAATGTGGCATCTTAGATTGTATCTTGGTATACACATAACAAGATATAATCCCTTATCTCGGTAAACCCAAGATAAAATTGTAAGATGTATAATGAATTATGGCTTGAAATATCATAGGTATTATCTTAGGCCCTAATGTGATGTGCATTAAAATAGTACCAATTGGTGGCCATAACCCTTGAACTAATTTAGTAATTACTATAGTTGGTACTTCCATGGTATTCATATTAACACCAAATGAATACAATAATGTGATATTATAAATATTTTCATTGGATCAAATATCAACAATAGATATTTTAACCAAAATATTTAAAAATTATATTAGTAAAAAATTTTGGTAGTTTGTTCGCCAACCTTATAGTGACTATCTTTATAGCACACCATTTCTATGTGAATCGAATCACTCTGAATTTCTACCATTTATTTAACAAAATTTATATGAGAACCCTTGTTGGAAAATGTACCTTCTAAATTGAGTGTATATCCTAACCCTTGTTTACCTTTTTTAGTATATGTTTCGATAGGATAAGTAATACCTTATGCATGTTTCTCTAGTTCATTTCTTATATATCCAATATCTTGTAAATATTTTAATCCAAAACCATATTTATAATGAATCCCTACTTGAAGATCAAGATTCAAATCTTAGACTTGTTTTTGAAGAGATTGCATGTGATTCGTCATGACCTTGTTAGATATGATAGTTCCTACATTATGAGCATTTGTGAAGCCATCCTCATGTGAATTAACAGTAAAAAAACTAACTATAAGAATCAATTGAAAAATATGGATTATGGATTTTCAATTTATTAATAATTTTTAATTGTCAAACTGCTAAGAAATAAAGGTAGGTAGGAAAAATAAAAATAGAAACCATAGCTTAGGAGTAACCAATATTCAATAGTAATTGGGTTCACCAATGTGTTTTATCAAAAAATTGGAAATAAAAGATGTTATATCCTAATTATATAAAACTCACTAAGCTAAATTAGGATGTGAAATATATGCATAAATTAAGCATTCATTGATTTGTAATTTACTATATTTGGAAAGATGCTAAAAGGGGGAAAATGCAAGAAGGAAATAACTTAGTTAGAAAATAAGAATGAAGGACTGAGATAGAGACTATAAATCTAACTATGTGACTATTTTTAATGACTTTGAATTTGAAGTAGGGCTTCACTTGATCTCTAGATAAGGTCATTGGAATTAGACAGGGGCATAGTGTGGTGGTGTACTTAGGGAGTGTCAATGTCTAGTAGGTATTTTAACCTTTGTACAAAAATGGGTCTTTATGTTTTCACTTGTTGGTCTTGTGTATGTGTTATTTGATGCATGGTCTATTTTAGAAGCCACTGTTTACCCTATTCTTCACCAAAACCCTATCTCAATGACAAAAAGGATAAATGCAATCATAGTGTAAAAAGGGGTAAGAAGTTGAAGTTGTGCTTGACCTCAACACCCCCTATGTTGATCACTACCTAAATAACAATATTATAAATATGGATCAAACTCCATATAGTTCTCCCATGCTATGGTTATGTGTTTTAAAGACTCGTAAAAAATTATAAATGTTGGTGCAATCCTAGTGTGACTAGATACTTCAATAATGAATTGTGATCTTGAAGGTGTATTTAGACTTAGCTTAGGGATATTAAGGTTGTATGGACTTTGTATTGGAAAATTTAGATGTTTTTATCTCAGTGTGAAATTATATGTTCTAGTGATTTTCCATGTGGGAATCATTTATGTGTAAAATGGTTTAAAATGTGTCTTTATAATGATCATTTTAAAATTTCTTTAGATAAGGCTTGTGAAACATGTGGGATGACTTGTTTGATGAATTTTAACCAAGAAAATGGCCTTTATTTTTTTGGAGGATGTAGCTAGTGAAATTAGACAACAATAGGGGATGAAATAGTCCAAATAATGTAGTCTTATATGAAGAGCAGGGACAACTAAAATGAAATTGTGTATTAGTTTGAAAGTGAGCTTAGGTTGTTTAATATGTTGAATAGAAATATTAAAATACATAATTTTATTATGAGGTAAGATTAATCCACAAATAAAGTGAAGGAAAGGTGGTTAAGGGTCATGGAAATAAGAAAGATCTAAGTGCATATAAGGAGTGGTATTTTTTCAACTTAAATATTAATTTATGTGTCTAAAACTATGCAAAAAACAAATTTCATGAAGTATATTACCTTTTTATTCCTCTTTGAGTTTAATTAATTTAAAATTCAAACCACAATGATATAGATCAAAAATTTAATATTTCAAATGATTAATTCAAGAGCTAATCAATTCAGAAACTTTTTAAAAATGATATATCTTATCTATATATATATATATATATATATATATATATATATCAACATGATCTATTCAAAAATCACATCCATCATATCTAAAGGGGGCATACATCAGGGTTATTACATAAATTAAGCATGAACATAGAAAATATTTGTTAGATTTTGACCCAATCAATGTGACACAAAGGCTTTCGAGATTAAAATTATCAAAATTTTCCAAATTATACATGATTAAAATTATAATATTTTGAGACATTATAGATGATTCAAATATCATATTTTGGCACATTACACATGGTTCATAATGATTCAAGATATGAATATTATGGGGTAGAATTTCTACATATTTTTTTGAAAAGGGTTTATAGATTTAAGATAGATTATACATAATAATACATATTCTATGGGTATATGTCATAAAAATTTACTCCACTATTCAAGAACATGAAATACATATTTATATAAATCTTAGCTTTATACACATTCGAATGAATCTACCATACAGAGTGGGTGGGGGCATGAGCATAGTCCATGTCTTCACCATTTAAATTTTGATAATGATGGTACATTTTTTTATGATTTGAATGAAAATGGTTCTCATTCCACTTTGAACTTGTTATATTGAGGTCATTATGGAGGCATCAACATTGTTCATTCTCTTTTGATCATGCATTTATTCTAACTTAAGAAAAACTATACAATTGAATTTGAGGTTGTGATGGAGGCATGAACATTGTTAAGTCTATCTCAACCATCAATTTAGAATGTATTGAGTGAACTTGAGATAAACTATACAATTTAATATAAGGTCATTATGGGGCATGAACATTGTTCATTCTCTTTCGATCATGTCTAGAGTGAACTTGAGTGAAACTATAAAATTAAATCTATAAACCAGATGTAGTGGGTTGGTTCACTTTAGTTAAATTATTAATGTTCAAATATGCTTAACATATCATTACTTGTACCCAATTTTGGTTCCCACCCTTTACCTTGGAACTAATCTTAAAATAATATCTTGGAATATTATCCATTTTCTTGGCCAACAAGTGAACAAGACTACAAGTCCCTTCTTATTCTCCACAATGACTAGATCAAGTATTGGCCCTCAGAATATTCACTTTTCATAAAAAAATCACACTCCATGGATGACACCATACACATACATATAAATAAACACATGGACATCATGGAACATTGGAACAAATAACAAGCCTAAATTTACAATCACCAACACAAGATTACATTCTCTTTTTCTATTTTATCTATCATTTATAGTTCCATTAAAATTTAATATTAGAGTGGGGAGGGTAATGTAGATACCTAAATTTTTTACAATCATTATTTCAAAATGCCTTTAGAAACTTTTGTGTGTATGGATCTCAAACTAAAAAATAAAAACTAAAAACTTAATGGTGCATCTCTTTTGGTATTTCAATTATCTCACTAATTCTATTTAGTTGTGTGACACCTTTTTCCTATTATATTTGGCTTAATTTTCCATATTACATATATATTTATCCCTTTATTTCATCTTGGAGTATTTTTAGTCCTCAAGTTAGTTCTAACATTTACGATCACTATTGACTATCAATAATGACTTAAAGATGAAAGAATGAGCCAACTATCATTTTAGTTTATTTTGGGAAAATTTCACTTTATAACCATTATTTTTTCATGTTTGAGTTTATTTTAGTCAACTTTACATGCCATTATCCTTAATTTAATGTTAGAGGCTCATATATTTAAAAAGTCACTATGAGCTAATTTGGTACACACACTTTGCATTATCAAGAGCTTCACAAGATTACATATTGCACCTATATAATTGGTAGAGCTAAATCTAAAGTTTACAAAGGTAAATTTACATCTGCATGCTTCTACCAATGGAAATATAAGATAAAGAGAATCTAGGATTGCATCCATAATTATACACATACACATTAGTGGGAGAACTAAAATCAAGTTTGATCCCTCTTTAGAGTATTTTAAATGTAGTGTAATAATTGGTCAATCAATTGGGATTGACCAAGGTCAATCAAACTTAACCCTTTGTCCTTACATCCCCATTTGATATCAAATTTCTATGAAAATTTAGGATTTTTATCATACAGGTGCATCCACATGATTTTGAAGGTGAATGAAAGCAGAAACATGCATTATAAACACATGCACATCATCCCATAAGAAAATAATAGATTTTATGTGTAGAGATAGTACCAACCATTATAGGTAATTATCAACTATCAATATTGACCTAACATGATATAAGTGACCAAGCGATAATAAGCCAAATTGAACCATACATAAAGTATTTTCATATTGTAGAGATGTAGCATTCAGACAGTTATAACTCAAAACAATGTGTAAAATAAGTTAAGAGACTTCTTACCTCTTGTTGTACATTTATCACTATTTTTAGATTATGTGCTATATCATAATTCCAATAAGTTTTCAAGAGTATTTTTACATATTGTATAAATCTGAATTAATATTTATTATAATAGTCTCTATCCTATTAGGATTTATAAAACTAAATTAGAGTAAAAAAAGTACTAAATCCAACATCAATTGTATTAAGGTTGTAATAATTTGAAATATTTTATCAATATCTTTACATCGATACCCATAATGCCCCATTTGGCATTTACTTATTAAAACTAGTCACTTCAAATTCTATTATGTCTCTTCTTATTACTGTGAACAAATACTTAAATAGAGGCCATAGAGTTCAATGAGATTATGCCACATGTTGTTATCCTAAGAACTTCATATAATAGGGTCAAAGATATTCTCATGGTCTCTTTATTCTTTGTGGACATATGGATTTATAAAATACACATTGATATTTTTTATGAATCAACCTTTATAATTGTAATCCATGTCTTTAAATTTTGACTAGCAATCAAACTATGAACATGTCATGATTGTGATACTTGTTATCTTCACAAACTCTCTGTCTCATGCAATCTCCAAGAACTCTATGGATTTCATGAAGGCCATGAACCTCATGACTCCAATGGGTATTATTGAGGTTACAATACTTTGTTAGGCCACAATCCACTCCATGAATATACAATATAATTTAGGAATATGTCAGTTCTACCAAGAACTCTATTATATAACTATCATAGATCACTTATTGAATTGAGTGGTTTTCATAGGACTTCAACGTATAAGCATATAAATTTTGAATATTTAAATGTTATGATTTTAAGACTCCACATATAAGTTGAAAACATTGTGATCCCATTAAACCTACAACTTGAAGCTATAAACTTAGCAAACTTGGGTCTTTATTTTTGTGACTCTATTAAACTAAGAAATTAGCCCTAAGACTCTTTATTTAAGTATACCAAAATAATTTATTTGTTTTTTCAATGTAAGATTTATCATATTCCACCGATGATCTTGCATCACTAAGGTAGGATAGGCCCACAAAATTAAGAGGGATAAAATCAACAAACCTCTGATTCTAACACAATTGAAAAAATGTCTCAGAATGGAGATCAAGTTGAATAAAGAATGAATGTGTATGATCTTAAAGCTAAAAATAGATAAATTTGATATGAATCTAGGAAAATTTAGATGGAACAAGACCATAAATATTATAATGTGGGAAAACTGTCTTCAAAAATAGCCAAATGTGGATAGGTGGACCAAGTGTGGAAATGCATGAAAAAAGATGAAATGAAAAATGGTGATGTCCCAAAATTAGTTTTATACAATAGGGAATGTGTATGGAATGAAAATATATAATTAATTATCCATTTCATTATATAATTAATTTAAAACTATTACTATAAGTGCCATCACTATTGATCCAAGTAACTATTTAGTGTCACAATAAGTAACCATGTACACTATTTTTTAATTACAATTTTTTATTTTGTATATATATTTTTTACTTGAGTGTATACATTGAGGTTGTAGATACCTTTAAAAAGTCCCATAATAATTAAATTACATGATTTTAGGGTAATTTTTTACTTATTGATAATTAAATTACTAAATAATTTTTTAGTTCATCGTCATGTCTCCCATTCTTCTCTTTCCCCTCTTATTTTTTTATCTCAAAATTTGAGTGTCTTAATTGGGAAGTGTGAATTTAGAAAGTTTGGAATTTCCACAACATTTCAAATATTCTAGAGTGTTGATGATGATCATGGGGTTTTTAATTTCCCCTTTTAGTTAGGGTGCACTCTTCTTATGTGATCCCATATTTTTCATTTCTACCCATTATTTTTTCAATTACAGTCAATAAGGGTCCTATTTTGAATTCAATTATCTATAAATACACAAGCATTTTAGTTCATTTACATAAAACTAAATCTAGAGAATTCATTTTACTATTCACATGAATTTATTGAGCATTTTTAGACATTTTAGAGTAAATAATGTAGTCATTGCCACAATTAAGTTTATTGTTAGGCACACACCATAGGCCCAAAAATATTTTTTTCCCTTAAGGTTTTAGATATTACTACCCGATTAATGTGAGAAGAATTTTTTTTTTTTGGTAGATGAATGAAGTAAATGCATAGAAATATGAGCAAGGTTTTTGGACATAAAGAACAGGTGAACAAAGTTATAAAATTGGTTTTGGCCTATTACATTTTTTATAGTGTCCCCAAAACTCTATATTGTGAAGAGAGGAGAAGATGCTTTTGAGAGACCCTCCTTTTTAACACCAAAATTTTTAGGACATGTAGGTCTAGTATTTGTGGACATGCATTTATAGTGTTATATTTTAACAAATATCACCAAAATGTAAAATAAAATAAAATAAACCTAAACCTAAACCCTATGTATTTTCTCTACTTCTAAATTTTAATTTAATAGCATGGGTTTTATTATTATTTTGTACCTATTAGTTAATCTAGTTTGCATTAGTTAAGTATTTGCATCCTGATTTATTTTTAAAAAAAACATTTATCCATATTAAAGAGATTAAGATGATAAAAAAATGTCACTACATATAATATATTTAAAATGTAGGACCAACATCCATAATATTTAAACATAATTTCATGTTATAATCAACCAAGAAATTATTATCAAAACCATAACATGGCTTCTCACCATTCCTCTAGAGATTTTTTGACACTCATAACCCACTCTTGAATGGATTAGTGTTCAATGAGATATATCAGGTGGATTGCTTATGAGATATGGGTTAAGAATGGGGATAGTATTTGGAAATAAAAACTAGATTAGAGAGGGTGGATTTAAAGTATATATCATGCTTTTCACAAGGTCACCTAGTTGTTTCTTTCCCAAATAAAAAAGGCTTAAGAATGTTAGGCACGCATATTATTGGAAAGGGGCATATTATTGTCATCAACAGGGGAGGGTTGACCTTGTTTAAAATCCTATATTGTCTCCCATGACCAAAAAAATGTCCTTGATTATTTGCGGGCTCCATACAGGGATGTTCCTCAAGGTTCATATGTTGCATTAGTTGTGAACTCCTCTTCTTCCTCTAAAGGTGTTGTAACTCCTTTAGTGATGGTTTCGAGTATTCCCTTAGACTTACCCTCCATGATTGATTTTAATATTCTAGATATAGTTTAGGTTATTCTTATGCCTTGGAAGTTGGAATTATTAATGAGTACCTTTTTAAAGATGATTCATAAATATAGACAATCATTAAAAAAGAAAAAAAAATGAAAAAGAAGAATTATGGGTATATTATTCGTATCTCATTAAAATATGAGATTGGGTTAAAATGTTTTGGAGATTATAACTTTAATTTTTGGATGAAAAATATTTTGGGTAGTGGTTTCAAAATATTTTGTGTAGTGAATGCAAAATATAGTCTATGGTGTGAAAGTTCTAGGTATTATAAGTGGAAGAGTGGTTGTATGAGGTCTTCTTGTTATTTTTTTTTTTGAAACTTTGGTTTTTGTATTTTTGCATTTATGTGATTGGATTTATATCACTATCATTTATTACTTGTGGTTCTTAGGACATGTTATGAAAGTCTTCAATTTAGGTTACAGAAATTATTTTATGTTATTTTTTAAGAAGAGCATGTTGAAGTGTCTATATTTATTTTATTAAAAAATATATTAGACTTTATTTTTTTTAATTTTATGTGAATGGATTTATATTACTCTTTATATTATTTATAGTTTGGTTTTGAAATGCCTAATTTTAAGTTGAAGAAGTCCATTTGTATTGGTTTTTAAGCCTTTAAAAATCAATTATTATTTTGTCTTGCTAGTTGGACTGTTGTTGTTGTTGTTGTTGTTGTTGTTGTTGTTGTTGTTATTATTATTATTATTATTATTATTATTATTATTATTATTATTATTATTATCATTTTATTTTATTTTTTTTTATTTATTATTTTTTTTTAAATTAATTTTAAAATAAATTAATAGGTTAGGGATGCTTTGACCATTATTTTTTACATAGGGAAAAAATAAAACATGACACTTTTAGTTATGTATGTAAAGCGATGAAAATGAAAATATACATTTCTATACAATAGCATGACATCTCCATTTTTTTAATTAATTTAATTTGATTTATAATATAAAAATAAATTATTAATATTAAAATATGGTATATGACACACCAAATTATTTCAAAAAATAATTCATAATATCAATGTGTCATTTGACAATGCAATAGGATGAGATAATTTAATGTTGACTCATTGGTTTTTTCATTTTGAGTGTTTAAAAATAGATTGAAATTAATAATGAAAAAAATTTAGTCAAACAATTCATTTATTAATCCCTAACAAGGTAGGGTACTAATGGTTTCACTTTTCAATTAGTTCTTATTTTTTCAGGAAATCAGTTTTTTTAAATGCATATGGTTTTAACAATTCCAAAGTTTTGCTAATTTTTTTCTATATAAAAATTGAAATATTCTAGGGGTGTTATTTTTGAATATTTATTGTCTAACATCATAAACATTAACTAATAATGACAAAAAATCATAATATTAAATTAAATATTACATGAGAAGACGTAATAAACCAATGTAGGGCCCTTTGTTCCATAGGCGATGACTGACTCTCTGAACCAATGGACATACACAGTATTAGTGTTGGGGTCATATGATTTCAATGAACTTGATCAACTGTATTCCATCTAAGATTCAAACTTAAAATTATTATTAGCATTATTTGTGTCATAGTGAATATCAATGGACACAACCTCACCTGCCACTAATGAGCATTTTCCATCATTTTTCTTAAACCTGCACTCTATATCAAATGTGTTATAATTAAAGGATTTATATGGTTCTTATTTTTCTTGGTCAAAAAAACTATCAATTAAAATTGAAAAGTTGTGCAAGGGAGTAGTTTCACTATCCATATGGGTTTTTTCACCTCCAACTATGATTGCTCTAATGTCTTTGCAGACAATCTTCGCTTGTAAGTCATTACTAGGCTTCAATGTATCTATTTAGTTCACCAATGCATAAGCCTACCACCTTGTTTTGAAATCTAGTTGGTTACATAGTAGATGTATTACACATCATCAAATCATATTAATTTTTCCATAAATAAACCTCCTTGGTTTTGTTTTAAACCCCATAACTTCCATTATAAATCTTAGCCATCCATAAATGAGAAAAAGTATGTTTTTGAGTCAGCAAAAACAACCCCATCAAGTTCAAAACCTTTAGTATTTTGTTCTTACACAATGTTAGATAAATATGAAAAAATTAGCATGGTCTAAATGAGTAACTATGTGGTTCTCTAAAATCATAAAATCGAGCACTTATTATAAGCTCATAACATGACCCATCACCACTTCTTCCCAAATTTCTTTATATTTTATTAAAAACACTACCTTTTTAGAAGCCACTTCCTTAAGGTGTAGAGTTGAGTGCCATATTTAATTTGTTATATAATGTTTTTGTTCCTCATTCATACACATATTATTTCATTTCTGAGATTTATTTCAACCTTTTGCTTTAATTCAAACATTTGGCCCAAATAATTAAAATTGACTTTCTAAGATTCTTCATCATCATTCTTATTTACAAGTACAATTGTCAGATATCTTGGTATGATCACATAATAGGTTTCTCTTTTAAATACATGACCACAAAATTCTTTGAGTTTCTTGTAAACACCATATGTACATCATACATGATATGACTCTCACTTTACTGTAAATTCTATCAAGAATACTTTTCTCTTTTTAGTCAATAAATTCTTTCTTTTTTATATCTCTCGACATCTTGTGATTACAATTCTAATAACTATTATTATAACCGATATTTTAAAATAATACCATTTTCTAGATTTCTAATATCAACTATACTATCTTTAGACAATGGTAAATGCTCTTATTATTGATTGATCTCTTTTAAACCCTTGTGAGGGATCAAAATCCCTTTACTGTATGTTGTGTCTCGACTGAGAGTTGTGTATCTATTGGATTCTTCCTACCACTACCTGACTAATTGTTGTTGGGTCTCATTCTCAACCTCTATGGAGTACTATTGACTATTTAAGTATTTTGATCAAGGGACCCTAAATTTTTATATGGAGATATTGGAGTGGTCCAACTTGAGTGAAGGAATGTGTCTTTCTCTTATGCTATAATACATTATATTGAGCCCTATTATGGTGGCTTCGAGAGATGAGGTTCATTTTAGGATCTTCTCCACCTCATTACCACCAATATGCTCAAAGGAGAAAAGGCATTCTGCATATTTTTTTAGTAATTCTTTTGAAAAATCAAGTGTGAATCTTGTTTGGTTGTGAGTGAAATCTTGGGTATCTAAGTTTTTATTTCAAAAAAATTGGTACAAATATCCTCCAAATAATAATTTTATGTATATTGAATATGATAGCAAAATATCTTCAATGAATGATCTTTTTTCTAATATTTGGTGGTGTTTTTGTGTAAATAAAGTTTAGTTTAGTTTATACCCCACAACACATTATGAGTTGTCATATCAAAGGTTTTAGTAATTAGGCTTCCCTATACTAGATACAAGAATTAGAATATATTTGAGTTTTATAATGTTTTAATTTGCTAATCTAGTTAGCTTTTGAAAGCAAAAATTACGATCTAGGATAGTGCTTACATCATTTTTCCTGATATTGAAAATTATTAAGCTTAAAAGTGCATCCCCAATCCACATAATTAAATATGGGATATATTTAATGTGCCTTCAATCAAATGTTCACTTTTAATGTCTATGTATTTAACTAATCCACGTGTTGCAAAGGGGCCACAATTATATTCTAACAAGATAAGTTATTTACCATAAAAAAATTTACTGTGATTTTGGTAGAAATACATAACTTGCACTTCACATCATCATTTTATTTTTTACTTAGTCGACATCTTTGTATAATAATGATTAAAATTTATATTATATTAAAATACCAAGTGATTAAATAGATCAATTTAAAATATATTAAAATTTAATATAAGGTATTTGTAAACATACAATAGTAAATGTAATTAAATATCATTTCACTAAATTACCTAGATGTTAGGGTAGATAGACAATGTGAATATCTAGTCATTGTTATGTGATTTTGATTTTTAGTGAGAACTCGATCTATGACATATTTAACATTTGATAGTTCCCTCTAACTAGTGTGGACTAAATTTACATTATTATGTGATACCTAACTTCTCAAAACTCATGAACAGTATAAAATGTACTTATGAATAATACAAAGCTATTATAGAATAATCATATATGGAAGCCTACATATCTGTCACCCAATGATTATCTTATAGCTTTCAATGTAGTTTCTCTACATTTTGACTATTATCACCACTTTCAAATATAGTTATAATTATTATGTTTATTGGAATAATTAATGATTAAGTGGTGTTATTTATGTGCCCTTGGTACATTAAATTACATTGGTTAAATAATAATATATTTTATTATTTCTCATGAGTTTATCCTCGTGTAAATAAATAATAAAATATATTTAAATGATCTTTGGAGTTGTTAATGTGGTGGTTGGAAAATGTCACATTATAATGGTCAAATTACCTTGCCTATATAATAAAGAGTTTATATTGTAAGAAGAAATGAAAAAAAGAAGTGAGAGGAAGAAAGACTATATTGGGTACTTGTTAGTTTCTCATAATATGAATAATCTTTGTGGGATTTTTACCTCTTAGAGGTTTTTTCATATATAGCTTATGTTGGTTTCATATATGCCTTTGCTCTTGATCTCATATCCAAATCCATTGCTCGTATGCATTATTTTGCATGTTTTATTATGGTATTAGAGCTAGTTGATGCATGATCAAGTGGCAAGATCATGGATCAAAGTTTTGGCTTGTGTTCAAGCCTAGATTCATCTATTTTTCAAGTCATCGTATGTTCATGAAAGAATTTGAAGCTTCCTCTTCAGTAAAAGTAAGTTCTTTCATTTATTTTTCCTCTTAGAGCCTAGATATTTTAGATGTGTATTTTATCAAATTTCAAGCTTATTTTCATAACATAGATCTGCCTGGGTGTCTTGAACGGGTTATAAATGCTTATTTGAGCATTAAAAATGATGAAAAAATTCTCTATGTTAGTCTAATGATCTTTGTGAAGGTGTTTGAAACTTTATAGTTGTAGATCTAAGCAAATAGAAGCATTTCAAAGCAAGACTAATCTTGAGCACCATTTTTTGGTCTATTGAAGGCCTAAATCTCATAAAAATCAGAAAGAATTTCATTTTTATTGTTTTTATAGCTTGAAATTCATTCCTAAATGTTAGATCTCTATTTTTTGACCTGATAACACTTCTATGCTTGAAATTCATTGCTCGTATGCATTATTTTGCATGTTTTCAAGCCTAGATTCATCTATTTTTCAAGTCATCGTATGTTCATGAAAGAATTTGAAGCTTCCTCTTTAGTAAAAGTAATTTCTTTCATGTATTTTTCCTCTTAGAGCCTAGAGATTTTAGATGTGTATTTTATCAAATTTCAAGCTTATTTTCATAACATAGATCTGCCTGGGTATCTTGAACGGGTTATAAATGCTTATTTGAGCATTAAAAATGATGGAAAATTTCTCTATGTTAGTCTAATGATCTTTGTGAAGGTGTTTGAAACTTTATAGTTGTAGATCTAAGCAAATAGAAGCATTTCAAAGCAAGACTAATCTTGAGCACCAGTTTTTGGTCTATTGAAGGCCTAAATCTCATAAAAATTAGAAAGAATTTCATTTTTATTGTTTTTATAGCTTGAAATTCATTCCTAAATGTTAGATCTCTATTTTTTGACCTGCTAACACTTCTATAGAAATCTTTGAAGCTACCAGTTGTAGATCTATAAGTTTAAGTTAGCTTGAGGTGCTATTTTTTAGCATAAGAAAGCTAAAAATGAGTAAAAAAATTGTTTTTGGGCATTAAATCTCTATTCTAGTCATTCCATCCACTTAGTGTTGCTTTTTCCAAGCATTTTTTACCTTTACTTGGCCTGATTTGGACCCCTATAGGTGATCTCAAATTTTCTCTCTCCTTCCAAGTGTCTTTGTATGCCCTATGAGGTAGAATTTTTTAATAAAAAATAATAACTTCATATTTTTTTATCTTTCTAGTGCTTGGAAGGGAGAAATCAAGTAGATTTGACAGTCTAAAGCCTCTAAAGACTCTATGAAGCACTAGTTTAACTCTTTTTTTTTCTCTCCCTAAATGCCATTTTTGGCATATTTTTGGTTTTATGACCCCTAGGAAAAAAATTAGAAAAAATCAATTCTAAATCTTTTACAAATCTGTAAAAGGTGATTTCTCGATATTTTGGCTATTAAAAGTTATTGGAGAGGTCATTTGAAGGAGTAAAGAAGAGTTTTGTAGTTTTTACATTTTCTTGGGCACCATAATGAGCCATACTAGTAGCAGTAGCAATTAAATATCATTGTGCAGGTAGAAAACCTTAGATCTGATGCTCTAGGATGCTTTGGAAGGCATTTTCAAGTCAGTTCCAAGCTTTAATTCATCCAAAATAGTCATCTGGAGCATGTTTTACCCTCCTCTACTCTCCACTTATGCCATGCTTCTACATATTGCATGCTACAGCTGAATTAAAATGGTTAGTAAAGCTTTAAATCAAAGTATTTAAAAAAATAAGTTTTTTATTTAATTCTCTATTATCTACATAACCCTGTGGATCTCACCTGTGCTCTTTTAATCCTTTTTCCAATTTAAAATATTTGCATGTATTTATTTATTTCCATGAAATTATTTAATTCCATTTTATTTATTTTAAACAAAAATAAAAATAGAATTTAAAAAGGTTTAAAATCAATGTAGCGAATTCAAATTACAAATAAGGTTTGGTGGTGAGTTGGCTAGCCTAAGTTTGTTAGTACATTTGTATGAGGTAGGTCTTGTGTTCAAATCCCTTCAATCCTTCCTTTTGGTCAGAATTAGTTTTTATTTTAAACTTTTATTTTAATTTGTGTGCTCATTCGTGTGGTAACTTGTGCCTTATTCAATAACTTTGTTCGACATTTGACCCTATCAACTGTTTGTCAACCATAGTCATCCAACCAGGTGATTTATAGGTTTTGGCACATTCTAGACACATTAAGAAGGCCTTTTATTTTATTTTAAACCTCCTACTATTTATTTTACAATAATTTGGTCAAGTAGTGCAATTTGTGACAATATTTATAACACATGCAACCACTTTTGTGATACTTGCAACTTTCACCCTTATTACTGTTATTTGTGTTTTTTAAATTATTTTATGATTGACTAAGTGGATAGTGTTATTTATTCACTAAAATATTTATTTTTATTACAAAATCAAGTATAAAACACGTTAAAAAGTTTACTTTCTAAACCTTTTTTTGTCAATTTAGTATAAAATGTAAACTTGTAGTGTTGACTTTAAAAGAAAGAAGAAATATTTGTGACTCAAATTATAATATAAATTATTCTTAATAAATATATCTAATGTTTTGATAACTTAGTATCATATTATTATTGAATTTATTATATGTGCATCACATAACCTACTTGTTAAATTTAGCATGCTTGATTCCAAGCTTACATATACTCCTAATAAAGGTTGTTTTAAAGTTCGATCCAAAAACTATGTGTGATAAAGCTAACCCCTATTTACAAACATCTTGTTGGTAGTTTGTTTTATCTAACCATTACTAGGATATATATTGCATAAGTTGTGGGTGTTGATTCTAGATTCATGCAGGATCCATACTTGGATCATTGGAAACTAGCAAAGTGGATACTTTGGTATATAAATGGAATTATAAACTTTAGTTTATATTATTCTTCTTTTGATCATGTTAAATTATTTTATTATTGTGATGCTAACCATACTATGATTAGTCTACTTATGTATATGTGTTTATGCTTGGTGTAGGTGTTATCACTTGGAGCACTTCATGTGGGCATTATTAAAGAAGCCTTGTGTCTATGAAGAATGATAGAAGAACATCGTGTGGAAGTTCCTCATTGTACCAATCTTCTTAGTGATAGTCAAAATTTTATAGCTTTGGTGAAAAATCCAATGCAGCACCAACAAAATAAATCCTATTCAAGTTCATTCAATCTTGTCCTATCAAAGTTGTCATTAAGGGGGAATGTGCATGACAATGTCACTTATTAATAACAATGTGGGTCATGTATTTCATTCTATCTCTCTATACTTATTATCATTGTAAAACATTGTAATATATCACTTTATGTGATTTTGGTAAACTTCATATGGAAGTCTACATTTCACCCAACACATAGTAGCATAGAGGTCATTACGTTATAAAAAACTCCATTATGCCTAGTTGATTTTTCATGAGAAATTGTGGGATGTGTTCTCACTGTGGGATGTAGTCTTACAATCATGCTAGCCTAAACTCACTCGAAGTGGTTCAGGTTAACATAGTTTAATTCCTTTAAAGTTGTCTATGGGGATATAGTGCAATACCTTTGGGTATCTATATTTTTATACTATAATTCATTTAAAGGTGACTATGTGACTGTGGTTACATAGTGTAATATATTTGGGTATCTATAGTTGTATAGTGTAATTCCTTTAAATGTGACTATGTGATTGTGGTTACATTGTGTAATACTTTTGTGTATCTATAGTTAAATAGTGTGATACCTTTGGGTGACTATGTTTACATATCATAATTCTTTTAAAGGTGACTATGGCATGATGAAGGATGTTTCCTTCAATTAATACCTCCTAAAACTCATCATGTTGATGGTTCATGGAGTATAACTTCATTTTTATAAAGGTGATTATGACATGTATCCCCACTTAACATTAAGGGAGAGTATTAAAACAATTAATTATTAAATGGTGTTATTTGTGTACCCTTAATACATTAAATTACACTGTTAAATAATAATATATTTTATTATTTATCATGAATTTATCCTCATGTAAATAAATAATAAAATATATTAAATGACCTTTGGAGAGGTTGGACCCATTAATGTTGTGGTTGGAAAATGTCACATTATAATGGTCAAATTACCTTGCCTATATAATAAAGAGTTTATATTGTAAGAGGCAATGAAAAAAAAAGTGAGAGGAAGAAAGAGTGTATTGGGTTCTTATTAGTTTCTCATAATATGAATAATCTTTGTGGGTTTTTTAATCTCTTGGAGATTTTCCCCCATATATCTTATCTTAGTTTCATGTATGTCCTTGATCCTTATCTCATATCTAGATCCATTGCTCGTATGCATTATTTTGCAAGTTTTATTAATGTTTAATCTAGTACATGTATAATCTTATCTATCCTATTAAAATTAACATTGATCCATTTTTATGTTTTAAACTAGATGCAAATTGCATTCAAATTCATTTTTAGAAAGTTGACAAACTAAAAAATCTAAAAAACATCTTATTATTCCCCGCCAAGCATGGAAATAGCTTTCACTTTAATCAATAATACTTTCATTGTAACTAAGCATAATTAATCCCTGCATATCATTCACCATTGTAATGAGCTTACATTACAAATTCATATGCAAAATAAGCCATAAACATTTTTTAGTATTTTAATTCTATTTTATGATAAAGTTTTTTTTTTTTTTTTTTAAATGTAAATACAATCATATGGATTGCAGTACCAATCAAAATATTAAAAAAGAATAATCTACATATGTAAAATCATAAAAAAAAATTACTTGTCTAGCACCAACACTTTACATGCATGTAAGATACATATCAAGAGATATTTCAGGCATGTAAGATACATATCAACATATACTTTACATGTGTGTAACATGCATATCAACAAGAAAACATAAACTTGTCAATGTATTCTTGCACTTTTGTTTAATCACACTAAATTGATAATTTCCCATACAACTACAGTCTCCCTTTGTAGCCTAACTTATTTGTGTAATATAAATGCAATTTCGCAATTGTAGAAATTTCAAGGAAACATTGTTCATTATACTTTATGTTGATAATATAGCTCTTATGCCTATTTATATTATCTTTTACATTTTATTTTTGACTACTTTGTTATTCATCGCTTATTTTTTGCATTTGCATTTTAGCATATTCAAAATATTAACAACTTTTTTTATTTTTATGTATTTAATATCTTTAAGTTAAAAACATTAGATACTACTCTTTTCCCATAGATTATTATATTTTATCAATTTAATTTTTTTATTTCCAACCAAAAATTCATTACTATAATAAACTTACATTGTAAATTTACATAAAAATATCTAATTATGCTTATTTGGAGATGAATGTGCATTACCAATACTTTGACAGGAGGAATCAATATTTGGCATTTGATCTACAATCCTGCCAATAGATATGTTAGCATATATTTTATGATGCAATGGGCCAAAAATTTCATCCATCTTCTCCAAGTTGTACAAAAGAGTGTCATCCTATCACTTATGTGCCAAATAAGATTCAGGGTTCAATTCCAACTCTAAGGGACATTACACTAGATAGAGAGATTTTTATTAGTCCCAAAAAAATCATTCTACACATTGACATAGTGAAAAAAAAGTAAGGTATGTAATTTAATTTCAAACTTTTTTTTCATATTTCAAAAGATATGCTTTTAACTAATTTTTACTCATTGTCTCATCTTGTACATATATAATTCTTCTTCCTATGGAAGACTCATATCTCAAAGTCACACAATATCTCCCTTCTATTGCCAATTTGCATATAAATGTGACTCACTTTTGTAAATTTTGAATATACTTCAATAAATTTTAATTTTTTGATAGTGCTTAGTTATCTTACTTATACTATGTTTTATTTTTCTTAGGATGTATAAAAAGTCAATGACTTTTAAAAATCAATTATCTACACATGTACCTTACTACAAGTTTTTTTACTTAGCATTTATTTCTCCCGTATACAAGTTATGATATCATCACTTGGATTTTATTGAGGTCTATATTAGTTGACATACGAAACTAATTTTCATATTTTTTCACTCACTATTGAAAAAATTGTTTTCATCTATTTCATGTTGATAGTTTAATTTCAATGACACAATAATCAAATGCAACTTACTATTCAATATAAAGATAAGGACTAACCACTATGCAGACCTTATTTATATGGACCTTTACATTAAACCTAGACTCTATACTTATTTCATAACTTAGATGAATTTTACCAATGGGTGCATACAGAATATAGTAATAGAGAATAAATTATCCCATGTCATTTGGAATATTCTACAATAAATTACTTAAAATAATGAAATTGAGAATGTAACTTTATGGGGTGTAGTTGGTATACTTATGTCAATAACACTACTTTATGAAACATGTTTTTATGTATATATTTTCACCTAATAACTCCCTTCCACATTGAAATAGTGGTAGATATCAAGTCATATTGGTAGATGAGCGAGGATTTTATTTTATATCTCAAGTTTCATGTGGTTTTAGTACAACTCAACTAAAGAATAAGAAACCCAAAAAATTAAGTAAAAGAAAGAGTTAAAAGATAATTATGAAAAGATGGTTACTTATGGCCTTGGTGGTGGTGGAGGAAGAGGAGGAGGAAGAGGAGGGCTTGGCTTTGGAGGTGGCTTCAGATTTGGCCATAAAGGAGGTGGTGGAAAAGGACCTAGACATGGAAAATTTGGTGGTGAAGGTGGAAAAGGAGGATTTGATAGCAAAGGCACTAGCTTTGAAGGTGGAAATGGTGGTAGACCTAGATTTGGTGGAGGCCCTAGTTTTTTTGGTGGTGGTGGAGGTAGTCTTAGATCTATTGATGGAGGTCTAGGTGATGAACGTAGTCCTAGATTTGGTAGCGATAGTGGAGATCATTATAGATTTGGTAGTGGAGGTCTAAGTGGTGGTAGTTTCTATGGTGGTTGAGGTGGTCCTATTTTTGTCAATGGAGGTTCAGGTGGTGGAGGTGATCAAAGCTTTGCTGGTGGAGGTCTAGGTGGTGATGGTAGTTCACATAGAGGTAGAGGTGGTCTTGAATTTGGTGGCGGAGGTCCTCATTTTGGTGGTGAAGGCAATCAATAAAAATGTTATTATAATACCATACTTATACTATAGTTATGTTTATTTTCTTATGAATATAAGGGAGTAAAATTTTCTATATTAAATAGGAAGTAAACCAGAATTCTAATTTAAATCTATCAATTTTAAAGAAATTCCAGTGCTCAAAATCCTGATTCTATCAATCGAGTGTAAATTTCATCGATAGATTTGTGATTGATGATTTTTTTATCATTATTATGGATTCTATGTGATTGTTTCTTTCATTAACTAATTTAAAATTTTATTTTATACTAAGTATTTTTATTTGAAAATTTTTATTTGCATTAAGAGTTGGATTTTAATATCATGTCATTAAGTGATTTATTTTGCATTGGAATATATTTTTACAAAATTCATCGGTATTTTTTAGGTATATCCAAATTAGGTGTTTGGTAGTGTGATTCTTTATATTTTTTGTGGGATTGGTTATTTCATTTGAAAAAGTGCATGTCTATTGAACAAATCCTTTTGTTATGGAATTTCTTTAAGGGGTGAAAATTATCTCCCCTTTTTTTCATAGACCTTCCCAGTTGGTTCTTTCTAAATGATTTTATTTTTTAATTCTAACATGTTATGGCTATGAATTATAACATGTTATAGTGAGAGTGTCACTTTGGAAACCAACATGTCATTCTAGCCATGTCAATCATTTTGCAATGTCACTCTAGTGCCATAAAAATTCTAGTGAAATACACAAGGAGTTGTCATTGTGAGATATATTGATGTGAGATTTATTTAATTCATTTATACATATACCCAAGCTTAAAATATCTTTTTAAATGGTTAATAATCTCCAATACATTCAAACACCATGAAAATAGGCCTGAAAGTGTAGTTTTTGGGCTATTTATTTGTGCTTTTCCATCACATGTGTCAATATTTGTAATCCAATAGGTGACCATGAGGTGTGTAGATGTCATTTGGGTTTCTTCAAGATAAACCAAGTGCATTTAAGTCATATATAAGGTAATTTATGGTCATCGATCTCTTTTGAAGGCTTTTTAGTAGTTTTGAGGTGCTTAACTTCTTAAGTATCATTCATAAATCCTAGGCCCTTAATGGATTGATAAATTCCATGAAATTATAGTAGATATACCCTATCAACTTCCCCTAAATCCATTATATCCCATGCACTTGCTCAGCTAACTTCACACGTGAGGAATGGACCTTTTTTATCTTGTAGGTTTATAGGTACATCCTTGAAATAAGTGTTTTGGGCAAAATGGTCCTCAAATACTTTTTTATAATAAATACCTTTTTTTTAACTAATTAATGCTCCATAAGTTATAAAATTAATATTCCAATGTTTTTTACACCCTAATGGTCTTGAAACTTGATTTAGCCCATGTTTAGGGTTTGTAGATAGTTTAGTAGTCTTGGCAGTTTTGGCCTTCTTTTAATGCTTTCCTCCCATGGAAATGATTATGATCACTCTTGGAACCTTAATAAATGTATTTAACACACTTTTTTAATATCTTAACCTCATATCCAAAGAAAAAATTTCACTTTCTTTTCACTTTTATACCTGCAAACTATATTTACAGACTTGATAGTTAAGTTTTGTATGTCTACTCACATAGTTTTCTTGAAATTTACTCTAATAATTATTTAAATATATTTAATAAGGATATATTAGGTTTATTATAATATTTTACACTTTCTTAAGGTCACTTTTAGGTCTAAAAATCCCTCATAGTCCCAAAATCCTGCCTGTCATGTCAAAAGATAGCAAAACATGAGATTTCTTGCCAATGTAGATCTAATCCATGATTCACTTAGTTGATTTTGGTATTTTAGGAACTATTATACCTATTTATATTTATTTTCATACACCATAATTCATATAACAAGCTAAAACATGTTGTCAAAAGAATAAAACTGAGTAGTTGGGGTTTGATAGAGTTCTAGGAGCACTAAACTTGTTAGTGATTATTCATAAAGCTCAAGACCTTAAACTCAGACCTACTGATACAAATTTTTAGTTCATATTGGTTCCCTTTAACCCCTAATATAATTTTTCCTCACACTTATTCTCCTACATAAACCAATGCCAACTAACTAACCTTATTCACTATGCATATGACCCAATGGAGATTTTGAATGTTTTTTACCTCGTTTAGACCTATAGCTTCTATTTTAGCATGGATTTTATCTTGATAAGGAGTTATGATGTTGTTTTAGGATGTTATCACCTAATACCATGTTGCACTTTGCTAAAGATACTTGACCCAGTGTAGAAACCTACATAATCTCATCAAAACATGCCTTCTTTTGCTATGGAACTT